>CALYLW010000300.1:1731487-1910267 GCA_944989445.1 Ampullaceana balthica | reverse complement strand
GTTACGCTCTGGGTTCTGGATAAAAGAAGACTAAGTCTCGACTCTTGTTCACGTATACGTCAAGCCTTTATTATTCCTCAATTTATGTACAGCATCTGATTCAGGTACATGACGTACTCCATTCAACAATGTCCACTCACTTTTATCAGTGCATACATGGACCCTCTGTCCCTAATACGCTGGACACTCGAGCCACCTCGATGTGTCACCAGCTATAACAGAGCCAACGCTCTATACTAAAATGTCTAGCCCTAACAAGGACTATGGACCTCTGCACTGGTCTGTCTTCCCACGTCTCTCTGTCTCACACACACTATTTATCCACGACACGGCTCTATAACTTGCATACCGGGTGAATACAATTAACATCATTCTTGACAAGTCAACTCTTGTCACGCACGCCTTGAGCCGACTCACACACTGGCTCACAACAATCTCACAACAATCATTCGCAGTGATTCTCATACCCTGACACTGTACATTTGTGGGATTTGGGGACAGAGTTGGAAAGGTTTGTCAACTGTACATTTTCACTTACCTGTGATATTCATCTACATTCCCTTCTTTCTATCATACATACACACGCATGGGTATGGGGACAGAGTAGGAAAGGTTTGGTAACTGTATATTTTAATTTACCCGTGATATTCACCTACATTCCTACTCCCCAACCCCCTCCACACACACAAATAGTGCTATCCTTGGATATTTTTTCAGTGTAACTTCTATGGAATGGTTAGTTCAATTTTTCCCATGCCTAGAGACAAGGACCTTAGACTCAACTTAAAGGACCTTAGACTCAACCTCAAGGACCTTAGACTCAACCTCAAGGACCTTAGACTCAACCTCAAGGACCTTAGACTCAACCTCAAGGACCTTAGACTCAACCTCAAGGACCTTAGACTCAACCTCAAGGATTGAAAACTCACCTCAAGGATTGAAAACTCAACCTCAAGGACCTTAGACTCAACCCCAAGGAGCTTCACTCAACCTCAAGGAGCTTAGACTCAATCTCAAGGACCTCAAGCTCAAGGCCCTTAGACTCAACCACAAGGAGCTTAGATGCAACCTCAAGGACCTTAGACAACCCCAGGGAGCTTAGACTCAACCTCGAGGATTGGAAACTCAACCTCAAGGACCTGAGACTCAACCTCAAGGAGCTTCACTCAACCTCAAGGAGCTTCACTCAACCTCAAAGAGCTTCACTCAACCTCAAGGAGCTTAGACTCAACCTCTAGGATCGAAAACTCAAGCTCAAGGACCTTAGACTCAACCTCAAGGACCTTAGACTCAACCTCAAGGACCTTAGACTCAACCTCAAGGAGCTTAGACTCAACCCCAAGAACATAAGACAACCTCAGGGACCTTAACCTCAATTTCAAGGACTCAACCTGAAAGACCTTAGACAACCTCCAGGAGCTTAGATGCTACCTCAAGGACCTTAGACTGAACCCCAAGGACATTAGACTCAACCCCAAGGACCTTAGACTCAACCCCAAGGAGCTTAGACAACACCAAAGACCTTAGACTCAACCTCAAGGAGCTTAGACTCAACCTCAAGGACCTTAGACTCAACCTCAAGGACCTTAAACTCAACCTCGAGGAGCTTAGACTTAACCCCAAGGACCTTAGACTCAACCTCAAGGAGCTTAGACTCAACCCCAAGGATCTTAGACTCGAATTAGTTGAAAATAGAAATAACACTGGAATGTCTTATTTATATGACATCTTTTAAGCAACAAACAAGTGTATTGACATTATTTGGTTCAAGTGATGAGCAGGTCTTATTGACAATATAACCAGCCGAGCTGAACAATCGTTCTCATAGCTTTAGATTGTCTTAACTGAACTTTCCGATACTGTAGTGGATGTTTGGTATGCAGGTGATATGTAAGAGAAGTGTTAGAACCATGGTAGCAATGTTCCCTTTAAGCAATGCGGCCTTTGCAGATATTTAACCGATGTCACACAGGAGTTTAGAATCACCGTGCAACAAATTTTGTAAAAATTTTGCACATTGTTTTTTTTTAAACTTTGCACACGGACCAACAAAGCTTATAGACTTAAAGGGAACATTGCATGGTAGGCAAACGATTTCTCTCAATGGACACAACAACCTTTATCAACATTTTGAACATTCAAGTCAGTCAATAGTTTAAAACCAAAATGTTCGTGTAATCGTCCGGAAATTAGTTTATATTTATCGGCCTAAATATTTTACTTTTTGACTTCCAGTAAATTTATAAGTGGTGGTTCGATTAATCGTTAAAAAAAATTTAATCGTTAAAATTGTTAACGATTAATCGAGAAATTAATTGTTAAATTCCGCAGCCCTAATATATACATGTACATATATATTTTATCTTTAAACTTTCTCAAAATACTTTTTGCGAATGTGAAATAAATATAGTCAAAATGGGGAAAAAGTGTTTAAACACACGTGATTAAGTGGTTGGAAAATGAAAATTACTGTGGCACTTTGTTAAGTTTAAATTTTCAAGGTTTGAATAATTTATAAAATAAATTTCAGGATTCAAGAAATTTAAAAAAAAGGGATTTCGGGGTTAACATCTTCCAGTGAGTGGCACCCCTGCATCATGTCATGCTACCCTAAACATATTTCCAGTAGCGTAGCTAGGACTTTGTCAGGGTTTGAGGGCCCGGTGGGCTTAACCTCTTTGGGGGCCTTACATGCATGGCAGTAGCGTAAAATTTAATGTTAAAAAAAAATAATTCCTACACTAATTTGGGGGCCCCCCTCAAGTGGGTGCCCAAGGGGGACTTTTGAATTTTGTCCCCCCCCCCTCACCCTCCCATAGCTACGCTCTGCATATTTCATTTGTCCCTTTAAAAAAGTACAAATAAACTTTGGATATTGGTATTTTCTTAAAATGATAATATTAATTGTGATCTTAAAATACTTATTTAAAAGATAGGAATGATAGCAAAATATCAATTTAATGACCCACATAATTGATGTTTGCCTTCGCCTGGTCTAAAAGTAAAATTATAAGTTTAAATCTCCCTGGGTAACAACCATGATGTTCTTCTAAATTCCTGCAACCACGAATCAAATTTTTCTTTAGGGATCTAAACAATATAAAGCTGGATTCAATCCTATTCCAATATTAAGCTGGAGTTAATCCTATTCCAATATAAAGCTGGAGTTAATCCTATTCCAATATTAAGCTGGAGTTAATCCTATTCCAATATAAAGCTGGAGTTAATCCTATTCCAATATTAAGCTGGAGTTAATCCTATTCCAATATAAAGCTGGAGTCAATCCTATTCCAATATAAATCTGGAGTTAGTCCTATTCCAATATAAAGCTGGAGTTAATCCTATTCCAATATAAAGCTGGAGTTAATCCTATTCCAATATAAAGCTGGAGTTAATCCTATTCCAATATAAAGCTGGAGTTAATCTTATTCAAACATAAAGCTGGAGTTCATCCTATTCCACCAACTGCTTTTTTTCTTTTGTCAAGCCGTAGGTTTCCTTCTAGTAAGAATTTCACAATGATTTATTTCATTCAGTATGTCTGCATGGATGTGGACACATTTCACAATAACTTATTTCATTCAGTATGTCGCACTGGATGTGGACACATTTCACAATAACTTATTTCATTCAGTATGTCTGCATGGATGTGGACACATTTCACAATAACTTATTTCATTCAGTATGTCTGCATGGATGTGGACACATTTCACAATAACTTATTTCATTCAGTATGTCCACCTGGATGTGGACACATTTCACAATAACTTATTTCATTCAGTATGTCTGCATGGATGTGGACACATTTCACAATAACTTATTTCATTCAGTATGTCTGCATGGATGTGGACACATTTCACAATAACTTATTTCATTCAGTATGTCTGCACTGGATGTGGACACATTTCACAATAACTTATTTCATTCTATTTCATTCAGTATGTCTGCATGGATGTGGACACATTTCACAATAACTTATTTCATTCAGTATGTCTGCACTGGATGTGGACACATTTCACAATAACTTATTTCATTCAGTATGTCCACCTGGATGTGGACACATTTCACAATAACTTATTTCATTCAGTATGTCTGCATGGATGTGGACACATTTCACAATAACTTATTTCATTCAGTATGTCCACTGGATGTGGACACATTTCACAATAACTTATTTCATTCAGTATGTCTGCATGGATGTGGACACATTTCACAATAACTTATTTCATTCAGTATGTCTGCATGGATGTGGACACATTTCACAATAACTTATTTCATTCAGTATGTCTGCATGGATGTGGACACATTTCACAATAACTTATTTCATTCAGTATGTCTGCATGGATGTGGACACATTTCACAATAACTTATTTCATTCTATTTCATTCAGTATGTCTGCATGGATGTGGACACATTTCACAATAACTTATTTCATTCATTTCAGTATGTCTGCATGGATGTGGACACATTTCACAATAACTTATTTCATTCTATGTCATTCAGCATGTCTGCATGGATGTGGACACATTTCACAATAACTTATTTCATTCAGTATGTCTGCATGGATGTGGACACATTTCACAATAACTTATTTCATTCAGTATGTCCACCTGGATGTGGACACATTTCACAATAACTTATTTCATTCAGTATGTCCACTGGATGTGGACACATTTCACAATAACTTATTTCATTCAGTATGTCTGCATGGATGTGGACACATTTCACAATAACTTATTTCATTCAGTATGTCCACCTGGATGTGGACACATTTCACAATAACTTATTTCATTCAGTATGTCCACTGGATGTGGACACATTTCACAATAACTTATTTCATTCAGTATGTCCACCTGGATGTGGACACATTTCACAATAACTTATTTCATTCAGTATGTCCACCTGGATGTGGACACATTTCACAATAACTTATTTCATTCAGTATGTCTGCATGGATGTGGACACATTTCACAATAACTTATTTCATTCAGTATGTCCACCTGGATGTGGACACATTTCACAATAACTTATTTCATTCAGTATGTCCACCTGGATGTGGACACATTTCACAATAACTTATTTCATTCAGTATGTCTGCATGGATGTGGACACATTTCACAATAACTTATTTCATTCAGTATGTCCACCTGGATGTGGACACATTTCACAATAACTTATTTCATTCAGTATGTCTGCATGGATGTGGACACATTTCACAATAACTTATTTCATTCAGTATGTCCACCTGGATGTGGACACATTTCACAATAACTTATTTCATTCAGTATGTCTGCATGGATGTGGACACATTTCACAATAACTTATTTCATTCAGTATGTCCACCTGGATGTGGACACATTTCACAATAACTTATTTCATTCAGTATGTCTGCATGGATGTGGACACATTTCACAATAACTTATTTCATTCAGTATGTCCACCTGGATGTGGACACATTTCACAATAACTTATTTCATTCAGTATGTCTGCATGGATGTGGACACATTTCACAATAACTTATTTCATTCAGTATGTCGACCTGGATGTGGACACATTTCACAATAACTTATTTCATTCAGTATGTCCACCTGGATGTGGACACATTTCACAATAACTTATTTCATTCAGTATGTCTGCATGGATGTGGACACATTTCACAATAACTTATTTCATTCAGTATGTCCACCTGGATGTGGACACATTTCACAATAACTTATTTCATTCAGTATGTCCACCTGGATGTGGACACATTTCACAATAACTTATTTCATTCAGTATGTCTGCATGGATGTGGACACATTTCACAATAACTTATTTCATTCAGTATGTCGCATGGATGTGGACACATTTCACAATAACTTATTTCATTCAGTATGTCTGCATGGATGTGGACACATTTCACAATAACTTATTTCATTCAGTATGTCCACATGGATGTGGACACATTTCACAATAACTTATTTCATTCAGTATGTCCACATGGATGTGGACACATTTCACAATAACTTATTTCATTCAGTATGTCCACATGGATGTGGACACATTTCACAATAACTTATTTCATTCAGTATGTCCACATGGATGTGGACACATTTCACAATAACTTATTTCATTCAGTATGTCTGCATGGATGTGGACACATTTCATAATATTTTATTTCATTCAGTATGTCCACGTGAATGTGCACACATTTGACAATGATTTATTTTATCCAGTATGTCCGTGTGGATGTGGACACACCCATGGACGTCATGCTGGCTCTGCTGACCAAGGCGTGGAGAATGGAGAAACCCAACCTCCTAATCTCTGTCACCGGCGGAGCAAAAAATTTTGCCATGAAAGCAAGACTGAGAGAAGTGTTTAGACGTGGCCTCATGAAGGCAGCACAAAGCACTGGTGGGTGGGTATGAAGGCAGCACAAAGTACTAGTGTGTGGGTATGAAGGTAGCACAAAGTACTGGTGGGTGGGTATGAAGGCAGCACAAAGTACTGGTGGGTGGGTATGAATGCAGCACTGGTGGGTGGGTATGAAGGCAGCACAAAGTACTGGTGGGTGGGTATGAAGGCAGCACAAAGTACTGGTGTGTGGGTATGAATGCAGCACAAAGTACTAGTGTGTGGGTATAAAGGCAGCACAAAGTACTGGTGTGTGGGTATGAAGGCAGCACAAAGTACTGGTGGGTGGGTATGAAGGCAGCACAAAGTACTGGGGGGTGGGTATGAAGGCAGCACAAAGTACTGGTTGGTGAGTATGAAGGCAGCACAAAGTACTGGTGTGTGGGTATGAAGGCAGCACAAATTACTGGTGGGTGAGTATGAAGGCAGCACAAAGCACTGGTGGGTGTTTTTTTTAGTGTTTCTCCAGCAATCCAAATTATGATGCACATAAAGTCATAATATTTTTTAGAAGTTTACATGTAGGTCTTGTGTGGCTGTCTTGTTTGTGATGTATATCTTAAATGAATTTAGCAGTGGAGCGTTAGACGTTTTCCACATTAAATACATGTTTAAAAATATTTTTTGTTGGTTGGTATAAAACCTTTAATATGTTCTTGTTTTACCTTTGATATTGAGATGGTTGACCTTGACCTTCTTAATTAAAATCAGATGTAAATAACCTTATCCTTAATTCATTCATAAATGGATTATGTTTGCTATTAACTTTTAATAAAATCTCCATGGATTTTAAAAAGAAATTTAATTTAATTAAGACTTGACAAATTGCTTTCCCTCACTGTGGATTTTTTGTTTTTAACAGACAGCTAACTCTTCAACTTTACATATAGACAAGACAGCTAACTCTTCAACTTTACATATAGACAAGACAGCTAACTCTTTAACTTTACATATAGACAAGAAGCTAACTCTTCAACTTTACATATAGACAAGACAGCTAACTCTTTAACTTTACATATAGACAAGAAGCTAACTCTTCAACTTTACATATAGACAAGACAGCTAACTCTTTAACTTTACATATAGACAAGACAGCTAAATCTTCAACTTTACATATAGACAAGACAGCTAAATCTTCAACTTTACATATAGACAAGACAGCTAACTCTTCAACTTTACACATAGACAAGACAGCTAACTCTTCAACTTTACATATAGACAAGACAGCTAACTCTTTAACTTTACATATAGACAAGACAGCTAACTCTTTAACTTTACATATAGACAAGACAGCTAACTCTTCAACTTTACATATAGACAAGACAGCTAACTCTTCAACTTTACATTTAGCCAAGACAGCTAACTCTTCAACTTTACACATAGACAAGACAGCTAACTCTTCAACTTTACATATAAACAAGGCAGCTAACTCTTAAATTTCTACAAGTTCAAGGTTTTGCTCATGAGTAAGCTTGAGTTGATATTTTAAAACAAAAAGACCGGAGAAGAACAATCATTAAAGACATTTGACATTGACCTCTTTTGCAGCACAGTTTTCAAACGACAGGACATATTCCCTTCTATTTCCCCAGGGGCCTGGATTGTGACAGGGGGGACTAATGCGGGTGTCATGAAACATGTAGGTGAAGCCGTCAGAGATTTTGGCCTGACTTCGGAGGGAAGGGTCACCACCATTGGAATAGCCTCCTGGGGCTGTGTCCAGAACAAAGAGAATCTCATCAATAAGGAAGTGAGTGGAATATCAGTGAATGTCTCATCAATAATGAAGTGAGTGGAATGTCTCATCAATAATGAAGTGAGTTTAATGTCAGTGAATGTCTCATCAATAATGAAGTGAGTGGAATGTCTCATCAATAAGGAATGTGAGTGGAATGTCTCATCAATAAGGAAGTGAGTGGAATGTCTCATCAATAAGGAAGTGAGTGGAATGTCTCAACAAAAAGGAAGTGAGTGGAATGTCTCATCAATAAGGAATGTGAGTGGAATGTCTCATCAATAAGGAAGTGAGTGGAATGTCTCAACAATAAGGAAGTGAGTGGAATGTCTCATCAATAAGGAATGTGAATGTCAGTGGATGTTACTCAGTTATTTGTTGCTGATATTTCCTGCTGATGTTTCTTTCCTTTTTTAACCTTACTGACTGAGAGTACAAAATAGTTGCACCCACATAGAGACACCTGATGTATGCCTTATATAAGGGTGAAGGTTTATTACATTGTATGGATTGCTTTTTTAAAAGAAACAGGGTATTTTCAACCATATGTTCAATTGGGTGATTATTAATAGATGATGATGTAATTGGGTGTTTATTAATAGTTGATGATGCCATTTTGTGTTTATTAATAGTTGATGATGCCATTTGGTGTCTATTAATAGTTGATAATGCTATTGGGTGTTTATTATTTTTTTAGTTGATGTTGCCATTGGGTGTTTATTAATAGTTGATGATGCCATTGGGTGTTTATTATTAGTTGATGTTGCCATTGGGTGTTTATTAATAGTTGATGATGCAATTGGGTGTTTATTAATAGTTGATGTTGCCATTGGGTGTTTATTAATAGTTGATGATGCAATTGGGTGTTTATTAATAGTTGATGTTGCCATTGGGTGTTTATTAATAGTTGATGATGCAATTGGGTGTTTATTAATATTTGATGTTGCCATTGGGTGTTTATTAATAGTTGATGATGCAATTGGGTGTTTATTAATAGTTGATGCCATTGGGTGTTTATTAATAGTTGATGATGCCATTGATAGAACATGCTGAGCCTGGCCTGTCGGCCCCCTCCCCAACCCATCATGAGGTTTTATCCTTATTTTTAATGTGTTTTAAATTCACCTTTTATTCTTGTGTATACATGTACCGTTATTTGCATCTTATTCACCTTTAATGCTAGTATGTACGGTTATGTGCATCTTATTAACCTTTTATGCTAGTATGTACTGTTATGTGCATCTTATACACCTTTTATTCTTGTATATACATGTACCGTTATGTGCATCTTATTCACCTTTTATGCTAGTATGCATGGTTATGTGCATCTTATACACCTTTACATGGCAAAACTATTAATATTCAAACATTTATCGTTCATGCTAATTATATCAGGATTTTTAGGATCATTCAAGGCATAATTACAGGTTCTCATAGAGCAGTGTTTCTCAAATAGTGGGGTGGGCCCCCAGGGGGGGCGCAAGGCTCCGTAAAGGGGGGCTCGTTTGACCGTTATGCTGAGGTGTACTTATAACAATTTATCTACAAATGATACTATTTACAATCGCAGGGGGGGGGGCGAATTGTTTTCTTTCTTCCTAGCTGGGGCATGACAGAAAATAATTGAGAGAAACACTGCCATAGAGATAGAGAATATGGCTATTTTTTTAAAGAGATGCTTCTGTTTTACTATTCACACAGCATTGGATATAGTTATGGTGCATGACTTTTCAACTATCCTTTGCAGAAAGCACATAATCCACTTTTGCACTCCTCCTGTTGAATTCATTAACAATATTTAATGTTACACTTCTCCTGTTGAGTTTTTTAAACAATATTTGAGTTTCTGCAGGCATAAAGATGAATATTTAATCAATTTAAAAATATCTTCTTCTTGCAAAGGGCTCGGGGCATTGGCCAGCTGCCTACAGGATTGAAGCAGACGTGAAGGCCAAACAGTCATTCCTGGACCCCAACCATTCCCATTTCATATTGGTAGACAATGGCACACAGCATCAGTTCACAGTGGAGATACAGTTCAGGGCCAAACTGGAGGAAGCCATTGGCAACCAGAAGACAGATACAGGCACAGGTGAGTAGGAAACTACAGCTGACACTGGCACAGGTGAGTGGGCAACTACAGGTGTGTCAATTTTATTGGTGAGTAGTAGGTGTGACTGGTTGATTTTCTAGAGCAGGGGTCTCCAAACTATGGCCCGCAGGCCAGATGCTACCCGCGAGGCCCTCTCCTCCGGCCCCTGGAGACCTTTTAATCTAAAAAATAAGATACTATTTTAACCTGTAGTTTATCACAAAACTGTGTAGTCGGCCCCCAAACTGCTGTTTGACAGTTAATGCGGCCCTCCGGCAGAAAAGTTTGGAGACCCCTGTTCTAGAGCAATAAATATTTTCAATTACAGTTACAGGCTTAGGGGCCATCCATATTTTACGTACACACAAAATAGTATTTTTGTACCCCCCCTCCCCCTGTTGCACCCCGTACATTTTTGGGACCCCCTCCCTATGTATGCGTACAAATTCACTTACCCCTCCCCCTTTTTGAAAAAATAAATTTTAAGCCAGAGTCTAAAGATAGTGGTTTTAACCTTTGAAGCTGTCCATAAATGGCGTCACAAACCTAAAAAAGGGGGGTCAGGCATTTGTGACGAGGGGAAGGAGGTGTTTAAGAAATGTGACGTCACATCAAAATGGGCACCAAAATATTTTATTACTTGCAATTTATTTAATGAGGTTTTAAAAGGATTCACACGTGTTACGAAATTAGAGTGCAGCCTTACACTAAATACATACTTAAACTTAAATGACAAAAAATGGATTTTCAACATGCTAATTTTCAATTTGAAAATACGGCTTTTAGGGGGGGGGTCAAAGCTTTGGTGCCGTCCATTAAAGACGTCACACGACTATGGCCAATTTTCATCCCACCCTCGTCACGCGTCGTCTATAAAAGTTTTACCCCCCCCCTCATTTTTCAAATATGATGTTAAAAAAATGCCCCTTCCCCCCAAAAAATAAATTGAAAATTAGCATGTTTCAAATCACTTTTTTGTCCTTTAAGTTTAAGTATGTATTTAGTGTAAGGCTGCACTCTAATATCGTAACACGCTTGAAGTTAAATTAAAATGTCATTAAATAAATTTTAAACAATCAAATATTTAAGTCCAACTTTTATTTTAAGTTATCCGTTTCGATGTGAAGTCACATTTCTTAAACTACCCCGTCCCCTTCATCACAAATAGTCGACCCCCTCCTCCCTCTAGTTGCGTAACGTCATTTATGGATGGCCCGGAACAAGTCGTCCATAAATGACGTCACGGGATTTAGACAGATTTTTTACTCCCCCTCCTCATCACGCGTCGTCACAAAAACTTAGACCACCCCCTCCAAAATGACGTCACAAAGCTTTGCGGGGGGCCACCCCTCCCATAAAAGCTGTATTTTCTATTTGAAAAAGAGCATGTTTAAAATCTTTTTTTTGGCATTTAAGTATTTATTTAGTGTAGCCCTGCATTCTAATATCGTAACATGCATGAAGTCATGTAAAACGCCATGAAACAAATCAAATATTTAAGTAGATTTTTTATTTAAAGTTGCGAGTTTTGATGTTGTCAGGGGTATGAGAATCACTGAGTGAATGCTTGTTGACTGGAGTGAACACTTTTCATAAATATAACGTTTGAGTGAACTCCTGGTCACACGGGTGTGTGACCCTCCTGGTCACACGGGTGTGTGACCAGAGGACACGCCAGGGTCAGTCGAGACCAATTTTGGGGTTTATAGAGATGAGCTGGGGCGCAGTTGAGAGAGTCAAACCGGTCGGGGCAGACCGGGTAGCTGCAGAGTTGCAGTAACACAGAGTTGAGGTTTAACGTCGCCCAGAAGCGGTCGGGTCGGACCAAGGGGACTTAGGCACTGTGTGTACACATAGATCTGAAGTGGACTTGAGCAGGGGCCCAGGAGCGATCGCATCAAACCGAGGGCGTGCTCATGAAGAAACGATAGTGTCGGGTTGTGTGGACAGCCAGTGATATAAAGGTGTAATTGCCGTCTAGGCAGGACAGCCAGTTTGTACAGTTGTGTATAATATAATAAACATTGAATTGTTACACAGACTTGAGTCATCTCTTCAGTGTTGTGTGTAGCGTAGAGTTAGGCAACAATCCACATAACATCGAGACTTAACAGATGTGACTTCACATTTCTCAAACACCCCCCTCCGCCACATCACAAATATTTAGACCCACCCTCCCCCAGGTGCGTGACGTCATTTATGGATGGCCCATTTTGTGATATAATACTGGAGGGGGGGGGTCTAAGTTTTTGTGACGAAGGGGAGGGGTAAAAATAGGCCAAAATCACGTGATGTCACTCATGGACAGCCCTTTTATAGTTTTTTTTGTAATACAGTCGAAACCGCTTAAGTCGACGGCGTTGGTGTATGAAAAATGGTGTCGACATAACCGATGATCGAGTTAAAACAAAAACCAATATGGCGGCAAAATATTAACATGCGCTTGAAATTTCTTTATATACGTGTTGTGCGTTAATTAGTGATGGGACGATTAATCAGAATCGTATCGGAATATAAGAAATATAATGTTAAATTATGTGATATATTATATTATGCGAAATGGAACGTCCTTGTGAGTATGATTTATCTAAATGAATTAGTGACTCGGCTCTGACTGAGGCTCTAGTGCGTTCATTTGCTCGTTCGTCCTTGAACTTTATTATTTCATGCTATTTACTACTAATACTAATGATGTAATTATAATTAAAGTCATAATCTTAGTGTAAGTTTATTACTAATAAATACCAAGGCATTTATTTGTATAAGGACCCGAGAAAACAATCAATATTCAAATAAATATATTTAAAATATATTTGTAGGTACTTTACTTCATAGTCGTTCGCGCATCGTTCTGCGCATGTGGAAAAGAGTCGCAAATATTGCTTCAATTTGTTAATAATTGACTACCATTACGCTAGGACTAGTGTTTACTGTAGTTACAACTATCGAACGACCGCTTACACTCATCTTTAAAAATGTTTAGGCTTATTAATTTTAGTTTTAAGTCTTCGGAATTTAAATAATTTATTCAGCTGCAACTTCAATAAGCCCGTAATAGCTTTTTACCCCGGAGTTCGTTTTTGTTGTGTTAGCGACGGTGACTTCAAATCGCCTTCTCCCTATTCCGGTATCTAAATAATATACAAGTCATCACTTTTAGTTTACTTTGTCTACGGCTAATGAATGCTTTTTTTAATAATTTTTTTAATTTGCTTAGTTGTCGAGGCACTGTACGGTCAAAGGTCACGGCTATTACTACAGTGCTCTAAGTGAATTCAAAAGGGGGGGGGGACAAGTTACGGAGTTTTCTAGTTAGGGATAATGAGGGTGGGGGAGAGAAGGCTAGACATGTCTTTGATGTTTATATAAAAGGAAGCCTCTTGCTTTGACAAGACCGCAAGAATAGACACCTCCCCTCCCCCACTGTTATTCATCTACAGTGGGTTGGGGGGAAGGAACATTTTTTTAAAAATTGAGTCAGAGCGTGCCTTGGTAAATGGCCAGTGTAGCTCAACCCCACCTAAACCCCACCCTATTGGGGGGGGATCGTCGTGTGCGCGGCGAATTCAATAATTCTGGCAAGTTGACAAGTGAAACATAATATGGTACTTAAATAAATTCCATCTTATTATGACTGTTTACTCCGTTTTATCAGGTCTTAGTCGGTATATTAGCTTATTACCCGGAGTTAATTTTTTGTTGTGTTACGGCAGAATACCAGAGCCAACACGCGAGCGAACGTGAAATCAAAATCAAAGCGTTTTCTTAATAATAATAATATTCTGGTCTATAAATATAAAAATACACGTCATCACTGTTTGTGGAGCTCGCTAGTGACTGATTAAAAAAAATGTATTGCTTAGTTACCGAAGCATAGTACCAGAAGTAAATTGCTTAGTTACCGAAGCATAGTACCAGAAGTAACAGCGCTGAGCAAGCGGGCTGTGACGTCACCAGCAGACCCTGGTGAGGCAGAAAATTGGTCCCTTCCCTTGGTTATAAAAAAATCATAGCTAACATTTTCAAAAGCTGGCGATTGGTCATGGGGATCGAGATAACCAACATTAAGTGGCAAATTTGGCCCTCTTTTGTGCTCGAGGTACTAGGTTTCGGCGACTTACAAAAATCGAATTAGCCGATGAAAAAATGCTAAGACAAAGAGAGAATTTGGCGGTTCCAATAAAAAACGTCGAGTTAGTGGGGTGGTCGAGCTAAACGAGCTCGAGGTAAGTGGGTTCGACTGTATCGTGTTTTTCATGTTGATTTTGAAGAAATAAAATAGAACATTCAAATTTTATGGTCTTGAACACTACATAACAAAACTGATAAAATAGAGCAATAAAAAATAGTGAAATTGCCGTCCCGTCGTGTGTTTATAACGGCTAAGGCACCAGTGGGCGGAAAAGAAAATTTATCTAATTTCAAGAAATGGTAATATAAATCCGACGGATATATATTAGAATGTGTAAATGTTTGGTCTGAATCAAATGTTAATTACTTCCAAGTAATTAAAAGTTCAAAATTTTGTTTGCATTAAATTATAAAACATTATTGCATATCAGTCTTGACTCAGTCGGTTTACGTTACTTTGCTTAGTATTATACAAATTATGCGTACGTACACATTCAGTCACGACCCCCCCCCTCCCTCGTATACGCATCCATATGCAAAATGCCATTAATTAAAGAACTCCCCCCTCCTTGCATACATAATATATGGATGGCCCCTTATAGTAAAGTTATGGTTTGTCTGGGACTGTTGGGGAATCTTACTAAAAAAATGGGGAATCTTACTTAATAGTGGTGAAAATTACTTTAAAAAAATTGGGAATCTTACAGAGAAAATAGAGAATCAGTTTTTAGCAACCAAGAAATGTTTAGTTAATTTGAATCACCAATCTACTTATAACTGGTGGTGTTAAGCTTGCAAGAAATCTTTATTGTTTTATTAATATGGTTGTGTGAACATGACAGAACACAACTAAACAACAGACATATCGGTAAAAAACCTTTGTAAGCTAACAAACAAAATCTAATAGAAGAATGAAGATAACACAAAACTTAGCTGCAGGAAAACATCAACCAGAAAGAAGTATATTTAGGGGACACGATATTCCCTATCTACTATTTACTGGCTTTGTTTAGCATCTAAGGAATGTTTAGTGGCAACTATATATACCTCATTTTATACTAACTAGCTTTGTTTAGCATCCAAGGAATATTTAATGGCAAATATACATCCCACATTTAGTACTAACTAGCTTTGTTTAGCATCCAAGGAATATTTAGTGGCAACTATATATCCCCCATCTAGTACTAACTAGCTTTGTTTAGCATCCAAGGAATATTTAGTGGCAACTATATATCCCCCATCTAGTACTAACTAGCTTTGTTTAGCATCCAAGGAATATTTAGTGGCAACTATATATCCCCCATCTAGTACTAACTAGCTTTGTTTAGCATCCAAGGTATAATTAGTGGCAATTATATATTCCCCATTTAGTACTAACTACATAGCTTTGTTTAGCATCCAAGGAATATTTAGTGGCAACTATATATCCCCCATCTAGTACTAACTAGCTTTGTTTAGCATCCAAGGAATATTTAGTGGCAACTATATATCCCCCATCTAGTATGGGGACGCGGTGGTCGAGTGGCAGCGCACTGGACTGTCGTACCGATGGTCACGGGTTCGAATCCGTGTGAAGGCAAGGGTTTGTTCCCGGGGCCTAGGGCGTCCCTGAGTCACCCCGCTCCGAATGGGTACCTAACACATGTGGTGTTAGGCGGCTGGGTAATGCGTGGAACCCACAAAGCCGTGGCCTGTGAATGCTGCATCACTTGCCAACAGATCATCTGTCATGGTCTGTGGACGCAACTATCTTCTGCATAGAAGGAGCGTCTGTATAGATAAGATAGTACTAACTAGCTTTGTTTAGCATCCAAGGAATATTTAGTGGCAACTATATATCCCCCATCTAGTACTAACTAGCTTTGTTTAGCATCCAAGGAATATTTAGTGGCAACTATATATCCCCCATCTAGTACTAACTAGCTTTGTTTAGCATCCAAGGTATAATTAGTGGCAATTATATATTCCCCATTTAGTACTAACTACATAGCTTTGTTTAGCATCCAAGGAATATTTAGTGGCAACTATATATCCCCCATCTAGTACTAACTTTCTTTGTTTAGCATCCAAGGAATATTTAGTCGCAATTATATAGTCTTTAGCAAACTTTCCTTGTTCTCCACTACCTTACACCCCACTGATGTTTCATCTGTGTGGGTGGGGGGAGGGAAGGCCAGAGACTTTTCGTTTCTGGTAATTGTTCTGAGAACACGCTTCACATTCCAGGTACGACTCGGACGTTCCGGGGGTGGGGTGGGGGTTCATTGTTCTAAAAGCACGGCTCGTGTCAGCTCCCCTCTCAAATATTTCAACCAAGGTGAATGATTTTGTAAGCTGCAACATTGTTATCACTTAGATTCCCTATTGAAGTATCTTATCTTCTTATCTTATCTATACAGACGCTCCTTCTATGCAGAAGATAATTGCGTCCACAGACCATGACAGATGATCTGTTGGCAAGTGATGCAGCGTTCACAGGCCACGGCTTTGTGGGTTCCACGCATTACCCAGCCGCCTAACTAGTGTTAGGTACCCATTCGGAGCGGGGTGACTCAGGGACGCCCTAGGCGCCGGGTAAATCCTTGCCTTCACGTGGATTTGAACCCGTGACAATCGGTACGCCAGTCGAGCGCGCTGCCACTCAACCACCCAGGTCCTCCACAATACACCCTGTTTACAAAAAAATCACGTCCCGACATTTCGTAACATCTACGCGTTATGTTTAATTGTCTTCAAATGGCTTTGAGTGACTCAGACCCTCTGCACTATTCAAATACGAATTAACAGTGACGCTACTGTGTGTACCGCAACAACGAAGTCCCATATACCCAACCATTATTATCCTACACCAGCACTTCTGTGTCAACCTCTACACCTCTGTCAAATCTTGTGTCATAAGCAGTTTGTCAATTTGTGTCAGATACCTGGCAGTTCAACCCTCATTCACAACTATCATTCATTAAAAATAAGGTACATTGAACAGTAAGCAGTTAGCATTAAGAGCGTAGCCATAGTTAGGAAAATATGAAAAGAGGGAGAAATCAATATGTTATGTCTTTTTAGCAAGAAAACAAATGATTATAAAACATATATATGGTAAGGAATGGATTAAGTATGACATATTTTTAGCATGAAAACAAATGATTATAAAACATATATATGGTAAGGAATGGATTAAGTATAACATATTCAGTCTAAACATTGTAAGAAATCATAGTCAACTTCCGTTAAAATAAATTCATGCATTATAAACATAATTCAAAAATAGTTTCAAGGAGCAATGCTACCAAATCACAATTAGGTCAATGTAATCACCTTAATTCATCAGATTGTAAGAATGTTACAAGCTGCATAACCTGCTCATAACACAATAAAAATTCACACACAATAAATGAACCACAAAAAAATAAAAAAATGTTTCTAAATTTCAATGCATCGTAAAATACAACTACTAATCAATGAGCACAATCTTAATTCATAAACTATCGATATAGAATAACTACTAATCAATGAGCACAATCTTAATTCATAAACTATCGCTATAGAATAACTACTAATCAATGAGCACAATCTTAATTCATAAACTATCGATATAGAATAACTACTAATCAATCAGCACAATCTTAATTCATAAACTATCGCTATAGAATAACTACTAATCAATGAGCACAATCTTAATTCATAAACTATCGCTATAGAATAACTACTAATCAATGAGCACAATCTTAATTCATAAACTATCGATATAGAATAATTAATTATATTATGAAGGGTATCATATATAACCTGATAGGAAAACTTGTAGAGAAAATTGTTCCATGGTCCAGTTGAAATTTATGTCAAAGTTTGAGTTAATTCCGTTTCATTTGAACAGAAGTAGAGATAACATGTCTGTAATAACATTAATTCAGAAGTAGAGATAACATGTATGTAATAATGTTAATTCTGAAGTAGAGATAACATGTCTGTAATAACATTAATTCAGAAGTAGACATAACATGTCTGTAATAACATTAATTCAGAAGTAGAGATAACATGTCTGTAATAACATTAATTCAGAAGTAGAGATAACATGTCTGTAATATGGTTAATTCAGAAGTAGAGATAACATGTCTGTAATAACATTAATTCAGAAGTAGAGATAACATGTCTGTAATAACATTAATTCAGAAGTAGAGATAACATGTCTGTAATAACATTAATTCAGAAGTAGAGATAACATGTCTGTAATAACATTAATTCAGAAGTAAAGATAACATGTCTGTAATAACATTAATTCAGAAGTAGAGATAACATGTCTGTAATAACATTAATTCAGAAGTAGAGATAACATGTCTGTAATAACATTAATTCAGAAGTAGAGATAACATGTCTGTAATAACATTAATTCAGAAGTAGAGATAACATGTCTGTAATAACATTAATT
Source organism: Ampullaceana balthica (assembly GCA_944989445.1). Classification (NCBI taxonomy): domain Eukaryota; kingdom Metazoa; phylum Mollusca; class Gastropoda; family Lymnaeidae; genus Ampullaceana; species Ampullaceana balthica. The sequence continues at coordinate 1,891,487 of CALYLW010000300.1, read as the reverse complement.
CAGAAGTAGAGATAACATGTCTGTAATAACATTAATTCAGAAGTAGAGATAACATGTCTGTAATAACATTAATTCAGAAGTAGAGATAACATGTCTGTAATAACGTTAATTCAGAAGTAGAGATAACATGTCTGTAATAACGTTAATTCTGAAGTAGAGATAACATGTCTGTAATAACATTAATTCAGAAGTAGAGATAACATGTCTGTAATAACGTTAATTCAGAAGTAGAGATAACATGTCTGTAATATAGTTAATTCAGAAGTAGAGATAACATGTCTGTAATAACATTAATTCAGAAGTAGAGATAACATGTCTGTAATAACATTAATTCAGAAGTAGAGATAACATGTCTGTAATAACATTAATTCAGAAGTAGAGATAACATGTCTGTAATAACATTAATTCAGAAGTAGAGATAACATGTCTGTAATAACGTTAATTCAGAAGTAGAGATAACATGTCTTTAATAACATTAATTCAGAAGTAGAGATAACATGTCTGTAATAACATTAATTCAGAAGTAGAGATAACATGTCTGTAATAACATTAATTCAGAAGTAGAGATAACATGTCTGTAATAACGTTAATTCAGAAGTAGAGATAACATGTCTGTAATAACATTAATTCAGAAGTAGAGATAACATGTCTGTAATAACATTAATTCAGAAGTAGAGATAACATGTCTGTAATAACATTAATTCAGAAGTAGAGATAACATGTCTGTAATAACATTAATTCCGATATTCCCTATATTAAACGCCTTCACTGGCTCATTCTCATCCAGCTCATTGGGTGCACAGATCCATCAGTACAAGGTCATTCACGATTGTCACGGGAACGGAGGGGCGTATCCGGTGTGCCATTATCGTCCCCCATTGTACCTGCCGCCTACACAGCTGGGGAGTAAACTTGATACGGGTGGTTACCATATTAAGTTTCACACCAACTTTCTGAGGCAACTGGCTACTAGTCATGGAAATTGGAATAATGTCTTCTTCCTTATATAATTCTGACCATTTTCTGAATCTCTTAGTGCACAGATCACAACCGTGACACGGGAGGTCCTGTAGTATCTCATCTTTGTTATAAAATAGACAACCTTCTTGTTCACTTCGAGATAAAATAGACAACCTTCTTGTTCACTTCTAGATAAAATAGACAACCTTCTGGTTCACTTCTAGATAAAATAGACAACCTTCTTGTTCACTTCTAGATAAAATAGACAACCTTCTTGTTCACTTCTAGATAAAATAGACAACCTTCTGGTTCACTTCTAGATAAAATAGACAACCTTCTTGTTCACTTCTAGATACAAAAAATCAGCGTTGTTGTGCTTGGTTCCACTACGATGCTCAATGTCGAAATCAAATTGTGACAATAGTTCTATCAATAGTTCTATCAATAGTTCTATCAATAGTTCTATCAATAGTTCTATCAATAGTTCTATCAATAGTTCTATCCATCTTGCTATTTGATCTGTGGGGTTACGGAGCGATAGTAACCATCTCAGGGAACTATGGTCAGTCCTAACAATGAACTATGGTCTGTCCTAACAATGAACTATGGTCAGTCCTAACAATGAACTATGGTCAGTCCTAACAATGAACTATGGTCAGTCCTAACAATGAACTATGGTCAGTCCTAACAATGAACTATGGTCAGTCCTAACAATGAACTATGGTCAGTCCTAACAATGAACTATGGTCAGTCCTAACAATGAACTATGGTTAGTCCTAACAATGAACTATAGTCAGTCCTAACAATGAACTTCCTTCCTAAGAGAAAATGTCGAAACTGATTAGCGAATGTCACAACTGCCAGAAGTTCACGTCGAGTCACACAATAACGTCTCTCTGCTTGATTTAAAGACTTAGTAGCATGGTACATTGGTCTTTCAATCAGTTGCTGATCACGATTCGACCACTGCATCTGGGAAAGAGTGCATCCTAATGAATCCTATAGCCGTAGCACTCGCGTCACAGTCAATTATAAAGGTACCTCCATCGTTTTGTGGTTGTACCAAAATTTCTGAGGACACCAAACATTGTTTTAATTTTGAGAATGCTAGTTCACACTTCGTTCCAATCTAAAGTCTTATTCTTACGTCCTTCTAATAAACGATTTAAAGGCGCGGCGATAGTTGAGTGCCCTTTTATCCATCTTCTGTAATATGATGCCATTCCAAGAAAACTCCTCAATGCCGACACATTTTGTGGTTTAGGAAATTGAACAATAGCCTCCACCTTTTCGGGGTCAGTCTGAACTCCTTCACCTGACACAACATAACCCCAGAACCTAGTCTCGGGCTTGAAAAGAACACATTTTTCTGGTTTCAGTTTAATTCCCGCCTGCCTCAATCTCGACATAGCTTCCTCAAACGCTTCAAATACTTCTGAAAAGTCTCAACAAAAACACAAATGTCATCGATGAACACAACTAAAGTCTTATAATTGAGGCCTTTGAAAACAGTTTCCATACATCGTCGGAATGTTGCGGGTGCTCCTGTCAATCCCATGGGCGTTACGTTGTATTCGTAGTGGCCATTCAGCGTGGAAAAAGCTGTTTTGGCCTTATCCTTTTCCTCTACTTCTATCTGATAGTAAAAAAAAAGATTGTAGATCCAAGGAACAAAAATATTTTGCACCTGCCATTGCCTCTATTAGTTCATCATTGCCTCTATTAGTTCATTGCACCTAGGGAGTGGAAAACTATCCTTTTGAGTACCCTTATTTAGTTCCCTATAGTCGCATGCCACTCGAACCTCGTTGTTTCTCATCCTAATAACGTGCAATGGCGCTGACCACGGGGATTTTGACTCTCAAATAATCCCTGCTTCCAGTTGAGCAGCAATGACGTCATCAACTTCATTTTCAAAAGCTCTTGGAGGTCGTCGGGGAGGAATTTTTATAGGTGTGGCATCTCCTGTTGGAATTTTGTGCTTAATTATTGATGTCCTACCCACGTCTAATGAAGAGGTTGAGAATAGGTCTTTGTTCCTTTGTAATGAAAACCACAATTTTTCCCGTTCTTCCTCATTTAGCCTACTGGTTTTCAACGTTTCCTCATAAAGTGTCCTTACACATGTAAAATCTTTATCCGGCTGAGCTATTGAATTTATAAATTTTGTCACCGCGGGCACTTTATGTCTATGAAGATTTAGTCCACGTTTAATGGAAAAATGAAAGATTGAAGTGACCTAGGAAGTCTAATCCTAGGTAACCATCTTCTGCTATGTCAGCAATGTGAACCATCCATTGGTATTTCTTTTTTTCTAGAATTAAATTTATATCACAGACTCCATAAAGTTTCACTGACGAGCCGCTGGCCGACTGGAGATACAATGGAACTCTCTTTGATAATATCGTCACGGTCGCCCCTGTATCCAATAAGAACTGAGTGTTAACTCCTAAATCACTACTGGCACATAGACAGCACTCATTCCTTGTGATCTAACAGGTTGGATGTGTTTCCCCGAGGTGGCCTGATTTTGTTTAAACGTGGAGGATTCCGTCCTCCTGGTCTCTTGTTGGGGCAGTTTCTTGCAATATGCCCGATTGTTTTGCAATTATAACATCTGGACTTGGCCCTCTTATATGGCCTCGGTTCTGGTAGCGATTGACATAATTGCTCTCTTTGCGAAGAGATGAGCGATCTGATTTCGTCTTTCAAAGCCGTATTTCCCGGACCAACTGGTCAGTCGTAACTGAAGCTACCTGATGCACTGGGGTATACACGTTGTCTCTGAGGTTTATTAGTTGATCTAAGACAGCTCTCGCCTTGTAAACTGTAGGAGGAACGGCCATTGTGCCCACTTGCGATACCATGACTGGTCAGGCAGGCCATGGAGAAATTGCTTGAACCCGATAGCGTCCCTTGTAGTTTGGTCAGCCGTCGGGCAACCTTTGACCACTAATTTCTTGATGTCAGTGTCATATTCTGCAGTGCTCTCTGCTTTCAATAACATCCGCTTTTCCCAAATGTTTTGAAAGTAGGCAGGTGTTCTCTGGTCCCGGTATCTATTTTCTAATACTCATCTCAGTTTTTGGTAGCTGTCTCTATCACAGTCACTAAGTTCGCTGTATGCAAATTCCGCCGCCGCATCTTTTAAGGCCAAATCAAGAAAAATAAAAATTTTCATCATCGTTCCATTTGCAGAGTTTTGCACACGATTCAAACGGTACATCACACGTCTGCCAGCGTGAGGTTCCACTAAACGTCGGTAGGTTATTAAGATTCTGTAACGCCATTATTGGTTTGGTTCGACTTGATCTTGTACTCTGCATTACAGTCAATCAGTAATAAAGAGCTTTTCTCCTCGGGGACGCTGTAAGGTCAAATCCCACCGCTGCCACCATTGTAAAGCTCCTTCGTACTACTTGACTCTCCACCTCGCATACTTATAACAAAGGCGTCTTTTAATCGAACAAGTCTTCTCTTTATTAGGCATCACTTCTGGTTACTACACTCGCTCTCTCTACGACTCTCTCTCTCTCTCTCTCTCTAGGTCTGTCGTTTCCCCACTGGTGGGTCTCTATGCTCTGTGGTGAGTGACTCTGTCCAGGTCTGTCCTCTTACCCTGGGGTGGGTTATTCTGTCTTGTCTCCTACCGTCCCTTCCTTATATTGCTTGCCCAAGGTATGTGGCTGACATTCGAGAATGCCCCTTTGGTGTGAGCAATAAAATTTTCAGTCTTTCATTCCCTTACCCATGTCCAATGATTAGCTTCTTATGTTCCCCCCGGTGGTTCTTAATGTTCTCCCATCCTATAGTCTCGTCCATGGCACTAAAATTTTCACTTCCTGTCTTTAACAAACTTGCCTTGTTCTCCACTACCTTACACCCCTCCGACGTTTCGTCTGGGGAGGGGGGGGGGCTGGAATCTTTTCGTTTCCGGTAATAGTTCTGAGAACATAATAGTTCTGAGAACACGCTTCACATTCCAGGTACGACCCCGACGTTCCGTGGGTGGGGGGAAAGGCCGGAATATTTTTCTTTTCGTTTCCGTCATTGTTCTAAAATCACGGCCTACTGTCAGCTCCCCTCTCAAATATTTCAACCAAGGTTCTCAATTATTTCCACCCAGGTCCTCCACAATTTCCACCCAGGACCTCCACAATATTTAGTGGCAACTATATATCCCCCATCTAGTACTAACTAGCTTTGTTGTGTTCTGTAAACAGATGCTGTATCTGTTCCTGTGTGTCTGCTGGTCCTCGAGGGCGGGCCAGGCACCCTTGAAACCGTATTCTCAGCTATCAACAGCAAGACACCAACAGTGGTCATAAAGGTGAGTGATGGCCAACAGTGGTAATAAAAGTGAGTGATGGCCAACAGTGGTCATAAAGGTGAGTGATTGCCAACAGTGGTCATAAAGGTAAGTGATGGCCAACAGTGGTCATAAAGGTAAGTGATGGCCAACAGTGGTCATAAACGTAAGTGATGGCCAACAGTGGTCATAAAGGTGAGTGATCTGTTACTTTAAAACAGCCATTGAATACCCCAAAAATGTCAGGGGGAGCAACTCTGTACCTAGAGATTTCCCATCAATAGTCTGCACTGACCGCAAGCAGAGGGTAACAACGACTTGGCATGGGGGCAGTTGCTGAGGGCTAATCCTTCAATAATCAATTTATTCTATATAGTATAATATAGTTTAGTATTTTCCCTATTTCTCAAGGGAGCCAAAAAGGAATTAGCCAAGGGCATGGAAAACCCAGTTGTGCTAATGACCGCAAGAGAAAAATTTAATCACAGGTTTTGGTTTCAGCAGACATCTATCTTCCCCACCAGTTAACAACAAATTTCTATATTTATTTGGGTCAATCTCCATTTCCACTAATAAATTCATGAATATAATACAAGGTAAAATGAATAAAACTTTTGTTTTGAAAAGTTTTATTGAGTTTTTGACAAAAAGGATTTCTGAATTTAAAATAAGTGTAATGGTTAAATTGTTTAGATTCTTTTTTGGAAGTTGAAATCTTATAATTTTTAATGCAAAAAAAACACTGAATAATTTTTGGTAGTAAACAAAATATATATTTTATCCAAATTGATTTTTTAAATTGATTTAGCAGCAATAACTTATCTTTTACGGACGCTCCTTCTATACAGAAAAGAATAACAGATTGTTACAGACGCTCCTTTGATACAGAAGAGAAAAACTTCTGTTACAGAACCTCCTTTGATACAGAAGAGAATAAATTATCTATTACAGACCCTCCTTCTATACAGAAGAGAATAACTTATCGGTTACAGACCCTCCTTCTATACAGAAGAGAGTAAAGTCAGGCTTAAAACAAAATATTATCTTTCTTTACTTATTTTACCAGCTCTTCAAGAAAAGAGTTTAGTTTTGATTATATCCTTCAAAATTAAACCCAACATTTAATAATAATTTCTGGCTGACTGAACTTTGTTTTTATTTTTATGATGGATATTTGGAGTAATCTAATGATTTGATGAACTTTAACCTGTTGAACATTGATATCGTCCAGGGTTCTGGTAAAACTGCGGACATTTTGGCCTACGCCTATCAGAACACCAAGGAGGAGGAGATAACGAAGTATGATCAACGAGGTCAACCCATCAAAGGGTATTTAGCATTCTGTCATATGATAGTACTTGTTCATAGATCTGACTTAGAGGTCAACCCATCAAAGGGTAATTAGCATTCTGTCATATGATAGTACTTGTTCATAGATCTGAGTTAGAGGTCAACCCATCAAAGTTATTTATCAATTAATAGGGTAAGCTATGAAAAATCAACAAAAAGATTCATTGTATTGCAATAAATTTCAATTACATTTTACCTGATCACCCAAGTGAATTTCAATACAACTTCTCCTGCTAAAAAAGTTTATGAAAATTTATATGCATTTCTATGTGAGTATAAATGTTAATCCATTTCCAATGTTATAGTTATGTAATTTTAACTTTTTCATTCTTATCTACCTCAATTACTCTTATGTGGGAAAAAAATAAGAATTATTCTAAGTGTAAATAGACTTCTTCCTTAGGAAGATACGAAATTTTAAACATTTATTGAATATTTTAATTTCAATAATTAATTGTTAATTATTGATTAATTTGATTAATATTCCGCTGAAACATTTTTTTCTCATCCTTCGCTGTACATCCAACAGTAGTATTGCCATCCTTGAGCCGCATATTTTGGCAGAGATCAGAGAAATGATCAAGTTTCACTTTGGTGATTCCAACCTTGACACAAGGGTTGGCTGGGTCAAGGACTGCTGCAGCAACCGTGACCTCCTGTCTGTCTTTGAGCTGGACTCCAAAAACTCTGCCAAAGATGTGGACCTGGCTATCCTCAAAGCACTCTTGAAAGGTCAACAAAAAAATTGTTTACTAATCATTTCATGGCTTTTTACCTAACAAATACAGTTAAATAAGAAATTTAAGAGAGAGAGAGAGAGTCTTCTTCATGGCTTATATTTATCCTCAAAACACTCTTGAAAGGTCCAAAAATATGTTTAAAACTCTTCATTTTATGCTCAACAAATACGCTTGGAAAGACGTGTAAGTAAGTACGCAAACTAGGGCTGTTAACGATTAATTTAAATTTAATCGTTAACTTTTGAAAAATTAATGATTAATTAATCGTTAATTTGAATTAAAGCCAAAAATTGAAATTTATGGTGTCATAAGTCATCATCATCACTCCCATGACCGCTGCGGTCGTTGGGGGGAGCGCATGGACAAATCAACAGATAATGATCTCCACATATGCCTATTTTGAGAGGCGGCCAATAATTCATGCAATTTCATCCCTGTCCATTCCTTTATGTTGTCCAGCCAGCTTTTCTGTTGTTGAACTCTTAGCCGGCTCCCTTCTAGAGTGCCTTGAAGGATAATTTTTGTCAGGGTATCATGTCGCAGTACAAGACCGAACCATGCTATCTTGTGTCTCTTAATTGTTGTTATGATGGTTTCTTGATGACCCGAAATAGAGTTTATTCTGTCCCAGACATATTCATTGGTCTTATGTTCTAAATAGGAAATCTGGAGAATTTTCCTCCTGCATTTGTTTTCAAATGCCTGCAGCTTGCTTTCAGTGGCTGCCATTAGTGTCCAGGTCTCACATCCATCAAGGACAATGGTTTCAACAAGAGCTCTGTAAAGCCTGAGCTTTGTTGGCGGCTATTGTTTTTGCTGTTCCATATTTTGGTTAAATATCATAAGTAATATTTATTAAAATATTTGACGAAAATCGAAATAACACTGGAATGTCTTCTTTATATGACATCTTTTAACCAACAGCGTAAACAGACAAGTGTATTGACATTATTTGGTTCAAGTGATGAGCGGGGCTTATTGACAATATAACCAGCCGAGCTGAACAATCGTTCACATAGCTGAAGTTTCTGATATCTAAGCAAAGTGTTAGAACCATGGTGGCAATATTCCCTTTAAGCAGCGCGGCTGCGCAGATATTTGACCGATGCCACGCAGGAATTTAGAATCACCCCGCAGCAAATTTTGTAAAATATTGCCCAAAAAATGGACGTTGTGCAACTTTGCAAAACAAGTTTTTTTTTAATTTGCATACGGACCAACAAAGGTTAGACTTACAGGGAACATTGCATGGTAGGCAAACAATGTCTCTCAATGGACACAATAAACTTTATCAACATTTTGAACATTCACGTCAGTCAATAGTTTAAAACCAAAATGTTCGTGTAATCGTCCGGAAATTAGTTTATATTTATCGGTCAAAATATTTTACTTTTTGAATTCCAGTACATTTATAAGTGGTGGGTGGGGTCGATTAATCGTTTAAAAAAAATTTAATTGTTAAAATTTTTAACGATTAATCGAGAAAATTAATTGTTAATTTCCGCAGCCCTAACGAAAACCTTAAATTGTAAGGAAATTTTAGGTGGCTTTTGGCAATAATATTCTCAAATTTATTAATGTGCATTCTAACACAAGGAATGCTAGCATTATTTATGTATTCATTACTTTCATCTGTCAACTATTCCATGTCTGTGGTCAACTATTCCATGCCTGTGGTCAACTGTTCCATTCCTGTGGTCAACTTCCATGCCTGTGGTCAACTATTCCATGTCTGTGGTCAACTGTTCCATGCCTGTGGTCAACTGTTCCATGCCTGTGGTCAACTATTCCATGTCTGTGGTCAACTATTCCATGCCTGTGGTCAACTATTCCATGCCTGTGGTCAACTTCCATGCCTGTGGTCAACTATTCCATGCCTGTGGTCAACTATTCCATGCCTGAGGTCAACTGTTCCATGCCTGAGGTCAACTATTCCATGCCTGTGGTCAACTATTCCATGCCTGTGGTCAACTATTCCATGCCTGTGGTCAACTGTTCCATGCCTGTGGTCAACTATTCGATGCCTGTGGTCAACTATTCCATGCCTGTGGTCAACTATTCCATGCCTGTGGTCAACTATTCCATGTCTGTGGTCAACTATTCCATGCCTGTGGTCAACTTCCATGCCTGTGGTCAACTATTCCATGCCTGTGGTCAACTATTCCATGCCTGTGGTCAACTATTCCATGTCTGTCATCAATTGTTCCATGTCTGTCATCAATTGTTCCATGCATGTCGTCAATTGTTCCATGTCTGTGATCAACTGGCCAAATCCCTGGGGTCAATTGGTCATATTAAGTAAACTCAATGTTTATAAGTTTATGCAGTCAACAACTTTTGTTTTGTACCTTTTTTGTTCTTAAGCCTAAAGTTGTTTGTTTCCATCTCCAGCCAACAAGAATCAGGTCATGGACCAGTTGAAGCTTGCCCTGGCCTGGAACAGAATTGACATGGCCAAGTCGGAGATCTTCACTGATGAACGGACCTGGCCGGTAACGACCAGCTCAAAATTATCAGCTGACAATTATCTTTGGAGTCTCAGAATTGTTCCATTGACTGTCTAAGACCTAGCCAAATATATTATTTTGTAATACCATTTAAATGCCATCAAATCTAAATGCCATCAAATCTAAATGCCATCAAATCTAAATGCCATCAAATCTAAATGCCATCAAATCTAAATGCCATCAAATCTAAATGCCATCAAATCTAAATGCCATCAAATCTAAATGCCATCAAATCTAAATGTCATCAAATCTAAATGTCATCAAATCTAAATGTCATCAAATCTAAATGTCATCAAATCTAAATGTCATCAAACCTAAATGTCATCAAATCTAAATGTCATCAAACCTAAATGTCATCAAACCTAAATGTCAACAAACCTAAATGTCATCAAACCTAAATGTCATCAAACCTAAATGTCATCAAACCTAAATGTCATCAAATCTAAATGTCATCAAATCTAAATGTCATCAAATCTAAATGTCATCAAATCTAAATGTCATCAAATCTAAATGTCATCAAATCTAAACAGGGAGTAGCAATAACAAGATGAGACAAGTGATGTATTGTGATTTTGTTTCTTTGCTGAATTATGATGCATCTTTTTTAAATCCTTTATATTAACTCGTGGTGTCTGCGGCCGACCGACCGACCTTGCTTGCTTGCTTGCTTGTCGCCAAAACTTTTGATCGATTTTTAACCCACTTGCTCGCAAGATAGCGAGCTGAAATTTTGCAGGCAGTTTCGTACCGATGATAAAAACAATGTATCAAAATTTCAGATCGATCGCATGTACCGTAATTAAATTATTGATTTTTTAGATTATTTTATTTATTCCTATGTATCATGCTATTTTTTTAGATAGAGCGTCGCGGTGCGTATTATATTGAACAACCTTTCTGTCGCGCAATAAGGTGCGTATTTTATTGACAGCTCTTTTTATAAACATATTCCTGATCGGTGCGCATTATATTAAACATGTTTTACGACACAACTGCAATTTTGTATTTCTGGATGGTCTGGCGCTGCGTATTATAATGAACATTCTTTTAATTACTTCTCGTACATAAAGGATTTATAGTCAAAAACTTGGTTTTTTACGGGTTTTTCTTATTACACTGGATTTTACTCTTGATTTTACTATTTATTTTACTCTTGATTTTACTATTTATTTTACTCTTGATTTTACTATTTATTTTACTCTTGATTTTTCAAACATTTTCCAAAATGACCTGAACCACTGACTGTAATGTACACCACCACTCCCAACACATCACCACCCCCATACCCCCCACACACACCCAGACACCTAAAACATAATTATTTGAATCTTGTGGTTGTTTTGCCACCATGCAGACTGGCTTGCTAGATGATGTCATGTTATCAGCCATCAAGCTCAACCGCGTGGATTTTGTGGAGCTGTTTCTAGACAATGGCGTTGTCCTCAAAGATTTCCTGACCATAAAAAGACTGCTGACCCTGTACAACAGTGTAGGTGGTTAGTTAGTTTAATGACCCTGTACAATAGTGTAGGTGGTTAGTTAGGTTAATGACCCTGTACAACAGTGTAGGTGGTTAGTTAGGTTAATGACCCTGTACAACAGTGTAGGTGGTTAGTTAGGTTAATGACCCTGTACAACAGTGTAGGTGGTTAGTTAGGTTAATGACCCTGTACAACAGTGTAGGTGGTTAGTTAGGTTAATGACCCTGTACAACAGTGTAGGTGGTTAGTTAGGTTAATGACCCTGTACAACAGTGTAGGTGGTTAGTTAGGTTAATGACCCTGTACAACAGTGTAGGTGGTTAGTTAGGTTAATGACCCTGTACAACAGTGTAGGTGGTTAGTTAGGTTAATGACCCTGTACAACAGTGTAGGTGGTTAGTTAGGTTAATGACCCTGTACAACAGTGTAGGTGGTTAGTTAGGTTAATGACCCTGTACAACAGTGTAGGTGGTTAGTTAGGTTAATGACCCTGTACAACAGTGTAGGTGGTTAGTTAGGTTAATGACCCTGTACAACAGTGTAGGTGGTTAGTTAGGTTAATGACCCTGTACAACAGTGTAGGTGGTTAGTTAGGTTAATGACCCTGTACGACAGTGTAGGTGGTTAGTTAGGTTAATGACCCTGTACGACAGTGTAGGTGGTTAGTTAGGTTAATGACCCTGTACGACAGTGTAGGTGGTTAGTTAGGTTAATGACCCTGTACGACAGTGTAGGTGGTTAGTTAGGTTAATGACCCTGTACGACAGTGTAGGTGGTTAGTTAGGTTAATGACCCTGTACAACAGTGTAGGTGGTTAGTTAGGTTAATGACCCTGTACGACAGTGTAGGTGGTTAGTTAGGTTAATGACCCTGTACGACAGTGTAGGTGGTTAGTTAGGTTAATGACCCTGTACGACAGTGTAGGTGGTTAGTTAGGTTAATGACCCTGTACGACAGTGTAGGTGGTTAGTTAGGTTAATGACCCTGTACGACAGTGTAGGTGGTTAGTTAGGTTAATGACCCTGTACAACAGTGTAGGTGGTTAGTTAGGTTAATGACCCTGTACAACAGTGTAGGTGCTTAGTTAGGTCATCTCTTAGCAAATAGACACTCAACAGGGCTATTGATGAAATTTCTTCTTTCATCTTGTTGTCAGTCATTGTCGTACAATTTTATTCTAGTGATGTAAATAGAATTAAGCATGTTAGAAGGTGTTCAAACATAACATGGATATATGCTCTACATCTCTAAGTGCAGAATTTAATTTTTTTTTAGGTGATTTGTCAAATAAAATTAATCTAAACTAAATAATTTTTCACAATTTAACATTTTTATTACCATATGTGATAAGATTCCTGAAGTAATAATTCATTGATTTCTCTGCAAATTCATTTTTATAGATCAACTTAATTCTTTTATTTCCTTTTCTGATTTGTTTTCCTCTAGATTCAACAGAACTGTTTGCTGTTCTTGCTACTCTCACAAGTGACCAAAAGAAATGTATGTTGACATAAATGAATATTTTTAGTAGGGTTGTTATTGATTAATTTAAAATTAATCGTTAACTTTTGAAAAATTAACGATTAATTAATCATTAATTTCGATTAAAGCCAAAAATTGAAATTTATGGTGTCATAAGTAACATTTATTAAACGTACTTTTCGAAACTCGAAATATCACTGGGATATCTTCTTTATATGACATATTTTAATCAACAACGCAAACAGACAAAGTGTATTGACATTATTTGGTTCAAGTGATTTGGTTCACATTGCTTTAGATTGTCTCAACTCAAGTTTCTGATGCTGTAGTGGATGTTTAGTTTGGATATATAAGCAAAGTGTTAAAATCATTGTAGCAATGTTCCCTTTAAGCAGCGCCGCTGCTCAGATATTTGACAGACGCCACGCAGGAGTTTAGAATCATCGCGCAGCAAATTTCGTAAAATATTGCACAAAAAAGGGACGTTGTGCAACTTTGCACACGAGTTTTTTAAATTTTGCACAAGGACCAACGAAGCTTAGACCTAGAGGGAACATTGCATGGTAGGCAAACCATTTCTCTCAATGGAAACAATCACCTTTATCAACATTTTGAACATTCACGTAAGTGATTACTTTTAAAACCGAAATGTTCGTGTAATCGTCCGGAAATTATTTTATATATATCGGTCGAAATATTTTACTTTTTGACTTCCTTTACATTTATAAGTGGTGGGTCGATTAATGGTTAAAAACAATTTAATCGTTAAAAATTTTTAACGATTAATCGAGAAATTAATTGTTAATTTTCGCAGCACTAGTTTTTAGTGAGAGGGAAGCCATTTAAATATTTGTAGAACTCCTTTTGGTCCACACACTTAATTTTTGACCTTTAATGAAATAATTTTGAAATGAATTTTAAATTGTGTATGAAAATACTTCAGGTTTCATAATCATACAAAATTCAATGAAATTTTCTTTTACTTTTATAATATACTAGCAGACCCGTCATGTGTTGCAACGATCTCAGTAAAAAGGAATACATATAGATAAAAAAAGGAATTACATTTACATTAAGGGTCACCGGGCCTAACAGTTTAACATATGAAGTTAAAAATCTGTTCATTTCAATCAACTTCATAGCAAATATATAAATATATTTATCTATATTTATCATCATCATCATCATTTGTCCTTTGAGTTCCTTGTGGAACATAGGGCCTCTGTCAAAGCTCGCCACTCTACACGGTCCCTTGCCAGTCGCTTCAGTTCTTCCCAGCTCTTCCCAGTCCTTCCAGCCTCGTCCAACATGCTCCGTCTCCATGTACGCTTGGGTCTTCCTCGTTGTCGCTTGCCCTGGGGGTTCCAATCTAAGGCCTGCCTAGCCCTGCTGTTATCTTTCCTGAGGGTGTGTCCAATCCATCTCCACTTTCTTTCCATGATTTGTTGTTCTACTGTTCTTTGTCCACACCTCTCCCACAGCTTGGAGTTTTCGACCTTATCGAACCATTTTATTTTCAGAATATTTCTAAGGCATCTGTTAACAAAGGTCTGGAGTCTATTTTTTGCTGTCTCTGTCGTCCGCCATGTTTCGGATCCATAAAGTAGGACCGTTTTAACATTGGTGTTAAAGATCCTTACTTTTGTTTTGACAGAGATGTGTGTAGATCTCCAGACCTGTTTCAGATTGGCAAAAGCCTGTCGCGCCAAATTTATTCTTCGTTCGATGTCCTCATCTGTTCCCCCTGCTACACTGACCACACTCCCAAGGTATACAAAGTTGTTAACTTGCTCCAGGTTGCGGTTTTCTACTTGGATGACTCCATCTTGTAGGAAGTTTATTTTCAAAAATTTTGTTTTTTGAATGTTTATCTTGAGTCCTACTCTTTTCCCAGTCTCGCTCAAGGCTGTGACTTTGTCTTGCATGTCTTGGAGTCTGTGGGACAGAATGGCCAAGTCATCAGCAAACTCCAAATCTTCTAGTTTTTGCATTAGGTTCCACTGGATTCCTTTTCCTGAGCTTGCATAAGCTTCTTTTGTGACCCAGTCTAACACAAGAATGAACAGAAGTGGTGAAAGGAGGCATTCTTGTTTGACTCCAGTTGTGACATGGAATTCATCTGTTAGTCTACCATTATGTACTACTTGGCAGGTGAAGTTTTCGTACAGATTTCGGATGATGTTAGTTATTTTATTTGGTATTCCATATTGCCTCATTATTGACCATATAGTTTCTCTATTTATGCTGCTATCAAAGGCCTTTTCAAAGTCCACAAATGTGGCATAGAGTGGAGATTGCCATTCAATAGATTGTTCTATAATTATCCGGAGTGTTGCTATTTGGTCAATGCATGATCTTCCTTTTCTGAACCCAGCTTGTTCTTCTCTCAGGAGATCATCGCAGGCATCTTTTATTCTGTTTAGTATCGTTCTGCTAAAGACCTTGCTTGGTACTGATAGTAGAGTAATTCCTCGCCATTTCTCACATTGTGACAGATCCCCATTCTTTGGAATTTTAATCAGTAAGCCCCTTTTCCATTCTGCAGGAGGGGTTTCAGTTGACCAAATTTTGTTGAAGATACTGTGGAGTTGGTTGATGATTTCAGCTCCTCCTTCTTTTAGGACCTCCGGTGGTATGTTGTCTACACCTGCTGCTTTCCCTGTTGTTAAGTCTCTATGTTTAGGTGGATTGTACCTTGCTCTCCGCTACACACAACATACACAAGAGATGACACAAGTCTGTGTAACGATGCAATGTCTATTCTACTATAAACAACTGTACAACTGGCTGTCTTGCCTTGACGTAAAATACATCTATATATAACGGGCTGTATGCTCAAGCATGCCCTCGGTCCGACCCGACCGCTTCTGGGCGACGTTAAACTCAACTCTGTTTTACTGCAACCCTGCAGCTCCCCGGTCTACCCTGACCGGTCTGACCGCACAACACTGTGCGAACTACCCAGCTTTCTGCAACTCCCTGCCCTCGTCTCGACTACTCTCTTATAAACCCCCCAACTGGTCTCAACTGACCCTGGCGTGTCCTCTGGTCATGTCCCTGACATATCCCGTGTGACCAGAAGTTCACTCAGACATCACTAGACATTATTCCCGTGATAGGAGTTCATACCCGTCAACAACGCCTTGACCCGACTCCAACACTGGCTCACAACAATCTCACAACAATCTCACAACAATCATTCGCAGTGATTCTCATACCCTGACACCTGTCTTCATTTGATTGATGGCCGTCCATATTTCTTCTTTGGATATCACTTCCATATTTATGTCCAGTGTTTCTCCTGTGGTCAAAACGGGTGGGTTCAGAGGGGTCGGTCTGTTTAGGACTTCCTGGAAATATTCTTTCCATCTTCTAAGCTGGTCATCTATGGAGGAAATGACTTTACCTTGTTTATCTCGGACTGGTACATTGTAGTTAGATTTCTTGCCAATCAAGAGTTGAGTAATTTTGTATAACTGTTTTAGATCTCCTTTTCCTGCTGCTTCTTCTGCTTGTTCAGCTAGCTTATTATAAAATATTCGTTTGTCATTTCTAAGCATTTTTGTGACCTCTTTTGAAATTGTATGGTACTCTTGTTGAGTAAGTTGTTTATGTTTTCTTGTTTTGGCTTGATTCACTTTATGTTTTGCATGTTTCCGCTCTTCAATTCTTTGCCATGTCTCATCGCTGATCCAGTGTTTTTTGTTTTCCGGGGCAGGTTTTAGTATTTCCTTGCAAGATACTGTAATAATTTCTTTGAAGTTATCCCAGGTTTTGTCTATGTTTCCTTCATTATCATCGTCTAGTTGCAGTGCAGCAAATCGGTTTTTAAGGGTTAGCTGTAGTTCGTTCTTTTCCTGTGGGTTTTGGAGCTTGCCTAGGTCAAATCTAATTCGCCTGTCTGTTTTTGGCCTTTGGTTGGCTAGCTTTATTTTTAGCTGGGCCACAACCAGATGGTGGTCTGATCCAATGTCTGCTCCTCTTTTTGTTTGTACATCCTGCAATGTGCTCTTCCAGGCGCGACCTATAGTGATGTGGTCTATTTGATTCTCTGTTTTGTTGTCTGGTGAGACCCACGTTACTTTGTGGCAATTTTTGTGTGGGAAGATGGTGCCTCCAATCACCAGCTCATTGAATGTGCAGAAGTTTGCAAACATCTCTCCATTTTCATTCATGTTGCCCAGTCCATGTATGCCCATTACCTTCTCTCTCTCTATGTTGTCATTGCCAACTTTAGCATTCATATCGCCCATGACGACCAGTATGTCTCTTTTCGGTATTTTATCCATTATACTTTGAAGTTGTTCATAGAATGCAACTTTATCTTCCTCAGGTGCAAGGTTGGTTGGAGCATAGCACATAATGATATGGACATTTTTGAACCTGGACAGGAATTTGGCTCTGATTATTCTGTCTGAAATTGGCTCCCATTCAAGGAGGCTCTTAAATGCGTCTTTGTTCAATAGGAGTGCTACTCCATTTTCATGAGTGTCTTCTTCATTTTCTTTTCCAGAGAAGAGCAGGATTTCACCTGATTGAAGTCTAGTTTCTCCAAATGTGTTCCACCGTACTTCACTTAGTCCCAGAATTTGTAGTTTGTACTTTACCATCTCTTTGGCGACTTGGGCGCATCTGCCTGGTTCCAGTAGTGTTCGGACATTCCATGTTCCCAAGTTGAGAGGTGCCTTGTGGATGAGGTAATTTTTCTTTTTCATCGGTTTGAGTAGGGTGGTCGGCCTTGTGGGATTCTGTTGACTTTCCCCACAAGGCTTCATTAGTCTCCTTTGCGGAGCTCTACTCTCGCCTCTGACTGTGTTATGTGTGTTTGCTTTGCTTTCAGTTTCAGTAACAATCTTCTTTTTACATGGCTGGGTTGTTGGCCCTGCGCAAAACCATCTGGGAGGGTTCCCTTTCAGCTCTCTGGATAACTGCCTTATTTTTCGGGTAAGGTTCCCTAGCCTTTGTGGATCCCTCCACCTCCTGCAAGGCAGCAGTTGATTTTATTTCGGAGTTTTCTCTCCTAGATGAATGCTATCCCTAGCTAACGGCCTCATCTGTCCGGGTTTAGAGTTTAAGCGCTCTATATTCGCTTTTTGCAGTCATTTCCTGGGATTTATGAGGCATTTTTTAAGAGTATCCTTACCAAGGGGTACCCCACCTCATCCTCAACGACAGCAAACCAGTTGGTCCGCGGCCGCTTATTCAATATTCACGGCTAACCTTTATATCTAAAGGTCGTTCCTCTATCCACCACCTGAGGACACGCTTGGTAGGAGATCTATATTTATCAATATCATGTAAAATTGAATGGGAAATACAATATTAAAAATTAGTAAAAAAACACATTTAGGGCCCCCAGTCCCACGGAAATGGAAATTAGCAGTTCACTGCCCTATATTAATTTAAGTTAGGCTCTTAAGTTTTTATATACCGAGTTTGCTTCTTCTTCTTCTTCTTCGTTCTCAAAATCTTTTGATAGAGGATTTAGACAGCAAGTCCTATATTTGTGATGAACTGCGCTGTGGCTGTCAGTTGTTCCAGTCCACCATAGAGTTTGTCATCGAGGGTAGCTTCCTGGGGCCATATGTCTGTCCGGGTATGGTGGTACAGAGGGCAGTTTTGGAGAACATGTTCCGCATTTTCCGCAGCTATCCCGCAGGGGCACATTTCGCTTTCTCCAATTCGAAGTTTGCGGAACATGTGTTGCCTAAGTTTGTTGTGGCCCGTCCTTAGCCTGAAAATGATGTTTTGTGATTTGCGGGGGAGTTTGAAGTATGCATCACTTTTTGGGTGGTTTTCTTTGAGCTCGGACCATCTTTCAGATTCACTTCTTTTGAGCATTGCCTTGATTTCTTCGTGGTGTAGAGATGGCTCTGCCTGGTTTTGACTGCCTCCAGTTTTTGCCAAGGAGTCAGCAGTGTCATTTCCTACAAGTTCCACATGTCCAGGGATCCATTGGAGAATAAGTTCTTTTGTTATTTTGCTCAGTTTCAATAGTTCTGTACTGAGTGTCTGATTGATCAAAGTGTTTGGGTTTTTGAGAGACTGAAGCACTGACTTAGCATCAGTGAGGATGACAATCTGGCTGTTTTTAGAGTGGGGGTCACTTGTTAGAATTTTTGCGGCAAGCTCTAGTGCTTTCCTTTCAGCTCTAGTGCTATCTGAGAGACTTCCTATGGCAGTTGCTTTTTCAAGGTGTTCTCCGTTAGGCCACTCTATAAGAATGCCGGCTCCTCCATTTTTTGTGGCTTTTTCTGAGGAGCCATCGGTGTAGACTCTTATCCAGGAATTTTCAGGATATTGTTCTTTGATGATGCTATTTACTGTTACTCTTAGTATGTCAGTTGTGTAGTCAGATTTTTTTCCTATGCTGGTTAAGTTGTCTCTGATTATTAGAGGTGGACTTGGGTCCCAGGGTGGGAAGTGGCTGTGGGGATGTGTCGCTTCAATCACAATGTTATCAATTTTATGTTTGGATTTTAGATGTTTGGCTTCTTGAATAAAGTTTGTTCTTTGGAGTCTTTTAGTTGAGTAGGATTTTTGCAGCTTGGGTTTTAGAGGGTGATGTACTGATGCTTCTAATTTGGTGAACTGTGTTAAGGTTTTGGATTCTCGTCTAACTTCCATAGAACTTAGGGTAGCTAGGTCCTCCATTGCTCTGATTGGGGTAGTTTTCATTGCTCCTGTAATTATTCGAAGCCCTAGGTTTTGAACTTTGTCTATTTTTTGGAGGTTGGATTTTGCTGCTGTGCTCCACACTGTGGATCCATATTCTAGGGTAGGTCTTATATAGCTGGTGTATGTTTTCTTCAGGATGGAGTGGTTTGCGCCCCAGTCTGAACCAGCTAGTTTTTTCATCAGCGCCAGTCTTTGGATTCCTTTTTTTTGTGCGTTATCTATTTGGTTTCTCCAGGTTAGCCTTGGGTCAAACGTAACTCCTAGATATGTCGGATTGTCATTTTTTTCCAGGACTATTTTGTCTAAGGTTAGTTTGATACTTTGTTGTTTGGTTGAAAGGGAGAAGATTGTGTAGGTAGTTTTTTTGGAATTTATGGTCATACCCCATTCCTTAGACCATAGGTTGAGGTTGGTCAGTGCATCTTGTAGCCTAAATTTTGAAGTGCCTGTGTATTCTTCTGTGCTAAGTAGAGCCAGATCATCAGCGTACATGCTGCCTTTTACTTTTCTAGGAATAATTTGAAGTAAGTCGTTTATAAAAATTAGAAACAGTGTGGGTGACAGAACACCTCCCTGGGGGACTCCATTGTGTATCGTAGCTGTGTTGCTCCTTTTTCCTTGCATTTTGACTAGAGCCTTGCGATTAGTTAAATATTCTGTGATCCAGTTTAACATTCGGTGGGATACATGGGTATTTTGTAGCTTTTGAATTAGACCTTCTTTCCAGACCTTATCAAATGCTTTTTCTAGGTCAACCCAGACAACGGTGGTTGATTTCTTTTCCTGGAAGCCGTCTTCTATTTCTTGGGCTATGTATGCTATTTGATCTTCTGTTGATCTGCACTTCCTGAATCCTGCCTGTTCATCTGCCAGTATATTTTCGGATTCAAGTATCCACATCAGCCTATTATTAACCATTCTTTCCATCAGTTTGCAGACGCAACTGGTCAGACTTATTGGGCGGTAGCTGTCAACTTGGCTCCTTGGTTTGCCAGGTTTTGGTATTGGAATCATGATAGCTTTTTTCCAAATAGTTGGGATTTTTCCAGATTTCCAGCTGGCATTGAATATTTGTAGTAGTTTTTTCTTAGCCAGGGGTCCTAGGTGAATGAGCATATCATTTGAGATCTTGTCTGTTCCTGGAGCTTGTTCATCCTCAACGACAGCAAACCAGTTGGTCCGCGGCGGCTTATTCAATATTCACGGCTAACCTTTATATCTAAAGGTCGTTCCTCTATCCACCACCTGAGGACACGCTTGGTAGGAGATCTATATTTATCAATATCATGTAAAATTGAATGGGAAATACAATATTAAAAATTAGTAAAAAAACACATTTAGGGCCCCCAGTCCCACGGAAATGGAAATTAGCAGTTCACTGCCCTATATTAATTTAAGTTAGGCTCTTAAGTTTTTATATACCGAGTTTGCTTAAAATCCAGTTATTTTCTCATTATCTAACACTTAAACTAATTTTTATATAGCTAATATAGTGAAAATATACATTAAGGGGCCCCCGGGCCCATTCGGTTCAAGATGTACATTTGGAAAACCTGTTCATTTAAATTCAGTTTCCTCATGGATATATTTCTCAAGATCGTTAAAAACTGAGTGGGAAATAATTTCTTAGAGTATCAAAAAAAAAGGCATTTGGGGCCCCCGGCCCTGAATAATTGGACATTAGAAGTGCAGTGCATTTGTTATTTTAATGTGGGCTACCAAGTTTTTATATACAAAGTTTGGTTAAGATCCAATCATTTACTCAGTAGCTAACGCATAAACTGATTTTATATAGCTCATATAAGCAAAAAACGACATTAAGGGCCCCAGGGCCCAATTAGTGCAAGATATCAAGTTCAAAACACCTATTTATTTCAATCAATTTTATAGTGGATATATGTATCTATATTTCTCAAGATCTTTAATAATTGAATTGGGAATAAAAACTTAAACGTTTATGAAAAAATACATTTTGGGCCCCCAGCCCCGAAGAAATGGACATTAGGAAATTAGTGCCTTATAGTATTTTAATATAGGCTATCAAGTTGCTATGTACCAAGTTTGGTCAAGATCCATTCATTTTCCAAGCAGCTAAGCCTTAAACTAATTTTTATATAGCTCATTTAAGAAACAATTCTCATTATGGGCCCCCGGCGCGCCATGAGTGTTAAATTTTGAAAAAAAAGTAGCCTATTTCCATCCCGGGAGCGTACTCAAAAGTCTCCAAAAGTTTCATGGCGATCGGATGAATGGTTTAGTCTGCTATAACAGACATGCATACATACATACATTGATTTTTATATATATAGATTTATTTTGAACCATTTGCCAATTTTTTTGTTTTTAAAATACCTCTGTATTTAATTCAATCCTGCTCAGTTATTCATGTAAAATGTTGAGTTCACTATGTGTAAAGATCATTACATATATTTCTGAAATTTTTTATGGCAAATTAGCCCCAGACAGTTTAATTTAGTTTTGTAGCCACATAAATATGTTTTAAAATGAACTTTTTCATTGGAATTCCAAAAAACCATATTTTCTTTTATTTAGCTTTCTGGTTTGAGATTAAAAAAATAAATACTTAGTTTTATTTAACTTTTTGGATTGACTTTTTGAAAAAAAGATAATGGAAATTTCAGCCTTGATTATTTTTAAAGAACTTACATACAAAGTAATAGAAAAATTCAACAAGACTCATACATGGGATTTTACATTGCTAGACCTGTATTTCTTTTAAAGAACTTACATACAAAGTACAGTCAAACCTCTCATAATGAGATTTTCACATAACAAGCAAAACTTTTTTTGATAAAGTTGCTCCCCTAACGAGCGGAGATTCGCATAACGAGTGGAGCAGAAAGGGACAGTCCCGTTTTCCTGGAAATTCATTAGTGAGTCGGCACTTCAGCCCTGATGTATTATTCTGTGTTAAGCACTCGGTCTGTTAGCACTGTAAGCGTATTGTTTTCGTGTGTGATCAACCGTTTTTACAAATTTTGTATTCAGACCTTATTCGTAATTTTTTTATGTGCAAAGTGTAATAACCTGTACTAAAATGTCTTCGCAAAAAAAAACCACAAGAAGACAATCATAAAAGAGAAAACAAATAACTGTTGAAATGAAACAAAAAACCATTGAAAAGCAAGAACAAGGTGGCTAATATACGGCGCAACTAAAATCAGCCAACATCAACGATCTGCACTATCCTCAAGAACAATTAAGGAAATGGATGCCTCAAATGGAGTGTCAAGAATGTCTACCAAACTGTTATGACACATTTTCGTCAAATTTTGAAGCGTAAAAAACAAATGTCTTTAACAGTTTTCTCGTTAAAAAGTAATAATTATTTGTCATAAATTCATATTTTTATGTACGTTTTTTTGTTTCAAATCTAAATTGTATTCTAGTTGTTTCACTCTTTAACAATTCATTAGTAATTTTATTTGAATAAATGTCTATAAAAATTTTTGAAAAATTAGAATTTTTTTCAGCATGGAACAGATGATCGTATTTTACATTGATCGCTATGGGAAAAATTGTTTAGTTTAACGAGTGTTTTGCTTAGCGAGTAAGACTCTAGAACAAATTAATCTCGTTATGAGAAGTTTGACTGTAATATCAGAAGTTTGACTGTAATAGAAAAATTTAAAAGGACTCCTACATGGGATTTTACATTGGTAGACCTGTATTTCTTTTAAAGAACTTACATACAAAGTAATAGATTAATTCAACAAGACTCATACATGGGATTTTACATTGCTAGTCTAAGATCTGTATGCTCATTTCTTTTTTCATTAAAACCCAAATTTTTACAAGGATTATTACAGCACATTATTTCCCTGAAGCCAAAATAGAAACGGATTAATAAAATAATTATTGAACTTATTATAAAGTCTATAAAAATTAAGATATGGGTCTCTTATTAAACTTATTATAGAGTAATCAGAGGTTCTCACTGGCTGATGTTTGTCTCTTATTGAACTTATTGTAGGGTAATCAAAGGTTCTCACTGGCTAATGTTTGTCTCTTATTAAACTTAATGCAGAGTAATCAGAGGTTCTCACTGGCTGATGTTTGTCTCTTATTAAACTTAATGCAGAGTAATCAGAGGTTCTCACTGTCTGATGTGTGTCTCTTATTAAACTTAATGTAGAGTAATCAGAGGTTCTCACTGGCTGATGTTTGTCTCTTATTGAACTTATTGTAGAGTAATCAGAGGTTCTCACTGGCTGATGTTTGTCTCTTATTGAACTTATTGTACAGTGATCAGAGGTTCTCACTGGCTGATGTTTGTCTCTTATTGAACTTATTGTAGAGTAATCAGAGGTTCTCACTGGCTGATGTGGGTCACCTGCTGCAGGAACTTCTGGGAGACTTCTACCAACCCAAGTATTTGACCGAGGCCAAGCTGCGGGACATCAACATTGACAACGTGCTGGAAGGGAGAGAACTGCAGAAAAACAAGACAGTGGCCAGCGAGCTGAACACCATGGGGCAAACACTAACACTTATTGGTGAGTGCTGGGGGAACAGAACACCATGGGGCAAACACAAACACTAACACTGATTGGTGAGTGCTGAGGGAACAGAACACCATGGGGCAAACACTAACATTGATTGGTGAGTGCTGGGGGAACAGAACACCATGGGCTAACACTAACACTGATTGGTGAGTGCTGGGGGAACAGATCACCATGGGGCAAACCAAACACTAACACTGATTGGTGAGTGCTGGGGCAACATAGACACCATGAGGCAAACCAGACACTGACACTGATGGTGAGTGCTGGGGGAACAGAACACCCATGGGGCAAACACTAACACTGATTGGTGAGTGCTGGGGGAACAGAACACCATGGGGCAAACACTAACACTAGTGAGTGCTGGGGGAACAGAACACCATGGGGCAAAAACTAACACTGATTGGTGAGTGCTGGGGGAACAGAGACACCATGAGGCAAAACCAGACACTAACACTGATTGGTGAGTGCTGAAGGCAACATAACACCATGGGACAAACCAAACACTGATTGGTGAGTGCTGGGGGCAACAGAACAACATGAGACAAACCAAACACTAACACTGATTGGTGTTTGCTGAAGGCAACATGACACCATGGGATAAACCAAACACTGATCGGTGAGTTGCAAGGGTTGAGATATAAATAAAGGCGCCAATCACTTGTTAGAGTACTCTTGGGGCTTATGTTAACATACCATTAAATTATTGAATTTTATACAAACCGTTTACCTATAATTAAATTATTGAATTTTATACAAACTGTTAACCTAATAATTAAATAATTCAATTTTATGTTAACTGTTGACCTACTGTTTTTACACAGCCTGTAAACATACCTTAAATTATTGAATTTACTACAAACTCTGTGACAACCGTAAGGTATCATAAGAAGACTGGTTGTTATTTATATCATAAGAAGACTGGTTGCCATTTATATCATCCTCTACAGCATAGAAAGTCTACTCTACCACTCCCTTTCCTTCCTTGATGTAACGAAACTATTTCTAAACAAATCATTAACATATTTTTTTAAAACTTATTTTTGTTTGTTGTTGTTGTATGTCCATCTCCATATTGACTTGACTTATCTATACAGACGCTCCTTCTATGCAGAAGATAGTTGCGTCCACAGACCATGACAGATGACTGTTGGCAAGTGATGCAGCGTTCACAGGCCACGGCTTTGTGGGTTCCACGCATTACCCAGCCGCCTAACTACATGTAGTGTTAGGTACCCATTCAGAGCTGGGTGACTCAGGGATGCCCTAGCCCCGGGAACAAACCCTTGCCTTCACACGGATTTGAACCCGCGACCATCGGTACGACAGTCCAGTGCGCTGCCACTCGACCACCGCGTCACAGATTCATCCAACCCAGTCAAAAGATCAGATTTCTCCAGTCCTGCCCAAGATTTGCTTAAATAGGTCAAGGTCATGAAGTTGGTGTTGTATGTCCATCTCCATATTCACAGACTCTTCCAACCCGGTCAAAGAATCAGATTTCTCCAGTCCTGCCCAAGATTTGCTTAAATAGGTCAAGGTCATGAAGTTTTTGTTTGTCTATATTCACAGACTCTTCCAACCCGGTCAAAGAATCAGATTTCTCCAGTCCTGCCCAAGATTTGTTTATATGGGCCGTCCTAATGAACCATCACAAGCTCTCCAAGCTTTTCTGGAGGGAGGGGAAAGTAAGTGTTGTGTTGGGATTCTAGCATACTATCCAAGCTTTTCTGGAGGGAGGGGAAAGTAAGTGTTGTGTTGGGATTCTAGCATACTATCCAATCTTTTCTGGAGGGAGGGGAAAGTAAGTGTTGTGTTGGGATTCTAGCATACTATCCAAGCTTTTCTGGAGGGAGGGGAAAGTAAGTGTTGTGTTGGGATTCTAGCATACTAACCAAGCTTTTCTGGAGGGAGGGGAAAGTAAGTGTTGTGTTGGGATTCTAGCATACTATCCAAGCTTTTCTGGAGGGAGGGGAAAGTAAGTGTTGTGTTGGGATTCTAGCATACTATCCAAGAGCTTTTCTGGAGGGAGGGGAAAGTAAGTGTTGTGTTGGGATTCTAGCATACTATCCAAGCTTTTCTGGAGGGAGGGGAAAGTAAGTGTTGTGTTGGGATTCTAGTGTACTATCTGAGCTTTGTGGAGGGAGGGAAAAGTAAGTATTGTGTTGGGGATTCTAGTATACTATCCAAGCTTTTCTGGAGGGAGGGAAAAGTAAGTGTAGTGTTGGGATTCTAGCATACGATCCAAGCTTTTCTGGAGGGAGGGAAAAGTAAGTGTTGTGTTGGGATTCTAGCATACTATCCAAGCTTTTCTGGAGGGAGGGGAAAGTAAGTGTTGTGATGGGATTCTAGCATTGTTGTTTCTCAGACAAAGCTGTTAAATGACATAAATCTATAAAGTCACTTGAACATGACATAAATCTATAAAGTCACATTTGACCATGACATAAATCTATAAAGTCACATTTGACCATGACATAAATCTATAAAGTCACATTTGACCATGACATAAATCTATAAATTCACATTTGACCATGACATAAAGCTATAAAGTCACATTTGAACATTACTTAAAGCTATAAAGTCACATTTGACCATGACATAAAGCTATAAAGTCACACTTGACCATGACATAAGCTATAAAGTCACATTTGACCATGACATAAAGCTATAAAGTCACAGGTAATTAATGATTCAATTAGGACACATTATTTTTGGGCAGTTGCAATGATATTAACATTTCTATTTGCATCCACTCTGGTAATGGATATTATTTTGTTGACCTTTTTTTAACAGGAATCATCCACAGCGGCTTGCCTGTTTGCCAGCAGTGTCCTCAACGCACTCAAGTCTCGCACATTTGATGCCCAGATTATGAGAAAGTTTCAGGTCGCAGCAGAGTAGGTTTCTATATCATCTTACTTTAGAGGACTTGCTAAAAGATAGCTAACTAAAAGATAGCTAACAAATGACTGCTAACAAATGGACAAGAAAAGAGACAGATTACAAACAGACACCTAATTAGTGACATTCAATAAGGAAGCAGTAATTCTTAGTTAATCGAAATATCGCTATGCCCTGCGCCTCATAGCCTCTGCTAACCAAAGTCCAACTCCTGGCCTTCTCGTATGACTTGAAACCAAGTCTGGCGGATCACGTTTTTAACTGACAGGAGAAGCGGTGAAGATGGGTCGCTGGCACCTTAAAACCAGCAGCTTTGGGCAGATGGGGTTTTAAACCTTGTTAGGTAGCTCATTGAAGTAGATTTAGCCGATGTTATAATGATACAACAGACGAAGAAGCCATGTTACAGTACCTTGTTTATTTTCTGTATCTTAAAAACGGAACTCAACATGTAAGGGACATCACTCAAACATTATAAGACTAATACTAATAACAGAGAGTGAGCTCCCCCAAGAATAGAGCTTAATATATTACATCCCTTTACCCTTAGTAAATACTAACATAGCTTTCAGAGAATAAAT
Organism: Ampullaceana balthica; assembly: GCA_944989445.1. NCBI lineage: Eukaryota > Metazoa > Mollusca > Gastropoda > Lymnaeidae > Ampullaceana > Ampullaceana balthica. The sequence continues at coordinate 1,863,972 of CALYLW010000300.1, read as the reverse complement.
GATAGTATCTTAAAATTACCTTTTTATTTTCTACTTTAACACAGAATTGCCAAGCAATAATAAAAGAAAGATTGAATTTATCATTGCTATCTTATAAAGGAATGTATGAAACTGAATTATGAATAATGATCCCTTTTCAATTAATAACACTTCAAAAGTCAATACAAAACACTATATATATGCATTCCTTCTGAAATGTTAAACAATCTAATGAATCACTAATTATATTGCAACATGAACATTATATGAATTTGAATCATTTGGTAGATTAAATCCTTACCACAAATGCAACATATGCCACAACATAATTAAAATACAAAACAATGATGTCAAAGTCCTCTTAACTTTTAAAATCAAAGATTTAACTTATCTGGGACTTTGATTGTCCTGTTTGACCTTCTCAGTGGCTGTTGATTTGGTGACTCAAGATTCTGACCATCTGGACTCTCTAGCTCAGGGAGTCTAGGATCTAAATCCTTAATTCCAGAATTTACATTTTCTGACTCTAGAATACTTGGTTCACTCATAGCAACAGACATTGGTTGTGGAACAAACTGAGTTGGTGTGAACCGGTCAGATCTGGTGGGATTGACAGATTCGCACTCATTATCTGCACAAGTTATTTTTAACTGGTCTGCATGTCTACGGACAATAAGTCCATTATTTGTTTTTACTTTATAAGACACAGGTCCTGTACATTGAACAATTTGACCTGGTATCCATTTTTCCCCTCTCCCATAATTTCTCAGATACACATTATCATTAACCCCAAACTCTCTCTCAATGGATGTTTTGTCATGATTTAATTTTTGTGTATGTTGATGTTGGGAAACAGAACTTTGAACAGTTGGATGTAGTAGGTCTAGGTGAGTTTTAATTTTTCTACCACACAGCAATTCGCATGGCGCAACACCTGTTGTTATATGAGGAGTTGTGCGGTATTTGGCTAAGAACCTGTTAACTCTTTCCCTGAGAGAAAATTTGTTACCTGTACCCATTTTTACCATAGCGGTTTTGAATATGCCTACCGCTCTTTCAGCCAAACCATTCCCAGCAGGATGATAAGGTGATGTGGTTATATACTCAATACCATTTGCTATACAAAACAGTTTAAATTCATGAGCAGTGAAACTAGGCCCATTATCTGAAACAATTTGATCAGGTAACACATGGGTTGAAAATATTTCCTTAAGTTCTATAATAGTATCACTTGCAGTGATTGTGTTCATGATTTTAACTTCTAACCACTTAGAATGTGAATCAATAACAATTAAGAACATTTTGTTCATGAAGGGTCCTGCAAAATCTACATGGATACGTTTCCATGGTTCGATTGGCCAATCCCAGTTTTGCAAAGGTGCTGTAGCTGGTTGATTTGAATGTTGTGCACAGCTTGAACAAAGCTTTACATATCTTTCAATATCAGCATCCATATGTGGCCACCAGAACCATGATCGTGCAAGACTCTTCATTTTGGAAGAACCAAGATGTGTATCATGTAAAGTTCTTAAAACTTCTTTTTGTAACATTTTATGTATAATAACCCTTGACCTCCATAGCACACATCCATCTTCTAGACTTAACTCTATTTTTCTTATTTTATATGGCCTTAAATCATCATTCACTGACTCTTCAGGCCAACCATTCTTACAGTACTCATATACTTTTATCAAGCACTCATCTTTTTGTGTTTCTCTCTTAACATCATTCACATTTATATTGGAGTTATCCATGATAGTGAAAAGAACAAATACATCTTCTGGTACATAGCTAAGGCTTTGGTTTTTTAAAGGTAAACGACTAAGACCATCTGCACTATTCTCAGATCCAGGTTTGTATTTCAATTCATAATTGTATGCGGCTAATGTGATAGCCCACCTTTGCACCCTTGGTGAGGCATGCTCAGGCAGGGGTTTGTTTTCCCCAAACAAACCTAGTAATGGCTTATGATCTGTAAAGATAGTGAACTCCCTACCAAACAGAAACTTGTGAAATTTCTTAACACCAAAAATGATGCCTAAGCCTTCCCTATCTAACTGAGAATAATTTTTCTCAGCCTGGTTCAAAGATCTACTGGCAAAAGCAATGGGTCTGTCACAATTTTCATCTATGTGAGATAAAACTGCTCCTAAACCCTCTGGTGAAGCATCACATGTTAAGATAAGTCTTTTACCTGGGTCATAGTGAGTTAGCAAGGTGTCGGAAGACAAAGCTTCTTTTGCTGCATTAAAAGCAGCATCTTGTTGTTTACCCCAGTGCCAAGTTGCATTTTTCTGCAGCAGCTTGTACAGTGGTGATAGTTTATCAGACATATTCCCTATGAACTTTGCATAGTAATTTATCAAGCCCAAAAAAGCTCTTAGCTGTTGGGTATTTTTAGGTTTGGGTGCTTCTTTAATGGCTTTTGTTTTCTCAGGTTGAGGTCTGAGACCTTGTTTGCTCAATTTATAACCCAGAAAACTAATATCTGTCAGCATAAATTGACATTTATCTTTGTTTATTTTTAAACCTTTTTCACCGACTATTTTCAAGACTTTATCAAGTGTTTGAAGATGTTCAGTGTCATTCTTACCAGTTATGTATAAATTGTCAAAGTAAACACAAACATTTGGAATGTCCTGAAAAGTACTGTCCATGACAGCTTGGAAAATTCCAGGGCTGGATGATATCCCAAAACATAGTCTTTCATATTGGTATAGTCCCTTATGTGTGTTTATTGTCGTATAGACTTTTGAATCTGGATGAAGTTCTAGTTGAGTGTAAGCATGACTAAAGTCTAATTCAGTGAATTTGTCTCCTCCTGCTAACTTCAAAGAAATATCCTCAATGTTAGGAATAGGGTACCTATTTAGCTCTATTTGCTTATTCAGTGTAGCTTTATAGTCTCCACAAATTCTTACAGAACCATCCTTCTTTAACACTGGTACAATGGGCGTTGCCCAATCGGAATAGTCTACCTTCTTTATGATGCCATTAGCTTCTAATCTGCTTAGCTCCTTTTCAATTTTATCCCTCATTGCATAAGATGGAACTCTAGCTTTGCAGTATCTTGGATTTGTATCTTTAATGCTTATCTTCACTGTCCTATCATTTAGTAATCCTGTACTACCAAAGACACCTTCATTTTCAGATAAAACTTTATCTATTGAAGTAAAACTAGATTCTCTTGTTTCGTTCACTGAAAATATACTCTCCCAATCTAACCTAAGATCAACTAACCAGTTCCTACCTAGTAATGGTGGTCCATTCCCTTCAACTACAAGAAGAGGAAGTTTAACACTTTTACCATTATAGCTTGTATGAACTATACACTCTCCTATCACTGGAACATTGTCACCTGTGTATGTTGTTAGGCACTTGTGACTTGGTTGTAGAGGCACTGATCCTCCTGTGACAGCGTCAAAGTCCTTCTTTGTGATGACGGTTAGAGATGCTCCCGTGTCTAGCTGGAAGATGATGCTCTTACCGTTGACACAAACTGGTACGTTGATGGGAGCATGACTTGTTGAATACACAGAGAACAGGTTGAACTCCGGCTGCGGATCAGTTCGAGCATTTTCACTGGTAGAGTGGTTCATTGGTTGGGTTAGGCTGTCTTGGTGATGGTGACAGTTAACATAGTGCTGCCTTTGGTTGCGGTACTGTCTTGACTGGCTAGATCTAGCAACAGACGAAGACTTTGCAAAGCAGGCCTTGGCAATGTGACCTTGCTTACCGCACTTATAGCAAGTTGCTGACTTGAATTTGCACTGATGAGATGCATGGGGACCGTTGCATCGATGACATTTTTGATAATTACTACTAGATTTAGATCTAGGATTTGACTTAGCAGGCTGTTTAGCATAAGTTGTACTGCTCTGATGGGGTTGGTATTTGTTGACTGACCTGCTGTCTACTGCATGGATCGCTGAAGGCGTCAGAGATCTGGCCGCATCGGATGACTGCTGGAATGAAGTTGCAAGTTGTATTGCTTTTTCCAATGTCAGATCTGTCTCGAGAAGCAACTTTCTCTGCATATCAGGACTGTTCACACCGGTGACAAACTTTTCACATAGTCTGTCAGACAGGGTGTCGCCAAATTCACAGAATTCACTTAGATGACGTAGTGCTGCAACATATTCCGATATAGACTCGTTTGGTTGACGAGTCCTACCGTCAAATCTGGCTCGACACAGGAACTTTGGTGGTGCCGGCGCATGGTGATCTGTGAGGAGTTTGCTCAGCTCGTTAAAGCTCTTGGTAGCTGGACTAGATGGTGCACATAAGTCCTTTAATAGCCTAAATTGTTGAGGCCCTATGACTGTTAACAAAACAGCTCTCTTCTTGGCTTCTATCGTCACGTCGTTAGCTTCAAGGTAGAAACTTAACCTATCTAAATAATCATGAATGTTTTCTTCACTAGAATTAAATTCATGTATCTGGCCATATAGAGCCATTATCCAATAAATACTTAGCAAATATGCTCTAGCAAGCTTCTTTTTAAGTAAGCATGTGCTCTTTTTAGTGGATTAATTAATCCTTGTCGCCAATGAAGTAGATTTAGCCGATGTTATAATGATACAACAGACGAAGAAGCCATGTTACAGTACCTTGTTTATTTTCTGTATCTTAAAAACGGAACTCAACATGTAAGGGACATCACTCAAACATTATAAGACTAATACTAATAACAGAGAGTGAGCTCCCCCAAGAATAGAGCTTAATATATTACACTCATCTAGGAGAGGGAAACTCCAAACTCAAACCTCCGCTGTATCTCGGCTACACCTGTTCATGGAGAGACTAAGGGAGTAAACCCTAACAGAAAATCAGGAGTCGGAGTCCCTTAGACAGTTTTATTGCAAATGCACTATATCTCTGGCAACTCCTGCGATGCAGATGGCACCTTGTTGTATCAGCTAAGCTGTTCCCCTTGAATCACCATATGCGAGGGAGGGGGCCTGCTGCCTCCTTTTTTTCTACCATATATATACATACATAATTCTTAGTTAGGTAAATGTAGTACTGTTAGAAGTAACATTAATTTTAAAGAAATGGTTGGGTTTTTTTAAAATAATATTTTTGGACATCTTTTTCACTTTATGTTTCTTCTATATTCTGATATCTCCTTGGAGAAAATAGGGAAATATAAAAATATATCCAAATCAATGCTCCCTCTAAGGTTCTTTGGTCTGTGTGCAAAATAAAAAAAACTTGGGTGCGAATTTGCAGAGAAAACATTTTTTGTGCAATATTTTACTAAATTTGCCAAGAAACCATTTTTTGTGCAATATTTTAATAAATTTGCCCAGAAACCATTTTTTGTGCAATATTTTAATAAATTTGCACAGAAACCATTTTTTGTGCAATATTTTACTAAATTTGCCCAGAAACCATTTTTTGTGCAATATTTTACTAACTTTGCCTAGAAACCATTAATTTTGTGCAATATTTTACTAAATTTTCCCAGAAACCATTTTTTTGGGGGCAATATTTTACTAAATTTGCTAATAATTTAAAACTGCTGCACGGCATCGATCAGATATATGCGTGGCCGCGCAGCCGCACAGATATACGTGTGGCCCCGCAGCCGCACAGATATACGCGTAGCCCCGCAGCCACACAGATATATGCGTGGCCCTGCAGCCGCACAGCTTAAAGGGAACATTGAACCAAAGAATCCTTACAAACGAGGACAACTATCAATGCATGGAATCAATTTTACTGAATAAATTCAGGAAAAAAAAACAGCTCAATTTAAGCGTAAGAAAGATATTTTTGAATGAACTGTTATAGCCATAGGGTTGTGTTCACTTGAACTCACTTGACTCAAGCCACTTGATGAAGTTTAAACGTAATGTAACGTGTGAACTTTGGACAACAAATGTTACTTGTGGGTCTGTTCACAAATGATGCTGAGATTAGCAGTACAGGTAACACAGCAAGTGCATCAGTCAGATGACCACAACACAACAGTAGTGGTCAGGCATTGTTGCTTTAAAGGCAAAGAACAATGGTGGGTACATGTTGCTTTAAATGGAAATAGACAAAGAACAATGGTGGGCATGTGTTGTTGCTTTAAATAGATATAGGCAAAGAACAATGGTGGGCAAGTGTTGTTGCTTTAAATAGAAATAGGCAAAGAACAATGGTGGGCAAGTGTTGTTGCTTAAATAGATATAGGCAAAGAACAATGGTGGGCACGTGTTGTTGCTTTAAATAGAAATAGGCAAAGAACTCACCAGAAACAAAAATGTGCAGGATGATTTAGAACCTTATAGAACTGTAAAGAAACTGCTCTAGAAATGTGCACCTTTAAAAAAAAGTAGTACACAAATAATCTCTACGCAAAATAGGGTTTAAAGAAACTAACTCTATGTACTTCTCTAATTCAACTGTATTAATAAAGTATATATGTAAAACAGAAGTTTGTACTCAAGGCTGTTGTAAATTATTTGCAATATTTACTTTAATTTCTCTCTGAAGCGATTACGCCCAATTAGCCATAGGGGTCATCAACAACTGCTACAGCTCCGATGAGAAGCGTACGCACAACTTACTGGTCCACAACATGCCGCACTGGGGAAACACAACATGTGTGCTCATCGCGGTGCAGGCAGACAACAAGGAATTTATCGCACAGACAGCGTGTCAATCTCTCCTCAACAAAGTCTGGATGGGGAAAATGGCCCAGAGCAACAGTCTCATGTGGGTCAGTTATGACATTTTGAGACTCTCTTGACCAGCCGACCATTGTCATTTGTGTTTGTTTTTGTTGATTTTGTCTGGTGTTTGTTTCTTCTGTTCATTGTAGATAACTTCAGTCCTGTTGTTTGTTACTTCAGTCCTGTTGTTTGTTTCTTCTGTTCATTGTAGATAACTTCAGTCCTGTTGTTTGTTACTTCAGTCCTGTTGTTTGTTTCTTCTGTTCATTGTAGATAACTTCAGTCCTGTTGTTTGTTACTTCAGTCCTGTTGTTTGTTTCTTCTGTTCATTGTAGATAACTTCAGTCCTGTTGTTTGTTACTTCAGTCCTGTTGTTTGTTTCTTCTGTTCATTGTAGATAACTTCAGTCCTGTTGTTTGTTTCTTCTGTTCATTGTAGATAACTTCAGTCCTGTTGTTTGTTTCTTCTGTTCATTGTAGATAACTTCAGTCCTGTTGTTTGTTACTTCAGTCTTGTTGTTTGTTTCTTCTGTTCATTGTAGATAACTTCAGTCTTGTTGTTTGTTTCTTCTGTTCATTGTAGATAACTTCAGTCCTGTTGTTTGTTACTTCAGTCCTGTTGTTTGTTACTTCAGTCTTGTTGTTTGTTACTACAGTCCTGTTGTTTTTTACTTAAGTCCTGTTGTTTGTTATTTCAGTCCTGTTGTTTTTTTACTTCAGTCCTGTTGTTTGTTACTTCAGTCCTGTTGTTTTTTACTTCAATCCTGTTGTTTGTTATTTCAGTCTTGTTGTTTGTTACTTCAGTCCTGTTGTTTGTTATTTCAGTCCTGTTTTTTACTTCAGTCCTGTTGTTTGTTACTTCAGTCTTGTTGTTTGTTACTTCAGTCCTGTTGTTTGTTATTTCAGTCCTGTTGATTGTTACTTCAGTCCTGTTGTTTGTTCTGTTTAAAGTTCAATACTTCCTTTTTGTTACTTCTGTTTATTATTGGGGAAACTTTAGTCCTTTTGGTTTGTACTTCTGTTTTATTATTGGGTAAACTTCAGTCCTGTTCTTTGTTACTTCAGTCCTGTTGCTTGTTACTTTGGTCCAGTTGTTTATTACTTTGGTCCTGTTTGTTACTTTGGTCCTCTTGTTTGTTACTTCAGTCCTGTTGTTTGTTACTTTGGTCCAGTTGTTTATTGCTTTGGTCCTGGTGTTTCTTACTTTAGTCCTGTTTGTTACTTTAGTCCTGTTGTTTGTTACTTTGGTCCGGTTGTTTCTTACTTTGTTTCTGTTGTTTCTTTCTTTGGTCCTGTTTTTTACTTTGGGCCTGTTGTTTTTTACTTTAGTCCTGTTGTTTATTACTTTGGTCCTGTTGTTTGTTACTTTAGTCCTGTTGTTTCTTACTTTGGTCCGTTGTTTGTTACTTTGGTCCTCTTGTTTGTTACTTTGGTCCTGTTGTTTGTTACTTTGGTCCTGTTGTTTATTACTTTGGTCCATTTGTTTCTTACTTTGGTCCTGTTGTTTCTTACTTTGGTCCTGTTGTTTATTACTTTGGTCCTGTTGTTTCTTACTTTGGTCCTGTTGTTTATTACTTTGGTCCTGTTGTTTCTTACTTTGGTCCTGTTGTTTATTACTTTGGTCCTGTTGTTTCTTACTTTGGTCATGTTGTTTGTTACTTTTGTCCTGTTGTTTGTTACTTTGGTCCTATAGTTTGTTACTTCTGTTTATTGATGGGGTGTTTCTGTTAGGTTAGTTGATGTTGCCATTGCTCCATGTTTATACCCATCATGGTTTTATTCAGTTATCCATTATCCATCTTCTCCAGATTCTGATAAGTATTATCCTCTTTCCCCTGGTCCAAGTTTGTATCATTTTCAAGAGCAAGGATAACAAGAACCAGAAAATGATATCCTCATCCCAGGATGAGACAAATATAGGGGTATGTACAATAGTGTATGTGTATAATGATGGTTTCATAACATAAAGTACACACTTATGTGTACTTCAGTCTTATGGCATAGTAAACTTCTTTTGTTACCACTGTCTGTAAAGGGAATCTGATTGGGTTATAGAGATAATCTGCTTGGGCTGTAGAGATAATCTGCTTGGGCTGTAGAGATAATCTGCTTGGGTTGTAGAGATAATCTGCTTGGGTTGTAGAGATTTATCTGCTGGGTTTTAGAGATTTATCTTCTGGGTTGTAGAGATAATCTGATTTGGCTGTAGAGATAATCTGCTTGTGCTGTAGAGATAATCTGCTGGGCTGTAGAGATAATCTGCTGGGCTGTAGAGATAATCTGCTTGGCTGTAGAGATAATCTACTTGGGTTGTAGAGATAATCTGCTTGGGCTGTAGATATAATCTGCTTGGGTTGTAGAGATTTATCTGCTGGGTTGTAGAGATAATCTGCTTGTGCTGTAGAGATACTCTGCTGGGCTGTAGAGATAATCTGCTTGGCTGTAGAGATAATCTGCTTGGGCTGTAGAGATAATCTGCTTGGGTTGTAGAGATAATCTGCTGGGTTGTAGAGATAATCTGCTTGGGCTGTAGAGATAATCTGCTTGGGCTGTAGAGATAATCTGCTTGGGCTGTAGAGATAATCTGCTTGGGCTGTAGAGATAATCTGCTTGGGCTGTAGAGATTTATCTGCATGGGCTGTAGAGATAATCTGCTGGGCTGTAGACATAATCTGCTTGGGTTGTAGAGATAATCTGCTGGGTTGTAGAGATAATCTGCTTGGGCTGTAGAGATAATCTGCTTGGGCTGTAGAGATAATCTGCTTGGGTTGTAGAGATAATCTACTTGGGCTGTAGAGATTTATCTGCTGGGTTGTAGAGATAATCTGCTTGGGCTGTAGAGATAATCTGCTTGGGTTGTAGAGATAATCTGCTTGGGTTGTAGAGATAATCTGCTGGGTTGTAGAGATAATCTGCTTGGGCTGTAGAGATTTATCTGCTGGGTTGTAGAGATAATCTGCTTGGGTGAGGATAATCTGCTTGGATTGTAGAGATAATCTGCTGGGTTGTAGAGATAATCTGCTTGGGCTGTAGAGATAATCTGCTTGGGTTGTAGAGATAATCTGCTTGGGTTGTAGAGATAATCTGCTGGGTTGTAGAGATAATCTGCTTGGGTTGTAGAGATTTATCTGCTTGGGCTGTAGAGATAATCTGCTTGGGCTGTAGAGATAATCTGCTTGGGTTGTAGAGATAATCTGCTTGGGTTGTAGAGATTTATCTGCTTGGGCTGTAGAGATAATCTGCTTGGGCTGTAGAGATAATCTGCTTGGGCTGTAGAGATAATCTGCTTGGGCTGTAGAGATTTATCTGCTGGGTTGTAGAGATAATCTGCTTGGGCTGTAGAGATAATCTGCTTGGGCTGTAGAGATAATCTGCTTGGGCTGTAGAGATAATCTGCTGGGTTGTAGAGATAATCTGCTTGGGCTGTAGAGATAATCTGCTTGGGCTGTAGAGATAATCTGCTTGGGTTGTAGAGATAATCTGCTTGGGCTGTAGAGATTTATCTGCTGGGTTGTAGAGATAATCTGCTTGGGCTGTAGAGATAATCTGCTTGGGTTGTAGAGATAATCTGCTTGGGTTGTAGAGATAATCTGCTGGGTTGTAGAGATAATCTGCTGGGTTGTAGAGATAATCTGCTTGGGCTGTAGATATTTATCTGCTGGGTTGTAGAGATAATCTGCTTGGGTTGTAGAGATAATCTGCTTGGGTTGTAGAGATAATCTGCTTGGGTTGTAGAGATAATCTGCTGGGTTGTAGAGATAATCTGCTTGGTTGTAGAGATAATCTGCTTGGGTTGTAGAGATAATCTGCTGGGTTGTAGAGATAATCTGCTTGGGTTGTAGAGATTTATCTGCTTGGGCTGTAGAGATAATCTGCTTGGGCTGTAGAGATAATCTGCTTGGGTTGTAGAGATAATCTGCTTGAGTTGTAGAGATTTTATCTGCTTCGGCTGTAGAGATAATCTGCTTGGGCTGTAGAGATAATCTGCTTGGGCTGTAGAGATAATCTGCTGGGTTGTAGAGATAATCTGCTTGGGCTGTAGAGATAATCGGCTTGGGCTGTAGAGATAATCTGCTGGGTTGTAGAGATAATCTGCTTGGGCTGTAGAGATAATCTGCTTGGGCTGTAGAGATAATCTGCTTGGGTTGTAGAGATAATCTACTTGGGCTGTAGAGATTTATCTGCTGGGTTCTAGAGATAATCTGCTTGGGCTGTAGAGATAATCTGCTTGGGTTGTAGAGATAATCTGCTTGGGTTGTAGAGATAATCTGCTGGGTTGTAGAGATAATCTGCTGGGTTGTAGAGATAATCTGCTTGGGCTGTAGATATTTATCTGCTGGGTTGTAGAGATAATCTGCTTGGGTTGTAGAGATAATCTGCTTGGGTTGTAGAGATAATCTGCTTGGGTTGTAGAGATAATCTGCTGGGTTGTAGAGATAATCTGCTTGGTTTGTAGAGATAATCTGCTTGGGTTGTAGAGATAATCTGCTGGGTTGTAGAGATAATCTGCTTGGGTTGTAGAGATTTATCTGCTTGGGCTTTAGAGATAATCTGCTTGGGCTGTAGAGATAATCTGCTTGGGTTGTAGAGATAATCTGCTTGAGTTGTAGAGATTTTTCTGCTTCGGCTGTAGAGATAATCTACTTGGGCTGTAGAGATAATCTGCTTGGGCTGTAGAGATAATCTGCTTGGGCTGTAGAGATTTATCTGCTGGGTTGTAGAGATAATCTGCTTGGGTTGTAGAGATTTATCTGCTGGGTTGTAGAGATAATCTGCTTGGGTTGTAGAGATAATCTGCTGGGTTGTAGAGATAATCTGCTTGGGCTGTAGATATTTATCTGCTGGGTTGTAGAGATAATCTGCTTGGGTTGTAGAGATAATCTGCTTGGGTTGTAGAGATAATCTGCTTGGGTTGTAGAGATAATCTGCTTGGGTTGTAGAGATAATCTGCTGGGTTGTAGAGATAATCTGCTTGGGTTGTAGAGATAATCTGCTGGGTTGTAGAGATAATCTGCTTGGGTTGTAGAGATAATCTGCTTGGGTTGTAGAGATAATCTGCTGGGTTGTAGAGATAATCTGCTTGGGTTGTAGAGATTTATCTGCTTGGGCTTTAGAGATAATCTACTTGGGCTGTAGAGATAATCTGCTTGGGCTGTAGAGATAATCTGCTTGGGCTGTAGAGATTTATCTGCTGGGATGTAGAGATAATCTGCTTGGGTTGTAGAGATTTATCTGCTGGGTTGTAGAGATAATCTGCTTGGGTTGTAGAGATAATCTGCTGGGTTGTAGAGATAATCTGCTTGGGCTGTAGATATTTATCTGCTGGGTTGTAGAGATAATCTGCTTGGGTTGTAGAGATAATCTGCTTGGGTTGTAGAGATAATCTGCTTGGGTTGTAGAGATAATCTGCTGGGTTGTAGAGATAATCTGCTTGGGTTGTAGAGATAATCTGCTTGGGTTGTAGAGATAATCTGCTGGGTTGTAGAGATAATCTGCTTGGGTTGTAGAGATTTATCTGCTTGGGCTTTAGAGATAATCTGCTTGGGCTGTAGAGATAATCTGCTTGGGTTGTAGAGATAATCTGCTTGAGTTGTAGAGATTTTTCTGCTTCGGCTGTAGAGATAATCTACTTGGGCTGTAGAGATAATCTGCTTGGGCTGTAGAGATAATCTGCTTGGGCTGTAGAGATTTATCTGCTGGGTTGTATAGATAATCTGCTTGGGTTGTAGAGATTTATCTGCTCCGGCTGTAGAGATAATCTGCTTGGGCTGTAGAGATAATCTGCTTGGGCTGTAGAGATAATCGGCTTGGGGCTGTAGAGATTTATATGCTGGGTGGTAGAGATAATCTGCTTGGGCTGTAAAGATTTATCTGCTTGGGTTGTAGAGATAATCTGCTTGGGCTGTAGAAATAATCTGCTGGGTTGTAGAGATAATCTGCTTGGGTTGTAGAGATAATCTGCTTGGGTTGTAGAGATAATCTGCTGGGTTGTAGAGATAATCTACTTGGGCTGTAGAGATAATCTGCTTGGGCTGTAGAGATAATCTGCTTGGGCTGTAGAGATTTATCTGCTGGGATGTAGAGATAATCTGCTTGGGTTGTAGAGATTTATCTGCTGGGTTGTAGAGATAATCTGCTTGGGTTGTAGAGATAATCTGCTGGGTTGTAGAGATAATCTGCTTGGGCTGTAGATATTTATCTGCTGGGTTGTAGAGATAATCTGCTTGGGTTGTAGAGATAATCTGCTTGGGTTGTAGAGATAATCTGCTTGGGTTGTAGAGATAATCTGCTGGGTTGTAGAGATAATCTGCTTGGGTTGTAGAGATAATCTGCTTGGGTTGTAGAGATAATCTGCTGGGTTGTAGAGATAATCTGCTTGGGTTGTAGAGATTTATCTGCTTGGGCTTTAGAGATAATCTGCTTGGGCTGTAGAGATAATCTGCTTGGGTTGTAGAGATAATCTGCTTGAGTTGTAGAGATTTTTCTGCTTCGGCTGTAGAGATAATCTACTTGGGCTGTAGAGATAATCTGCTTGGGCTGTAGAGATAATCTGCTTGGGCTGTAGAGATTTATCTGCTGGGTTGTATAGATAATCTGCTTGGGTTGTAGAGATTTATCTGCTCCGGCTGTAGAGATAATCTGCTTGGGCTGTAGAGATTATCTGCTTGGGCTGTAGAGATAATCGGCTTGGGCTGTAGAGATTTATATGCTGGGTTGTAGAGATAATCTGCTTGGGCTGTAAAGATTTATCTGCTTGGGTTGTAGAGATAATCTGCTTGGGCTGTAGAAATAATCTGCTTAGGCTGTAGAGATAATCTGCTTGGGCTGTAGAGATTTATCTGCTTGGTTGTAGAGATAATACGATCTGTTGTTGAACCTCAAAAATTGTGGATGTTTGCACATCAGGGATGTGAATTTTCAATGTTTACAAAATGTTACTTTTTCTTGACAGAAAGCTGGTAAAGGCCCTGCAAACAATGGTCTTATCAGACAACAGACTTCCTACAATATCATGTAGGTTCAATTTCTGTTTCATGTCTTAGAATAAAACACACACACACAAATAGTGTAACTAGCAATAAAGTCCTGTTATTTTGCTTTGAACTTTCTACTTACTTGTTTTTTCAATCCATTAGAAAGAGATCTATTTTTTTTTAATACAAAAATAATCCTTGCCACTAATATATTGCTGTTTTTTTTTCTTCAATAATTATTTTTTTCCTTTTCATTTTCCATGTTGTTTCTGTTTTTAAAACTCCACTAAAATAAAAATAAATCAATTTATAATTTTTTCTAATATCTGCAAAAACTTCTCGTCTAACCTTATTTTAGTAACGCCTTCTCAAAATACAAATAATAATTTTTTTTAACCAAAGTGATGCCCACAATTTCCTAATAAATTTAACCAAGCCCCAATTGTTTGTTGTTGTATTACAGTCAAAACCGGTTAAGTCGATGGAGTTGGGGTATGAAAAATGGCATCGAGATAAACGATGATCGAGTTAAAAACGAAAAACCAATATGGCGGCAAAATATTAACATGCGCTTGAAATTTCTTTATATACGTGTTGTGCGTTAATTAGTGATGGGACGATTAATCAGAATCGTATCGGAATATACGAAATATCAATATAATGTTAAATTGTGTGATATATATTATGCGAAATGGAACGTCCTTGCGAGTATGATTTATGTAAATGAATTAGTGACTCGGCTCTGACTGAGGCTCTAGTTCTATTTCATTTGCTCGTTTCGTCCTCGAACTTTATTATTTCATGCTATTTACTACTACTAATGATGTAATTATAATTAAAGTCATAATCTTAGTGTGAGTTTATTACTAATAAATACCAAGGCATTTATTTGTATAAGGACCAAGGAAAACAATCAATATTCAAATAAATATATTTGTTAATAATTGACTACTATTACGCTAGGACTAGTGTTTACCGTAGTTACGACTATCGAACGACCGCTTACACTCATCTTTAAAAATGTTTAGGCTTATTTATTTAAGTTTTAAGTCTTCGGAATTTAAATAATTTATTCAGCTGCAAAACTAAGTGTAAAGAAATATTTTTTTGCAAAACAATTGCACCTAGAATATCGTTTTTAGTGAGATCAGAGTATCAAAATACACTGTTGTAATGAATCTTTCAGAAATGTTTGACCTGAATCTAAAAATAGCCCAATGACCGAATGAGTTATGACGTTTTCCGGTCTTAGAAATGACAAAGTCTATATGACTCATGACAAAACGAACTCTTCTCTATAAAAACGTACACAAATAAATTAGGAACTCCTTTTGAACATTTGAACCTTCAACTTTGACACATTTTAATTAATTCTAACCAATAGTTAAATGGCTTTTGCACACGACCACTTCTTATGAATGAAACAATGAGAACAAAGCAGTAGTAATTGCAATTGAGTCAAAATGAGGTTGAAGGATGAATGGTTGCCAATGACACAGTCTGCACACGGTACATTTTTGTTTATTCCATACGATCCCCTCAGCTTACAATGGACTTAGAGTGGGGGTGGGTAAACTGTCTGTTTTTTTGCCGTTATTTGTTTGATGAGCTATCGCATGCTATAAAAATGTACATACATGTTTGCTAACAACAAAAGGTATATGTGCACCAACTAACAGCAGAAATTTACAAATTTAAAATAAAAACCAACGTCGATTATCGATACAAACTTTTATTATATTCTCCAACATTGCAAACACAAAATTCGCGAGTCATTTCACTCTGACACAGCTCTGAAAAGTATCTGAACGCAAGCGGGCTGTGACGTCACCAGCACACCATGCAAGGCTGAAATTTTTGACGTGTGGCCTTGTTGGTTATAAAAAAACTAAGAATGTCAAAAGCTGGTGATTGCCATAGTACCAGAAGCAACACAGCGCTGAGAGCTAAAAGCAAGCGGGCTGTGACGTCACCAGCAGACCCTGGTGAGGCAGAAAATTGGTCCCTTCCCCTTGGTTATAAAAAAATCATAGCTAACATTTTCAAAAGCTGGCGATTGGTCATGGGGATCGAGATAACCAACGTTAAGTGGCAAATTTTGACCCTTTTTTGTGCTCGTGTTATGAGGTTTCGGCGACTTTAAAAAATCGAATTAAACGACGAGAAAATGCTAAGACAAAGAGAGAATTTGGCGGTTCCAATAAAAAACGTCGACATAATGGGGTGGGCGAGTTAACCGAACTCGAGTTAAGTGGGTTCGACTGTATTTGTAATTTTACAAAATGAACACCAGGTAAAAGAGAAAAGTAGTTGTTGTTTTTAATTGACAGGTCTTCAGTCCAGCTGACCAAACCCAAGTCTGCTGTGTCCAGCATGTTTGAGAAATGGGGTCAGTTCTACAGCTCACCGGTGGTCAAGTTCATTGTCAATGTTGTAAGTCACAGAAATGTTGGACTCCCAGCAAAAGCTACAGTATACTACATCCATTGGTGGATAGAGTATAAACTAGCTACACTAATGGATAGAGTATAAACTAGCTACACTAATGGATAGAGTATAAACTAGCTACACTAATGGATAGAGTATAAACTAGCTACACTAATGGATAGAGTATAAACTAGCTACACTAATGGATAGAGTATAAACTAGCTACACTAATGGATAGAGTATAAACTAGCTACACTAATGGATAAAGTATAAACTAGCTACACTAATGGATAGAGTATAAACTAGTTACTCTAATGGTAAATGTATAACATATAAACAGGGTATGAGTTAGCCTGACAGGACGTAACACAATAGCGTCCTGTCAGGCTAACTCATACCCTGTTTATATGTTATACATTTACTAATTTAAAAGCCTGTTTGCAGTCTCACCCCCATTATTTTATTTTACACTAATGGATAGAGTATAAACTAGCTACACTAAGCTACATCCTATGATGGATAAATATAAAGTAGATACATTGTGTCAGCATCACAGTCTAGCTCCAAAGTGGTAGGCGGAAATTTCCATTGTTCCTGAGGGAATGTGAAGGCTGGGGTAGGCGGAAATTTCCATTGTTCCTGAGGGAATGTGAAGGCTGGGGTAGGCGGAAATTTCCATTGTTCCTGAGGGAATGTGAAGGCTGGGGTAGGCGGAAATTTCCATTGTTCCTGAGGGAATGTGAAGGCTGGGGTAGATGGAAATTTCCATTGTTCCTGAGGGAATGTGAAGGCTGGGGTAGATGAAAATTTCCATTGTTCCTGAGGGAATGTGAAGGCTGGGATAGGCGGAAATTTCCATTGTTCCTCCTGAGGGAATGTGAAGGCTTGGGTAGATGAAAATTTCCATTGTTCCTGAGGGAATGTGAAGGCTGGGGTAGATGGAAATTTCCATTGTTCCTGAGGGAATGTGAAGGCTGGGGTAGGCGGAAATTTCCATTGTTCCTGAGGAAATGTGAAGGCTGGGGTAGGCGGAAATTTCCATTGTTCCTGAGGGAATGTGAAGGTTTGGGTAGGCGGAAATTTCCATTGTTCCTGAGGGAATGTGAAGGCTGGGGTAGGCGGAAATTTCCATTGTTCCTGAGGGAATGTGAAGGCTGGGGTAGGCGGAAATTTCCATTGTTCCTGAGGGAATGTGAAGGCTGGGGTAGGCGGAAATTTCCATTGTTCCTGAGGGAATGTGAAGGCTGGGGTAGGCGGAAATTTCCATTGTTCCTGAGGGAATGTGAAGGCTGGGGTAGGCGGAAATTTCCATTGTTCCAGAGGGAATGTGAAGGCTGGGGTAGGCGGAAATTTCCATTGTTCCTGAGGGAATGTGAAGGCTGGTGTAGGCAGAAATTTCCATTGTTCCCGAGGGAATGTGAAGGTTGGGGTAGGCAGAAATTTCCATTGTTCCTGAGGGAATGTGAAGGCTGGGGTAGGCGGAAATTTCCATTGTTCCTGAGGGAATGTGAAGGCTGGGGTAGGCGGAAATTTCCATTGTTCCTGAGGGAATGTGAAGGCTGGGGTAGGCGGAAATTTCCATTGTTCCTGACGGAATGTGAAGGCTGGGGGTAGATGGAAATTTACATTGTTCCTGACGGAATGTGAAGGCTGGGGTAGGCGGAAATCTCCATTGTTCCTCCTGAGGGAATGTGAAGGCTTGGGTAGGCGGAAATTTACATCGTTCCTGAGGGAATGTGAAGGCTGGGGTAGATGGAAATTTCCATTGTTCCTGAGGGAATGTGAAGGCTGGGGTAGGCGGAAATTTCCATTGTTCCTGAGGGAATGTGAAGGCTGGGGTAGGCGGAAATTTCCATTGTTCCTGAGGGAATGTGAAGGCTGGGGTAGGCGGAAATTTCCATTGTTCCTGAGGGAATGTGAAGGCTGGGGTAGGCGGAAATTTCCATTGTTCCTGAGGGAATGTGAAGGCTGGGGGTAGATGGAAATTTACATTGTTCCTGAGGGAATGTGAAGGCTGGGGTAGGCGGAAATCTCCATTGTTCCTGAGGGAATGTGAAGGCTGGGGTAGGCGGAAATTTCCATTGTTCCTGAGGGAATGTGAAGGCTGGGGTAGGCGGAAATTTCCATTGTTCCTGAGGGAATGTGAAGGCTGGGGTAGGCGGAAATTTCCATTGTTCCTGAGGGAATGTGAAGTTGGGGTAGGCGGAAATTTCCATTGTTCCTGAGGGAATGTGAAGGCTGGGGTAGGCGGAAATTTCCATTGTTCCTGAGGGAATGTGAAGGCTGGGGTAGATGGAAATTTCCATTGTTCCTGAGGGAATGTGAAGGCTGGGGTAGATGGAAATTTCCATTGTTCCTGAGGGAATGTGAAGGCTGGGGTAGGCGGAAATTTCCATTGTTCCTGAGGGAATGTGAAGGCTGGGGTAGATGGAAATTTCCATTGTTCCTGAGGGAATGTGAAGGCTGGGGTAGATGGAAATTTCCATTGTTCACGAGGGAATGTGAAGGCTGGGGTAGGCGGAAATTTCCATTGCTCCTGAGGGAATGTGAAGGCTGGGGTAGGCGGAAATTTCCATTGTTCCTGACGGAATGTGAAGGCTGGGGTAGATGGAAATTTCCATTGTTCCTGAGGGAATGTGAAGACTGGGGTAGGCGGAAATTTCCATTGTTCCTGAGGGAATGTGAAGGCTGGGGTAGGCGGAAATTTCCATTGTTCCTGAGGGAATGTGAAGGCTGGGGTAGGCGGAAATTTCCATTGTTCCTGAGGGAATGTGAAGGCTGGGGTTAGGCGGAAATTTCCATTGTTCCTGAGGGAATGTGAAGGCTGGGGGTAGATGGAAATTTACATTGTTCCTGAGGGAATGTGAAGGCTGGGGTAGGCGGAAATCTCCATTGTTCCTCCTGAGGGAATGTGAAGGCTTGGGTAGGCGGAAATTTCCATCGTTCCTGAGGGAATGTGAAGGCTGGGGTAGATGGAAATTTCCATTGTTCCTGAGGGAATGTGAAGGCTGGGGTAGGCGGAAATTTCCATTGTTCCTGAGGGAATGTGAAGGCTGGGGTAGGCGGAAATTTCCATTGTTCCTGAGGGAATGTGAAGGCTGGGGTAGGCGGAAATTTCCATTGTTCCTGAGGGAATGTGAAGGCTGGGGTAGGCGGAAATGTCCATTGTTCCTGAGGGAATGTGAAGGCTGGGGTAGATGGAAATTTCCATTGTTCCTGAGGGAATGTGAAGGCTGGGGTAGGCGAAAATTTCCATTGTTCCTGAGGGAATGTGAAGGCTGGGGTAGATGGAAATCATACACTGAGATACAACATGAAAATTCTTGGCACTGACTGTGGGAAACTGGCATGTAGCAATGGGTAAATCAATCAACTTGTGTTGCAATGGAGGGTCAGTTGGCAGGATTCCTTGGAAAGTGGGGACTACTTGATACTCTTGTAGTTTTTAACTCATGTACTTGAAATTTGACCAGTTACTTCCCCTGATAGCCAGTCTTCCTTACGTGTACGAGATGAACTCACCTGTTTACACCTTGTGATGTTCTGCTCCCAGGTGGCCTACCTCATCTTCCTGATCCTCTACAGCTACATCCTGGTGGTGGATTTGTCCAGGGAGTTCCACTTCCTGGAAGGGGTCCTCATGGGATGGGTCTTTACCATATTTGTGGAGGAGATCCGCCAGGTAACATAAAATGTTTGTTCATGAAGAACTTGGGGTTCGGAGTGTATGAACAATTTTACCCATTATGAGAAACTATTATTCACTAAAGACTGTTTTCCTTTCTACTGGAGTTGTTTTCAAGTACAAATTGAACCCCCCCCCTCCCCAACCTTCCCTGAAAGGTACGTCCCAATGAATAAGTAGTTTTATTAAAAGATAAAGTTAGCCACTGAGAGATGCTTCAAGGGAATTAACTCTGACTGTAAATTAGTCTCCAAACATCATTTTAAGAAATAGAAATTTTCTTGCTTCTTTAGTCCTTTATAATATCTTTTAAAATCTACACATGCATTTCTCTTTTCCCTTATGACGTCTTCTTGCAAATGTTGGAGACTAAAAAATTTTGAACTATTCTCCATATTTTCATAAAATGGTAATGAGTCAAAATTGGCTTACTTGCTCTTTGTTCTGGTTAGTTTCTGACAGGTTATGCATTCTCCTTCAAGTCCAAAGTGACATCATACTTCCACGACAGCTGGAATATCCTTGACATCACATCCATCATCCTCTACCTGGTGGGGATAATCCTGCGCTTCATTCCGTCGGAGGACACCTTGAGCGCAGCACGCGTCATCCTCAGCATCAACCTCATCACTTTCTTCTCTCGCATCCTGCACATATTCTCAGTCAACAAACAGCTGGGGCCCAAGCTGGTCATGATCAATCGCATGGTCAGTTTGAACAGATAAACTTTACTTATTCTAGCCTAGGTTTAATGGACAAGGTTTACTGACCTAACTATACTTATTCTAGCCTAGTTTTAATGGACAAGGTTTACTGACCTAACTATACTTATTCTAGCCTAGTTTTAATGGACAAGGTTTACTGACCTAACTATACTTATTCTAGCCTAGGTTTAATGGACAAGGTTTACTGACCTAACTATACTTATTCTAGCCTAGTTTTAATGGACAAGGTTTACTGACCAAACTTTTCTTATTCTAGCCTAGTTTTAACGCTTAATGCCTCAGAAGGTTTTCGCCAAACCTCCGCCTCAGTCCCGTAAGGATTTCCCGTTTATTACTATCAACTGGTTATGAAATTTAAAAAATTGCGTAAAATTTATTTATATTATTATTGTCATACTGACTTCATCCTTTAGGATAAGAATGGTTATTTTACATATCCAAACGACCGTCTTAAGCTTAATACTATTTTTACCTGTAGTTTCATACTATTATTTTTACAATAACGTATAGCAAAATCACATTTTTTTTTAAAACCCGTAAAAACTACCAAAAACTTTGCAAATCGAGCGATAACACTAGCGAGGTCAACGGCCGCCATTGCCGGAAGTCGACTGAAGCTTCTCTTGCTAAATGAAGAATTTCTGCTTTCTATAATTTTATTACTAAAGAGAGTGCTATCGAGGCGCGCATTACCACGCTTTGGCATTAAAGACAAGGCGCGCATTACCGCGCTTTGGGGCATTAAACGTTAATGGACATGGTTTTTGACCGTTTTTACAATAATATTTTATTTATGTCAGGAGGATCTCAATGTTTTAGAATAAAAAGTGCCTATCAAATTGACTATTTAAAGTTAAAGCAAGCAGTATGTACATTTCTGTCACTATTTCATGGCCTGGTCTGTGTTGATTGTGTTAGTGCCTATCAAATTGACTATTTAAGCAAGCAGTGTTTACATTTCTGTCACTATTTCATGGCCTGGTCTGTGTTGATTGTGCCTATAAAATTGACTATTTAAAGCAAGCAGTATGTACATTTCTGTCACTATTTCATGGCCTGGTTGAATGTATTTGCTAATATTTTTTGTTCAATATCTGTGAAGCGCTGGTGTTGCATGTTACATAGTTGGAGAAAAGAGCTTGGCTTGAATCTTTTGAGTTTTTCTGGTCATTATTCCAAACTAGCTGCCATTGGTAGGAACAGACTACAGGAACTATCTATACACAGGAAATGCAACAGCAGCAGAGAGTACGTACATTTTCCACCATGGTGGTGACAGACAGAGAGTACGTACATTTTCCACCATGGCGGTGACAGACAGAGAGTACGTACATTTTCCACCATGGCGGTGATAAATAGAGAGTACGTACATTTTCCACCATGGCGGTTTACAGACAGAGAGTATGTACATTTTCCACCATGGCGGTTTACAGACAGAGAGTACGTACATTTTCCACCATGGCGGTTTACAGACAGAGAGTACGTACATTTTCCACCATGGCGGTGATAAATAGAGAGTACGTACATTTTCCACCATGGCGGTTTACAGACAGAGAGTACGTACATTTTCCACCATGGCGGTGATAAACAGAGAGTACGTACATTTTCCACCATGGCGGTTTACAGACAGAGAGTACGTACATTTTCCACCATGGCGGTGATAAACAGAGAGTACGTACATTTTCCACCATGGCCTTGGATCAAAACATGAGCAGGAGGAGGTGGGGTAGGGGTGTGGTTTCTATGACGACACCACTTCACGAATTTGTTTATATGAGTTTCAAGTGCATAATCTCCTGTGACATGATATCTTTGTTTCAGATCCAAGACCTGAAGTGGTTTGTGGTCATCCTGCTTGTGTTTGTTTCAGATCCAAGACCTGAAGTGGTTTGTGGTCATCCTGCTTGTGTTTGTTTCAGATCCAAGACCTGAAGTGGTTTGTGGTCATCCTGCTTGTGTTTGTTTCAGATCCAAGACCTGAAATGGTTTGTGGTCATCCTGCTTGTGTTTGTTTCAGTTCCAAGACCTGAAGTGGTTTGTGGTCATCCTGCTTGTGTTTGTTTCAGATCCAAGACCTGAAATGGTTTGTGGTCATCCTGCTTGTGTTTGTTTCAGATCCAAGACCTGAAATGGTTTGTGGTCATCCTGCTTGTGTTTGTTTCAGATCCAAGACCTGAAATGGTTTGTGGTCATCCTGCTTGTGTTTGTTTCAGATCCAAGACCTGAAGTGGTTTGTGGTCATCCTGCTTGTGTTTGTTTCAGATCCAAGACCTGAAATGGTTTGTGGTCATCCTGCTTGTGTTTGTTTCAGATCCAAGACCTGAAGTGGTTTGTGGTCATCCTGCTTGTGTTTGTTTCAGATCCAAGACCTGAAATGGTTTGTGGTCATCCTGCTTGTGTTTGTTTCAGATCCAAGACCTGAAATGGTTTGTGGTCATCCTGCTTTTGTTTGTTTCAGATCCAAGACCTGAAGTGGTTTGTGGTCATCCTGCTTGTGTTTGTTTCAGATCCAAGACCTGAAATGGTTTGTGGTCATCCTGCTTGTGTTTGTTTCAGATCCAAGACCTGAAGTGGTTTGTGGTCATCCTGCTTGTGTTTGTTTCAGATCCAAGACCTGAAGTGGTTTGTGGTCATCCTGCTTGTGTTTGTCGTATCGTACGCTATCGCATCCGAGGCAGTGCTGTACCCCAACTCTGAACCCAGCTGGAAGCTGCTCTTCTACTTGCCACGTAAGGCCTACTGGCACATATACGGTGAACTCTTCCTGGACGAAATCGAAGGTATTAATTGTTTGGCTTGACTGTCACGGCATGAAAATAATTTAACAGTCATTATTGTAGGTATTTGCCTGCCTGTCACAAAAATTAAATAATTTAACAGTCATTATTGAAGGTATTTGCCTGTTTGTCACAAAAATTAAATAATTTAAAAGTCATTATTGAAGGTATTTGCCTGTTTGTCACGAAAATTAAATAATTTAAAAGTCATTATTGAAGGTATTTGGCTGTTTGTCACAAAAATTAAATAATTTAAAAGTCATTATTGAAGGTATTTGCCTGTCTGTCACAAAAATTAAATAATTTAACAGTCATTATTGAAGGTATTTGCCTGTTTGTCACAAAAATTAAATAATTTAAAAGTCATTATTGAAGGTATTTGCCTGTCTGTTAACCTTTTTGTTAGTGGCTTTCCTCTCAGTTTGGTTTTTGTGACTTTGTACTTGTAGTTCTCATTGTACCCCTGTTGTACACCTTGTTTTACTCTCCTCAGGCACAAGTGGCACGTGTACCAACAACGCTACTGAGTACGGTGACAACAGCTCCCTACGATGTCCGTCCTCCGTGGGAAAATACTTTGTGCCGATCCTGCTGGGCTGTTATATCCTCATGACCAATGTGCTGTTGTTGAACCTTCTCATTGCCATGTTCAGGTTGGTCATTGTCAGGTCATTGGTGTGTTTAGGTGGGTCATTGTCAGGTCATTGGTGTGTTTAGGTGGGTCATTGTCAGGTCATTGGTGTGTTTAAGTGGGTCATTGTCAGGTCATTGGTGTGTTTAGGTGGGTCATTGTCAGGTCACTGGTGTGTTTAGGTCATTGTCAGGTCATTGGTGTATTTAGGTTGGTCATTGTCAGGTCATTTGTGTGTTTAGGTGGGTCATTGTCAGGTCATTGGTGTGTTTAGGTGGGTCATTGTCAGGTCATTGGTGTGTTTAGGTGGGTCATTGTCAGGTCATTGGTGTGTTTAGGTGGGTCATTGTCAGGTCATTGGTGTGTTTAGGTGGGTCATTTTCAGGTCATTGGTGTGTTTAGGTGGGTCATTGTCAGGTCATTGGTGTGTTTAGGTGGGTCATTGTCAGGTCATTGGTGTGTTTAGGTGGGTCATTGTCAGGTCATTGGTGTGTTTAGGTGGGTCATTGTCAGGTCATTGGTGTGTTTAGGTGGGTCATTGTCAGGTCATTGGTGTGTTTCTGTGGTTCATTGTCAGGTCTTTTGTGTGTTTTGGTGTATGTTTGGCATTTTAAGCACATTTCTTTGAAGGTGATTGGTTTCTTTAGGTGACTATTTAATGTATTGCCATGCTAATGCTAGCATCCAGGATTCTAGGTATTCTTTGTTGCTATTCACAGCTACACCTTTGAGCAGATCCAAGACAACACAGACATGCACTGGTGCTTTCAACGCTTCAACCTGGTTTTTGAATACACCCAGCGCCCCGCGCTGCCCCCGCCACTCATCATCTTCTCCCACATCTACCTGCTCATCTCTTACTGCTGCCACAGGCAAAGTCAGAGCCGTGCCCACTCTAGCGAATTCAGTGAGTCTTATCTTATCTTATCTTATCTGTTTACAGACGCTCCTTCTATACAGAAGATTATTGCGTCCTACGCTTATCTATGGTTTGTGTTTAGTCCTTAATTTTTATTAGAGATTTAAATGTTGATAAAGTGTTGGTTTTCCTGGATTCTTCAGGCAACCCATTCCACGCCCGAATTCCGGACGGGAAGAAGGAAAACTTGTATGTGTTTGTTCTTGCATACGGAATAAGAAAGGTGTTTTTATCCTTATGTCTATCTGAGGGTTGTATTAAGTTATCTTTGTGTTGTATTTCTAAATTAGAATTAATAGCTTTATGTATGATTACTACTTTGCTCTTGGTTCTTCTATCCTCTAGTGTTTCAAGGTTTAATGATTTAACTAATGGTGTTATTCTTGTCAGTTTCGAATATTCTCCAGTAATGAATCTGGCAGCTCTTTTTTGAATTTGTTCTAGTTTATCAATGTTTTCTTTGGTGGATGGGTCCCATACAGAAGATGCATATTCTAGTACAGGTCTCACCAAAGTGAGGTAGCATTTTAGTTTTATATCTCTATTACATTTGTTAAAGTTCCTTTTTATAAAGCCTAAGGTTTTGTTTGCTTTTTTAATAACTTCATTGAGTGAAGTTAGTGTGTCAGACAAACATATAGGACAATTATGGAGGAGTGCTACTTGCAATTAAATCAAATACTATAGCTGAAGAAATTACAACACAGCCAAATTTTAATATAGAGTCTATTTATTGTAAAATAATTACACCAAACTCATCCCCACTTATTGTAGGCAGTATATATATAGACCTCCGAATACAAACCTAGAATACATGAACAATCTTTGTAGTCAATTAACTTTCATAAAAGAGAATAATAAAAATGCAGTTCTATGGATTATGGGGGACTTTAATCTTCCAGATATAAATTGGAAAAATTATACAATTGATAACCATCAAACTAACAAAGAAATTAATGAACACTTTTTAGACACTATAAACAACATAAACCTAGAACAGATAGTAAAAACAGCAACAAGGAAAAATAAAACACTAGATTTATTCCTAACAAATAGACCAGGACTAGTGTTAGACTATAAAATAATTCCAGGACTGTCCGACCATGATATTGTTAGGGTCACCAATACAATAAAAACTAAAAATTAATAAGATACCTAGAAGAATAATCTATCTTTGGAATAAATGTAATTCAATAAAACTACACCAATCAGCGGCTAACTTCCAACAAACTTTCCTAAGTAAATTTAACACAAATAGCCCAGTAGAAGAAATTTGGAAAGATATAAAAACAAATCTAAAAACTATAATGGATGAGAATGTTCCAACAAAACTAACATCAAATAAAATTAACAAATGCTGGTTCAATGTGTTTAGGTGGGTCATTGTCAGGTCATTGGTGTGTTTAGGTGGGTCATTTTCAGGTCATTGGTGTGTTTAGGTGGGTCATTGTCAGGTCATTGGCCATGAGAGTATAGCAGCACTGGAAGAATTAGCAACAATTTAAAATCAACCACGTGACTGTCGACTTGAAGCAGAAGGATTTCTAAAGGAAATTGAACAACTGGAAGTCGCTATTTTACTTGAAATTTGGGAAACAATTTTAGAAAGTAAGTCTCTCATTGAGTTTGTTAAAAGACAGCATTCTTAATTTGATTCCTATGAAGACAAAGGAAAGGACAAGTCCGTGGTAAAAAAAAGAATATAAACAATATTCAATGATATTTTTATTTAAAAAATAAAGAAAAAAAGAAGAAAAAAAGAAACCGTCAGTTTGTTAAAGGGACATCACATAAACAGCATTCTCCCCGAGACAAAAATTCAAGATTGAGGTATTTCTGGTAATCATTGACAAACTTTCTTAAGCCCTGCAACATCGGTTAGGCGCATATAAAGACATCCATGAGAAATTTGGCTTTCTTACAAACCTAACTGAGCTCAGCAATTTCGCGATATGATGGGCAGCAGCCAAGTTAATGGAAGAATATTCAAGCGATTTCGAAGACTGCTTACCTTCAGAATCAGTCCAATTTTCAGAACTCTTAAAAGAATTATTGTCCAGACCAAGGCTCAGGGTAAGGAAAAGGAAGTAACCCAATGCGAAACTCAAAACACGTGCACAGAGCTAAAACTTTTGCTGCTTTTGAATGAGCTAAATTTCACAGTCTTTACAAATGTACACATCGCACTTCCCATCTATCTTTCAATGATGACATCAAACTGCAGCTGAGAGCGATCCTTTTCAAAGTTGAAAGAATATAAAATGAGTAAAAATGTGCATGGGACAACAAAGACTGAATATGCTCTCTCTAATGAACATTGAAAAGGAACTTGTAAGCTTACTTAGCTTTACTGACTTGATTGAAAACTTCGCAATGAGAAAAATTCGCAAACGAAAGTTCTAGGTTGAAATAATAATACATCTTTTTCAATAAATTTTTGATTTCAAATAGAGAAAACTATTCGTTACCCCATGAAAAACAAAGTTTAAAGAAAAAATATTTTAAAATACGGAATAACGCATAACATTTTTTTAAGCGGGCTCGTTCTTAAGCACAAGACAGCGTAAGTCGGGATGGTACCGTCGTAACCGGAGGACTACCTGTATATAAACATGCATATATATCTATGCTTTCACACCTTTAATAAATATATATATAACGAAATATTAACTCAAAGACATTGAATTAATAATTTTCCTCTAGAAAAGATCAACAAAGAAAACACATCCTTTGATTTTTTTGAAAGGGGGGGGGGATAAAATCGTATTCCCCCCACCCCACTGTGGTGAAGGGATTCGTGAGGTGGGATTCGTCCATGCAGTCGGTGTGTCCAAGCCCAAATGGCTTTATTTCTTTTAAAACACAGGACACTGCCCTTTTCATGTCCAGACTTTTTTAAAGATCTCTCTGCTGCGACTGTTTCTTTTCTTTTTTTCCTAGTTTGTTTTAATGTTGTTTGTTTGTTGGTACTGTTTCATTATTGCAAGTTAACTGATATTTGTTTGATAAAAGTTTTCTCGTTTAACGTATTTCATTGTATTTCTTAATTTCTTTATAGATGAAAAAATGTGTCTTCTTTTTTTCTGACATAAAATCTAACACAGTAAAATTTTAGGCTCGGGTGTCACCCCTTGATGGGTGTCACCCGGGGCGGTCCGCCCCCCTCGCCCCCCCCCTAGTGACGCCACTGCATTGACAGACTAACTTCATTTGGTTGTAACATTGACAGACTAACTTCATTTGGTTGTAACATTGACAGACTAACTTCATTTGGTTGTAACATTGACTGACTAACTTCATTTGGTTGTAACATTGACAGACTAACTTCATTTGGTTGCCTCTGACTTGTATTAGTGCCTCTGAGCCTCTGACTTGTATTAGTGCCTCTGAGCCTCTGACTTGTATTAGTGCCTCTGACTTGTATTAGGTCCTCTGACTTGTATTAGTGCCTCTGACTTGTATTAGGTCCTCTGACTTATATTAGTGCCTCTGACTTGTATTAGTGCCTCTGACTTGTATTAGGTCCTCTGACTTATATTAGTGCCTCTGACTTGTATTAGTGCCTCTGACTTGTATTAGGTCCTCTGACTTATATTAGTGCCTCTGACTTGTATTAGTGCCTCTGACTTGTATTAGGTCCTCTGACTTGTATTAGTGCCTCTGACTTATATTAGTGCCTCTGACTTGTATTAGGTCCTCTGACTTATATAGTGCCTCTGACTTGTATTAGTGCCTCTGACTTGTATTAGTGCCTCTGACTTATATTAGTGCCTCTGACTTGTATTAGTGCCTCTGACTTATATTAGTGCCTCTGACTTGTATTAGTGCCTCTGACTTGTATTAGGTCCTCTGACTTGTATTAGTGCCTCTGAATTGTATTAGTGCCTCTGACTTGTATTAGGTCCTCGGACTTGTATTAGTGCCTCTGACTTATATTAGTGCCTCTGACTTGTATTAGTGCCTCTGACTTGTATTAGTGCCTCTGACTTGTATTAGTGCCTCTGACTTGTATTAGGTCCTCTGACTTGTATTAGTGCCTCTGACTTGTATTAGGTCCTCTGACTTGTATTAGTGCCTCTGACACAATAGTCTTTAAAAAGTTAGGCATTTATACGAAAAAAATGTATTTTAAAAATTAATTCACCTGGTTCATCTTAGTCCTTTACTCATGTCTATTCTGACTTTAGGAAAGAAATCATGTCTTGTCTTTCACACATGTCTATTCTGACTTTAGGAAAGAAATCATGTCTTGTCTTTCACACTCATGTCTATTCTGACTTTAGGAAAGAAATCATGTCTTGTCTTTCACACATGTCTATTCTGACTTTAGGAAAGAAATCATGTCTTGTCTTTCACACTCATGTCTATTCTGACTTTAGGAAAGAAATCATGTCTTGTCTTTCACACATGTCTATTCTGACTTTAGGAAAGAAATCATGTCTTGTCTTTCACACATGTCTATTCTGACTTTAGGAAAGAAATCATGTCTTGTCTTTCACACTCATGTCTATTCTGACTTTAGGAAAGAAATCATGTCTTGTCTTTCACACTCATGTCTATTCTGACTTTAAGAAAGAAATCATGTCTTGTATTTAACTCATTTCTATTCTGACTTTAGGAAAGAAATCATGTCTTGTCTTTCACTCATGTCTATTCTGACTTTAAGAAAGAAATCATGTCTTGTCTTTCACACATGTCTATTCTGACTTTAGGAAAGAAACCATGTCTTGTCTTTCACACATGTCTATTCTGACTTTAGGAAAGAAATCATGTCTTGTCTTTCACACTCATGTCTATTCTGACTTTAAGAAAGAAATCATGTCTTGTATTTCACTCATGTCTATTCTGACTTTAGGAAAGAAATCATGTCTTGTATTTAACTCATTTCTATTCTGACTTTAGGAAAGAAATCATGTCTTGTCTTTCACTCATGTCTATTCTGACTTTAAGAAAGAAATCATGTCTTGTATTTCACTCATGTCTATTCTGACTTTAGAAAAGATATCCTGGCTTGTCCATCGTTCATGTCTGTTATGAATTTAGGAAAGATATTTAAAAACAAAGAGCGGGAGAAACAGCTGACACAGTGGGAAGATGTCATTGCCGACAACTACCTTAACTCCATGGAGAAGTCCGAGAGGAACAGCGTGGAGGGGAGGGTTAAGGCCTCCATTGAAAAGTAGGTGAAGGTCACGTTTTTCAAGTACAGTTTTTGTAGGGTCCAGGACACTTCTTTCAAAAGTTACTGTAGGACAGTGTTTCTCAATTATTTTCTGTCATGCCCCCCCCCCACAAAGAAAGAAAACATTTCGCGCCCCCCTCGCGACTGTAAATAGTTTCATTTGTTTATAAAATTGTTATAAGTACATCTCTGCATAACAGTCAAACTGACCCCCTTTACGGAGCCTCACTATTTGAGAAATACTGCTTAAGGTGAAGGTCACTTCTTTCAACAACAGTTACTGTACGTCAAGGTCACTTCTTTGAACAACTATTACTGTAGGGTCCAATCCTCCCTTTTGGAAAGTAGTCAGTTGGTTAAACTTTTAGATATTTGAGACCTTATTCTCTTATTGAATTAGCAGTTTGGATTCTAAAAACGTTTTTTCGTGATTGCCCAGCTAAAAAAATATTTGAGACCTCTTTGGTGGGTGCTTCAGGACTTTTCAAGTGGGAACTTGTGTTCAAGCAATACAATCAACTGTCATGTTTGTTGTGTTCAATCAATACAATCATTTTTAATGTTTGTATTCAATCAATACAATCAACTGTCATGTTTGTGTTCAATCAATACAATCAACTGTCATGTTTGAGTTCAATCAATACAATCAACTGTCATGTTTGAGTTCAATCAATACAATCAACTGTCATGTTTGTGTTCAATCAATACAATCAACTGTCATGTTTGAGTTCAATCAATACAATCAACTGTCATGTTTGTGTTCAATCAATACAATCAACTGTCATGTTTGAGTTCAATCAATACAATCAACTGTCATGTTTGTGTTCAATCAATACAATCAACTGTCATGTTTGTGTTCAATCAATACAATCAACTGTCATGTTTGTGTTCAATCAATACAATCAACTGTCATGTTTGTGTTCAATCAATACAATCAACTGTCATGTTTGAGTTCAATCAATACAATCATTTTTAATGTTTGTGTTCAATCAATACAATCAACTGTCATGTTTGTGTTCAATCAATACAATCAACTGTCATGTTTGAGTTCAATCAATACAATCAACTGTCATGTTTGAGTTCAATCAATACAATCAACTGTCATGTTTGAGTTCAATCAATACAATCATTTTTAATGTTTGTGTTCAATCAATACAATCAACTGTCATGTTTGTTGTGTTCAATCAATACAATCAACTGTCATGTTTGAGTTCAATCAATACAATCAACTGTCATGTTTGAGTTCAATCAATACAATCATTTTTAATGTTTGTGTTCAATCAATACAATCAACTGTCATGTTTGTTGTGTTCAATCAATACAATCAACTGTCATGTTTGTGTTCAATCAATACAATCAACTGTCATGTTTGTTGTGTTCAATCAATACAATCAACTGTCATGTTTGTGTTCAATCAATACAATCAACTGTCATGTTTGTGTTCAATCAATACAATCAACTGTCATGTTTGAGTTCAATCAATACAATCAACTGTCATGTTTGTGTTCTAGCAATACAATCAACTGTCATCAGTGGTGTAGCGAGAGGGGGGCAAATGCCCCAGGCGGCACTTTGTTAGGGGCGGCAAATTCTTGGTTGTTTTATTAGCATCTAGGAATGGCAGTTGTTTAAATTTATAATTTTTATCAAAATAAAATAAATACCAAATAAGAAATTGATAAAGCAAATAAAAATATCCTAAAATATGTAAACTTTTCTACTGCCATAACTTCAAAATCCATGTTGAATATAAACTATTCTGATACTTATGCTACTGAACTGAAAATTCAAGAGGCTTATGTAGTATAAAAAGTGAAACTGATCTGCTAGTAACTTAATTGATTTCAACATCAAAATATATATACAGTGGAACCCGGTTAAGTCGACGGCCTTGGGGTATGAAAAATGGCGTCGAGATAACCGATTATCGAGTTAAACGAAAACCAATATGGCGGCAAAATATTAACATGCGCTTGAAATTTCTTTTTGTACATGATGTGCGTTAATAGTGATGGGACGATTAATCGGAATCGTATCAGAATATCGGGACCCTATTTTGTCACTCTTTCCTAAGGTTGTTAAGACCGTTAGTTTTTAAGGACCATTTAAGTTAACATATAACTCTTTGTTGCGTTAGCGCAGTTTTTTTTCCCTAGTACATAACTGTAATGAATTCATCTACTCCTGCCCACCACACCTCTTGCAGTGACACTGTATTTTTCTGTCTTCCTTGGTGATTCCCAGATTGAGCGATACTGTGCCTTGGAAGGCACTTGTGTGACTTTCCTTACAAGCTACACAAATAAATAACCTGCCCCTTGTAACCTACACATCCCTTCATTGTCCCAAACCATTCTCTTCCAAACCATTTTCCTTGGGTCCATCCCCTCAGCTTACAATGGACTCAGATTCCTTCTGTAACTTGATGCCAGTTTGTATCCCCTAGACTAACCAACAACAATGGTGTGGGAGATTGAAAGTGGGGGTGGGTAAACTGTCTGTGCTCTGTTATATATTTTAAAATCTGGGGAGCCTTGTTTACAGTAAGCACCCTATGATTTTGGTATCGTCTCAGCACTAGCGTTAATAAATGAGAATGTACATGCACGTGTTGCCGTTATTTGTTTGATGAAGCCATTGGCATGCTATAAAAATGTACATACATGTTTGCTAATAACAAAAGGTATATGTGCACCAACTAAGAACAGAAATTTACGAATATAAAATAAAAACCAACGTCGATTATCGATACAGTGTGTTTCATTTTGTCACAATCCCCTAGGCACTGCCACATCTATCATTACAAAGCGAACTCTACTCTATAGAAATGTACAAAAATAAATTAGGAACTCCTTTTGAATTTTTGAACCTTCAACTTTGACACATTTTAATTAATTCTAACCAATAGTTAAATGGCTTTTGCACATGGCCACTTCTTATGAATGAAACAATGAGAACAAAGCTGTAGTAATAGAGTCAAAATCAGGTTGAAGGATGAATGGTTGCCAATGACAACAAGTCTGCACATGGTACATTTTGTTATTCCATACAAAACGAAATGTTTTAGACATGCGATTCTGCGTGAATCTTTGCTATTGGAGCAATTATGTAATACTCGGCATTGGCATCACTTACGCGGCCGATTGACGAGTATCTCCGAGTATACAAAAATCGGCCGATGCCGAGTAGCCGAACCGATCGGTTCAGCCCTATCGATCTGTAACATTTTCAAAAGCTGGCGATTGGTATACATGTAGTACCAGAAGCAACACAGCGCTGAGAGCTAAACGCAAGCGGGCTGTTAAGCCACCAGCAGACCTGGCGAGGCAGAAATTCAATTCCTTCCCTTGGTTAAAAAAAATCACATCTAACATTTTCAAAAGCTGGCGATTGGTCATGGGGATAGAGATAACCAACGCTAAGTGGCAAATTTGGCCATCTTATGTGCTTGAGGTATTAGGATTTGGCGACTTAAAATAATCGAATTAACCGATGAGGAAAGACAAAGAGAGAATTAGGTGGTTGCAATAAAAACCGTCGACTTAATAGAGCTGACGAGTTAACCGGGCTCGAGTTAAGTGGGTTCTACTGTACATCAACGAGAAAAATAATAACACTTCAATTTCAAAATAAAAATGAAAGTTCTTCTATTTTTTTTAACAAAAATGTATAGCAATAGCGTCCTCATCATTACTTAGAAAACAAATCTTATCTCTATAGCATCAACATATTTTTATGGGGGGGGAGGCAGTAAACCTGGGTTCTGCTCCGGGCGGCACATGCCCACGCTACGCCGCTGACTGTCATGTTTGTGTTCAATCAATACAATCAACTGTCATGTTTGTGTTCAATCAATACAATCAACTGTCATGTTTATGTTCAATCAATACAATCAACTGTCATGTTTGTGTTCAATCAATACAATCAACTGTCATGTTTATGTTCAATCAATACAATCAACTGTCATGTTTGTGTTCAATCAATACAATCAACTGTCATGTTTATGTTCAATCAATACAATCAACTGTCATGTTTGTGTTCAATCAATACAATTAACTGTCATGTTTGTGTTCAATCAATACAATCAACTGTCATGTTTGTGTTCAATCAATCCAATCAACTGTCATGTTTGTGTTCAATCAATCCAATCAACTGTCATGTTTGTGTTCAATCAATACAATCAACTGTCATGTTTGTGTTCAATCAATACAATCAACTGTCATGTTTGAGTTCAATCAATACAATCAACTGTCATGTTTGTGTTCAATCAATACAATCAACTGTCATGTTTGTTGTGTTCAATCAATACAATCAACTGTCGTGTTGTGTTCAATCAATACAATCAACTGTCATGTTTGTGTTCAATCAATACAATCAACTGTCATGTTTGAGTTTAATCAATACAATCAACTGTTGTGTTTGTATCCCCTAGCCAAAGAAAAATATATTTTCAAAATGTCCAGGTTGGAAATTGTCCTGTCCAAAGCTGATGATCTGCACGACAGCGGCGGGCTGCTCTTACCTCAGACTTCAGCTGTCGCTGAGCCGCTGGTCAGCTTGCAGGAGCCTGAGATTGAGAAAAGGATGGACATCATTGAAAATCAGGTAAGGCTGGCCAGTTGTGTGAGACCTTCCAGTTTTTGTTTTGTCAGTTTTAACTCTTTTTCTCTGGATCAACGCTCTCATGGTTGATTTTAAAAAGTCGTTTTTGACAGATCGACGATGGGAGCATCAAATTATTAAAACTGAATTGTTTGGTTTCTTTTCTTAACTATTGAACTAAAATTACTTTTAATGTAATCTAGAATGATTTCCCTTGAATAAAAAAGTTGAAATTCTTTGTTTGAATGTTTTCACCGCAAAGGAAGAGTTTGAAAGGCTTGTTTTCATTTTTGTTTTTACATTTGTTTACAAACATTGATATTCAACCAGCTCATCTTGTTATCGATGAAATATTATTTTAAATACTACGATGATGAACAAGAAAAAGGTATTGTTTTTTTTTGATGATTCAGATACTAATTTTAAATTGCTGATGAATCATACGCTTAGTGCTAATAGTTGTAGTGAAATTGACAATGAAGTTGACAATTCATATGTTGATGAACAACTAGACCCTGTCACGAATACCTTGATGAACTGATAATATTTCTACTACAAATAATAATATAGATAATAAAGAGTCTAATTTGAAAGCAGATAAACTTGGCACTAAAACTAAGTCCAATTTTGATAGTACAGTCGAACCCACTTACCTTGAGCTGGGTTAGCTCGACCATCCCACTAACTCGACGTTTTTATTGGAACCGTCAAATTCTCTCTTTGTCTTAGCATTTTTTCATCGGCTAATTCGATTTTTTCTAATTCGCCGAAACCTAATACCTCGAGCACAAAAGAGGGCCAAATTTGCAACTTAACTTGGTTAGCTCAATCCTCGTCGGTTGGCCTAGCAATGCACTCTGGCATTTTTAGTTCAAAACAGTGTTGACATCTCGCTTTCTTCGAGACTTCCGGCTCATGTGATTATAGTCATGTGATTCTACGAGATTTCAATAAAAATTACCGGATGTTTTGCGTGTGTGAATTAT
Organism: Ampullaceana balthica; assembly: GCA_944989445.1. Taxonomy (NCBI): domain Eukaryota; kingdom Metazoa; phylum Mollusca; class Gastropoda; family Lymnaeidae; genus Ampullaceana; species Ampullaceana balthica. Next base: position 1,828,421 of record CALYLW010000300.1, on the reverse strand, counting down.
TAGTTCGACGTGTATCCATGGAGTATGTATTCACCCGAGGTACTGGACAATCGCCTTAGAAGTCGTTAATCATCGTTTTCGCAGTGCATGTTATATTATTATTAAACTTAATTCATTTTCTGATGTATTAATCATTTTATTTTTTAAGATAAACGAATATCTTTAGAAATGAAAATAAAGGTTTGTATCGAGAATCGACGGTGGTTTTCATATAATTAAATAAAAAAATTATTATTCTTTTAAAAGTTTGTTGTTGGTTTGTTACCAGTAAGATACGTGACTGTGACTAACAAGCGCGTGACTATGAAATCAAATCATTTCTGATAAGGAATGATTTTTTTAAAAATTTGCCTAGACTTAGTTGCCGGCCGAGGTCTAACACACAGCCCACAGTGTGCTGTGATCAACGGTCAAGGCCACATTAGTTTTATTTATATTACAAATTTGATTGACTGAGGAAATTCGAGAGCGTTCTGATAGTAACAGATATCCTGCACGTCAAAAGCATTAAACTTAAAATTACCATATTGATTTGTTTATTTGTATTTTAAATTCGCTGATAAGACGGCAAACGCGAGCGGCTATGCCATGCCACATGCAGGTGATACGCAGCATGTGAGGAGGCGAGGCGAAAAATTTGACCTTTTAACGCATGCGCAGACAATTATAAACTGGTAACTTTTTTTTAATTAAATGGAATTGAAACATACCACAGAGACGTAATCAAAGTCCTTTACTTCGGCATAAATATATATTAAAAAATAATAAAATATATATATAAAAACTCCCGATTAGTCATAACTTTTCCCGACTTTCAAGGCCGAGAAATTTTTTTAAGAATTCCTGACTTTTTCCTGTTTGCCTGAGTGGGAACCATGGTTATATTTAAATTTTAAACGGTCCTTAAAAACGAACGGTCATTACAACTTTAGGAAAGAGTGAAGAAGTATTAGGGTTCCGATACGATTCCGATTAATCATCCCATCACTAATTAACGCTAACGCTAACTAATTAATCACGTACATAAAGAAATTTCAAGCACATGTTAATATTTTGCCGCCATATTGGTTTTCGTTTTAACTCGATCATCGGTTATGTCGACTCCATTTTTCATACCCCAACGCCGTTGACTTAACCGGTTTCGACTGTATTTAAAATAATTTCTAGTTGCAATACAGAGTAAAGCTTCCAATTCCATTGTAAACAGTTCAATTTTTGTATTATTTTCTGGTATTGGTGACCATGGATTGAGCTCTGATGTTGAATTTTTTTTTAAAAATTTATGGGAAGTTATTTCTGTTTGCTGTAAATATGAATATAGTTCAGAAAAAACACACAATTTTCTTACATTTTGGATAAAAATGTAAATCTGTGTGACTTTGACTGAGGTTTTGTAAAAAAAAAGTGTTGTGTTTATAAAATCATACTATTTTATGAAAATAAAGTCAAGAGTCTGTGTTGCCTAAAAACATCATTATTTTCTCTTTAATTCAATACCAAATATATCATTATTTTATAAATAATAAAATAGTTATTAACATTTTAAGATAGCATGGTAGCCCGCAACAAATTTCCAAATGGATAATTCCGTCAGAATGAGGAAAATAATTCTGGTGAAAAAGAGTTCATGTTCAGAATGATGGAAAATCAAAATAACTTTGTTGACACTTGGGTCCTCACCAAACAAGAGATTATTTATTCTCTTCTTTTACCCACCTGCCTTTCTTTATGTACATTTATTTACTCTCTTCTTTTACCCACCTGCCTATCTTTATGTACATTTATTTACTCTCTTCTTTTACTCACCTGCCTATCTTTATGTACATTTATTTACTCTCTTCTTTTACTCACCTGCCTATCTTTATGTACATTTATTTACTCTCTTCTTTTACTATCCTGCCTATCTTTATGTACATTTATTTAGTCTCTTCTTTTACCCACCTGCCTATCTTTATGTACATTTATTTACTCTCTTCTTTTACCCACCTGCCTATCTTTATGTACATTTATTTACTCTCTTCTTTTACCCACCTGCCTATCTTTATGTACATTTATTTACTCTCTTCTTTTACTATCCTGCCTATCTTTATGTACATTTATTTACTCTCTTCTTTTACTCACCTGCCTATCTTTATGTACATTTTTATATCATAGAATTTGTACGGAGCCTGTAATTATTTTTTTTTAGCGCTCATCATCTTGTCTATTTTTATCTTTAGTTGTTTTTTGTTTTTTTGTCTTTGCTGTCACTTGTTATTGTATAGATTTTTGTACCCATCCACCCCTTATTGTATAGATTTTTGTACCCATCCACCTCTTATTGTATAGATTTTTGTACCCATCCACCTCTTATTGTATAGATTTTTGTACCCATCCACCTCTTATTGTATAGATTTTTGTACCCATCCACCTCTTATTGTATAGATTTTTGTACCCATCCACCTCTTATTGTGTAGATTTTTGTACCCATCCACCTCTTATTGTATAGATTTTTGTACCCATCCACCTCTTATTGTATAGATTTTTGTACCCATCCACCTCTTATTGTATAGATTTTTGTACCCATCCACCTCTTATTGTATAGATTTTTGTACCCATCCACCTCTTATTGTATAGATTTTTGTACCCATCCACCTCTTATTGTATAGATTTTTGTACCCATCCACCTCTTATTGTATAGATTTTTGTACCCATCCACCTCTTATTGTATAGATTTTTGTACCCATCCACCTCTTATTGTATAGATTTTTGTACCCACCCACTTGTTATTGTATAGATTTGTGTACCCACCCACTTGTTATTGTATAGATTTGTGTACCCACCCACTTGTTATTGTATAGATTTTTGTACCCACCCACTTTTTATTGTATAGATTTTTGTACCCACCCACTTTTTATTGTATAGATTTTTGTACCTAGGGGTGGATTGAGATTTCACGGGGCCCCTGGCTGCAATTCTTCCTGGGGCCTGGTCCAGCCACCTTTATTATACAATATAATAAGTTTGGGGCCCTTAAATCATTGGGTGCCCCTGGCTTTAGCCCAAGTAGCACCCCCTTAATTCGCCATAGTTTGTACCCATCAACTTATAATAAATATAAAAGCCCAAGTCACCGGATGTGGAACGCTGAGGAACGATGTACAACAGTCTATAGCAGTTAAAAAATTGTGTGGTGATTATTAGCACTGTAAAAATATTTAACATGATGTCATTGTTTGATCTTATATTTAGAAAAAGGTGTGCATCAAAAGGTGTGCAAATTAATTACAAATTAAAGATGCTGTAAAAAATATATATTATATGACGTCATTCTTTTAGCTTATATCTTAATTTTGGAAAAGGGAACGATGTAAAAATAGGATTTCAGGATTTATAATTATAAAATACTTTGTGTACATTTCAGGAAGTTTAATATTTCGTATTTATTTATTATAAGTTACCTGGGGTTTTGACAAAAAAAAGTGGGCGCCTTACGGCGCCCTAAAGCCGGTGTGGGCGCACACAACCCCTAGTTGAATAGATTTTTGTACCCATCCACCTCTTATTGTATAGATTTTTTTACCCACCCACTTGTTATTTTATAGATTTGTGCACCAATACACTTGTTATGTGTGGATGTATTGAAAGCATCCCCAGGATTTATGACTGAATGAAAGCGTACACTTCTCCGGCTATCCAATTATTTATCTATTATACACCCCATATTCAATCATCTATAAATGGACTAGTAAATATTATATCCACAGCTAATCCACACCACACAGGCCTTGCAATGGATCATGAACTCTTTACAAGAACACAAACTGGCCTCCAAATCTCAGAAGCCGTTTTTACCTGATCTGCACAGTTATAAACAAGAAGGTAGGAGACAATATTCCCCCAATCACAATCTTCCCCCAATCACAATCTTGTTTTCTCCAGAAACCATAACTGGTAGCTCTCAGAGTGTGACACTGTGTGTTAAGTTAGCTTGTTAGTTTTATTGGTCTGATTAGGGTTATATTCTTTTTGTTTTTATTTGTTGAAAGTTGAAAGAACTTGTTGCATCTTTTGTATGAAACAATAAATCTATGGCATGTTGTATTTGTTTGTTGGATTGGAAGAATTATTCTCTTTGTTGGATTAGGAAAATGATTCCCTTTGTTGTGTTTGCATTTACAACTCTTATACACAACCAAGGTTTGCATATATTTCTGAATATTTTTTTTATTTCAGAAATGTTTTGAAATTTATTTCTTTACAGTAAAAGTTCTTATACCACCTTGAAACTAATTACTTATGAAATATGCAAAAATGAACAAGAACCAACAAGGAAATAGTTCCAAATAACTAGGATCCTAACCTAACAATTTAAGAACACTCCGCACCCCGACTAACTGTTAGAAATCTTCACATTCAGAGTTACAGAAAAAGAGACTTCTGGCTGCTAAGGAGTCGAAACTGGCCCAAGACCTTGAGAACAGGGAGTCTCATTACAAGTCAAGGATCTCCCCTTATCCTGGCACACACATCATGCGCTTCAATGTCCCGGACGACAAGGTCCACTGGGAGGTAAGAATTCTGTAACAAACAGCCCAAGATATGGGGCGGTCAAGGTCCACTGGGAGGTAAGAATTCTGTAACAAACAGCCGAAGATATGGGGCGGTCGAATAGCAGGCCAAGTCAGATAAGAATGGCTCCTTCATACACAGGTCTTTTATGGTTGCGGGAATATTGTTCCAACACACAGGTCTTTTATGATTGTTGAAATGGCTCTAACACACAGGTATTTTATGATTGTTGAAATGGCTCTAACACACACAGGTCTTTTATGGTTGTTGAAATGGCTCTAACACACAGGTCTTTTATGATTGTTGAAATGGCTCTAACACACAGGTCTTTTATGATTGTTGAAATGGCTCTAACACACACAGGTCTTTTATGGTTGTTGAAATGGCTCTAACACACAGGTCTTTTATGGTTGTTGAAATGGCTCTAACGCACAGGTCTTTTATGATTGTTGAAATGGCTCTAACACACACAGGTCTTTTATGGTTGTTGAAATGGCTCTAACACACAGGTCTTTTATGATTGTTGAAATGGCTCTAACACACACATGTCTTTTATGGTTGTTGAAATGGCTCTAACACACAGGTCTTTTATGATTGTTGAAATGGCTCTAACGCACAGGTCTTTTATGATTGTCGAAATGGCTCTAACACACACAGGTCTTTTATGATTGTTGAAATGGCTCTAACACACAGGTCTTTTATGATTGTTGAAATGGCTCTAACACACAGGTCTTTTATGATTGTTGAAATGGCTCTAACACACAGGTCTTTTATGATTGTCGAAATGGCTCTAACACACACAGGTCTTTTATGATTGTTGAAATGGCTCTAACACACACATGTCTTTTATGGTTGTTGCAGTCATATGATACAATGCTCCTTATTTTAAACCACATTCTGTGGATCTATCACTTGGAGGGGAATAATTTGTTTAAATATTTTACTTCTTTTTAAGTTAAATGTTTATACTATTTTTTATTTTAGACAAAATTAGTAACATAATTATATTATGTTACGTATGTGGTTTGTTATGTTATGTAACTAAAGCAGTAAATGATTATCATGTAATGTAACTATTACACATTATAATTTTATGTAACTATGGCACATTATCCTGTTATATAACTATGACACATTATCAAGTTATGTAACTCTTACACATTATGTAATGTAACTATTCCACATTATGTTATGTAACTATTCCAGATAGACTATCCTGAATATAATCCTCCCATCTACACATCCCTAGAGATTCTAAAGAAACCATCTTATGCTGATGATGATCTAATATCCTTGTGAGTAAATATCAGTGTGAGAACCTCTATCCATTAGCTGTAAATACAACATGTGATAAACTATAATATAGATTAACTGTGAAAAATGTGAGAACCTCTAAATACAACACGTGAATAACTATTATATAGATTAACTGTGAAAAATGTGAGAACCTCTAAATACAACATGTGATAAACTATAATATAGATTAACTGTGAAAATGTGAGAACCTCTAAATACACTATGTGATAAACTATATTGTAGCTTATCTTTAAATACAAAATGTGATAAACTATGTGATAGATTAACTATAAATACATGTGATAAACTATAATATATATTAACTATAAATAAATAGAGTTAAAAAAGGATTTTTAAAAACCATGTCTTTATAGGTGGACAAAAAGAAGAAAATAATTTAAAACTGATATGTTCAAGTAATTTGATATACTATGACTAAAAACGTGGGGCGGGTGTTTGGTGTAAAAAAGGATTTATAATTTAGAAGGCAAAAGAGAGATCTATAAGTGAGAGAATGAGTGAACTGCATATGTAAAACCCTATAAGCACCCGCCCCATGTTTTAGTCATATTAAATCAAACTCCATCGTCTTAATACCACGCGGATGTGGTCACGGGGTGAACTCAGCACGGGAATGTCAACAATACCAGATGAATACATATTATGATAAATGGAGATAAACTAAAAAATGCATTAATTTAATTATGGTACATTTGATCGATCTGAAATTTTGACACAATGTATTGTCATCCAAGATCTATCTGTGGTAAAATTTTGAGCTCTCTAGGACCATCAGAAGTGGTTTAATTTTCGTTGGCAAATTTGAAAAATTGCGGACAGACAGAAACGAAAGCAAGTTATTAAAAACATGATAAAAATGTGAGAACCTCTAAATACAACATGTGATATACTATATTATAGATTAACTATAAATACAAAGTGTGATAAACTATATTATAGATTAACTATAAATACAACATGTGAAAAACTATATTATAGATTAACTGTGAAAAATTTGAGAACCTCTAAATACATCGTGTGATAAACTATATTATAGATTAACTATAAATACAACATGTGATAAACAATATTATAGATTAACTATAAATACAACATGTGATAAACTATATTATAGATTAACTATAAATACAAAATGTGATAAACTATATTATATATTAACTGTACATACAACATGTGATAAACTATATTATATATTAACTGAAAATAAAAGTGATAAACTATATATATTAACTAAAAATACAAATTGATAAATATATATATTAACTAAAAATACAACATATGTTAAACTATATTATATATTAACTGTAACTGCAACATGTGATATACTATTTTATAGATTAACTATGCATACAGTATGTGATAAACTATATTATAGATTAACTCTGAAAAATGTGACAACCTCTAAATACAGCATGTGTTAAACTATATTATATATTCACTATCAATACAAAGTGTGATAAACTATGTTATAGATTAACTATAAATAACATGTGAAAAACTATATTATAGATTAACTGTGAAAAATTTTAGAACCTCTAAATACAACATGTGATAAACAATATTAAAGATTAACTATAAATACAACATGGGGTAAACTATATTATAGATTAACTCTGTAAAATGTGATAACCTCTAAATACAACATGTGATAAACTATATTATAGATTAACTATAAATGCAAAATGTGATAAACTATATTATATATTAACTGTACATACAATATGTGATAAACTATATTATATGTTAACTGAAAATACAACATATGATAAACTATGTTATATACTAACTGTATATACAACATGTGATAAACTATATTATATAACAACTATTTGTACGACATGTGATAAACTATATTATATATTAACTGTAAGTACGACATGTGATAAACTATATTATATATTAAGTGACGGTATAACATGTGATAAACTATATTATATATTAACCGTAATTACAACATTTGATAAAATGTATTATATATGAAATGTACTAACTATTATAATATAGATTAACCGTCTACAATTGAGTACCCTTCTTCATTGGCTCTTAATACCAACAGGCCATAAACTTCATTGATATGATTATCCAACAATGTGAGAATCTGTGTCCATTAACTGTAAATTATTTCTGGTGACCAGAACAGGAGTTAGGAGTAATTTCTAAAATTGATTCAGATATCACACCTGAAAGCACAGGCTAATGAAAATGACAAAGATGTATTCCACATTCAGTGCCAGCAAAGCTAAAAACAGACATTTGCTCATGATATCTCTATATTTGCTGGAAAAGCAACAGCTCTAACCAATATTCATTAACTACAGTAGGACCCCTGAAAAGCAACAGCTCTAACCAATATTCATTAAATACAAAAGGACTCCTGAAATTGTGTATTTTGGGATGGACAAGGATGGGTGGTCTCAAAATAATGAAGTTCAAGTTTTTGCCTGTTTTTGATAGTACACTCTAAAGCAGTTTTGAAATCCTTCCCTCATCACTGAAATTTTCTGACATTGTTAAACATCCTGATAGAAAAGTATTAGAATCTCAAGACAAGGTCATCTATTATAACAAATGTTTGAACAGATCATGATCTTTGTTTAGATTTGAAGTGAATAAGGAATAACACTCAATTTTCAGTTGTGAGTCTGCAACACACACAACAAAATGCAAATCAAGTAACATTATTTAGTTGATGTGTAACATTATTGACTTAATGTGTAGCATGTAACATTATTGACTTGATGTGTAACATGTAACATTATTGACTTGATGTGTAACATGTAACATTATTGACTTGATGTGTAACATGTAACATTATTGACTTGATGTGTAACATGTAACATTATTGACTTGATGTGTAACATGTAACATTATTGACTTGATGTGTAACATATAACATTATTGACTTGATGTGTAACATGTAACATTATTGACTTGATGTGTAACATGTAACATTATTGACTTGATGTGTAACATGTAACATTATTGACTTGATGTGTAACAAGTAACATTGTTGACTTGATGTGTAACAAGTAACATTTTTAGTTAATGTGTAACAAGTAACATTATTTAATTAATGTGTAACAAGTAACATTATTTAGTTGATATGAAACATTATTGAGTTGATGTGTAACATTATTTAGTTGATGTGTAACATTCTTTAGTTGATGTGTAACATTATTGAGTTGATGTGTAACATTAGTGAGTTGATGTGTAACATTATTGAGTTGATGTGTAACATTCTTTAGTTGATGTGTAACATTAGTGAGTTGATGTGTAACATTATTGAGTTGATGTGTAACATTATTGAGTTGATGTGTAACATTATTGAGTTGATGTGTAACATTATTGAGTTGATGTGTAACATTATTGAGTTGATGTGTAACATTATTGAGTTGATGTGTAACATTCTTTAGTTGATGTGTAACATTAGTGAGTTGATGTGTAACATTATTGAGTTGATGTGTAACATTATTGAGTTGATGTGTAACATTATTGAGTTGATGTGTAACATTATTGAGTTGATGTGTAACATTATTGAGTTGATGTGTAACATTATTGAGTTGATGTGTAACATTATTGAGTTGATGTGTAACATTAGTGAGTTGATGTGTAACATTATTGAGTTGATGTGTAACATTATTGAGTTGATGTGTAACATTATTTAGTTTATGAGTAATGTTATTAAGTTGATGTGTAACATTATTGAGTTGATGTGTAACATTATTGAGTTGATGTGTAACATTATTGAGTTGATGTGTAACATTATTGAGTTGATGTGTAACATTAGTGAGTTGATGTGTAACATTATTGAGTTGATGTGTAACATTATTGAGTTGATGTGTAACATTATTGAGTTGATGTGTAACATTATTGAGTTGATGTGTAACATTATTGAGTTGATGTGTAACATTATTGAATTGATGTGTAACATTAATGAGTTGATGTGTAACATTATTTAGTTTATGAGTAACGTTATTAAGTTGATGTGTAACATTATTGAGTTGATGTGTAACATTATTTAGTTGATGTGTAACATTCTTTAGTTGATGTGTAACATTAGTGAGTTGATTTGTAACATTATTTAGTTTATGAGTAATGTTATTAAGTTGATGTGTAGCGTTATTTAGTTGATGTGTAACATTATTTAGTTTATGAGTAATGTTATTAAGTTGATGTCTAACGTTATTTAGTTGATGTGTAATGTTATTGAGTTGATGTGTAACATTCTTTAGTTGATGTGTAACATTAGTGAGTTGATGTGTAACATTATTTAGTTTATGAGTAATGTTATTAAGTTGATGTCTAACGTTATTTAGTTGATGTGTAATGTTATTGAGTTGATGTGTAACATTATTGAGTTGATGTGTAACATTATTTAGTTTATGAGTAATGTTATTAAGTTGATGTGTAGCGTTATTTAGTTGATGTGTAACATTATTGAGTTGATGTGTAAAATTATTTAGTTGATGTGTAACATTATTGAGTTGATGTGTAACATTAGTGAGTTGATGTGTAACATTAGTGAGTTGATGGGTAACTATAGGGCACATATTTCTCTCTTCTTCTCTCAGGACTTCTGAAATAAGGAGGGACAAAATCAAGTTCAACAATTTTGATGAGAAATGCAAGATTTCACGCATCAGCTACAGTAAAGTATACACAGTTGTTGATGGTCTCCCCTTGAACCCCGTGGGTCGCACTGGCCTCAAAGGTCGGGGGTCATTAGGTCGGTGGGGGCCTAATCATGCTGGAGACCCTGTGCTAACAAGGTCAGTAATGTTGTGCTAACAAGGCTAGAAATGTTGTGCTAACAAGGTCAGTAATCTTGTGCTACCAAGGTCACTAATGTTTACGAAAAAGGTCACTAATGTTGTGCTGACAAGGTCAACTATGTTGTGCTAACAAGGCTAGAAATGTTGTGCTAACAAGGTCAGTAATTTTGTGCTAACAAGGTCAATAATGTTGTGCTAACAAGGTCACTAACGTTTACGAAAAAGGTCACTAATGTTGTGCTAACAAGGTCACTAATGTTGTGCTGACAAGGTCAGTAATGTTGTGCTAACAAGGTCAATAATGTTTTGCTAACAAGGTCACTAATGTTGTGCTGACAAGGTCAGTAATGTTGTGCTAACAAGTTCAATAATGTTGTGCTAACAAGGTCACTAATTTTGTGCTAACAATGTTAATTATGTTGTGCTAACAAGGTCAATTATGTTGTGCTGACGAGGTCATTAATGTGCTAACAAGGTCAGTAATGTTGTGCTAATGAGGTGAATTATGTTGTGCTGTCAGCTGATCTCATTTAGGATTGTTGAATCCAGTTGTCCCCAGTCTGTTGCAAAATTTCTTAGTGGTGATCCATCAATTCAGTAGTGATCCATTTGTATGAATGACATTAACTTTAAGTAGAAGCAGGCCTTCATTCTAAAATACTAATAAAAGCAACATCAAAGCCACATCTAATCTATGAAAGAGTCACATGCCATTGTGGATCTGTGAGTTTTCAACAACTGATCAAGTGACTACATCTTCTTGGAAATTATATTTCTAGAAGAATCTATTTGAGGCCCCTATCCTATTAACTCGTGAAGGATTCTGGATTCAACGCATCCGGTTCTGTCGTCAACTTTTTCAAAACGCGCGTAAACACGTTTTCTGACTTGCTAGAGAGCTGAAATTTTCACACTAGATTTGGCTTGTGGGGAGGATAAAGCTATTAAATTTTCAGATCGATCGAATGTACCGTAATGAAATTAATGCATTTTTAGTTTATCTCTATATGTAGCGGCAAGCTTTTGTTGACATTTTACACGTCACGCTGAGTTAAGTTCAACCATCCGTGACCAAAACTTTTTCCGTTTTACAACAAAGGGTATTTAAGGCAATCTCAGTCTGTAAATGTTTGTCGCGTTTAAGCATGATAAATACTTTTTAGTTATGTCTCATATATAAGGGATTTATAGTCAAAAACTTTGTTTTTACGGGGTTGTTTAATTCAATCCCTTATATTAGCTTCCTTTGTTTTTACGGGGTTGTCTAATTCAATCTCTTATATTAATTTCACCGTTGTCTCTTGGGTTCGCAGGTGGTCGATCCGGCGGAAAAACAAAAGTAAAAAATGACACACTTCCCGTGATGCATAGTCATGTTGTGTATATGATATGTGTAGTGTGTATAGAAAATCATTCCAGATAGAACAAGCGAAATCATAGAATGTCTTATATAGACAATCCATGTGTTGTGAAAATTTATTTTTTTTTCTGCTAAGTGGATCAGCGCACATATGGAAAGGAGGTAAGAATGTGTAAGTTTATATTTATAGAAAATGTCAAATTTTGCTCACAAATTTCGTCTCTAGATGAGCTTGGCTAACAGGACATTTAACAGGACTTCATGAATGAAATTAAGTTTTACAAAAAAAAATTTTAACGCGTAAAAGTAGAAAATAAAATGAACAAAAAACTTTTTTTAAAGAATGAGGCCCAGGTGCAGTGAGGAATGTAGAATCTTGCATGAAAAAGCAGAAAATAATTTTTTAGTCACAATCTAAGTTGTCACACAGGGGAGGGGGACTCAGAACTTTTTTGTTAGTTGATCAAATTTTATATCTCACATTAAATCCCACAATCGATCACAATAATTATCAATCAATCTTAGAGTTCTGAGTCCCCCTGTGTGACTACTTAGTTTGTGACTAAAAAATTATTTTCTGCTTTTTCATGCGAGATTCTACATTCCTCACTGCAGCTGGGCCTCATTCTTTCAACAAAGTTTTTTGTTCATTTTATTTTGAATTGTTTGAAAACTGATGTTGAAACATTTGATCCCTCCTTTTCATTTTTCTTTAATTTTAAGAGTGACTGAGTTTTAATACAAATGTCAAAAGCCTGAATTGAATTGAATTTGAACTGGGCAGGTCACATTTGAAAATAAGAAAGCCATCAACAAAACAAAAGTCTGGAAGGGGATAAGTGAATTAACACAAAACAGTTTTCAATTTTACCTCTTTTTTTTGTCATTTTATCTTCAAAGAGTGTGTTAAGCACAGCCCATATTTCAAATGCCTATGTTTATTCATCTTGTGTCTCAGTACTGTACCATAGAATGTGTTAAGCACAGCCCATATTTCAAATGCCTATGTTTATTCATTTGTGTCTCAGTACTGTACCATAAATGTGTTAAGCACAGCCCATATTTCAAATGCCTATGTTTATTCATATTGTGTCTCAGTACTGTACCATAGAATGTGTTAAGCACAGCCCATATTTCAAATGCCTATTTTTATTCACCTTGTGTCTCATTACTGTACCATAGAATGTGTTAAGCACAGCCCATATTTCAAATGCCTATGTTTATTCACCTTGTGTCTCAGTACTGTACCATAGAAATGTTAAGCACAGCCCATATTTCAAATGCCTATGTTTATTCACCTTGTGTCTCAGTACTGTACCATAGAATATGTTAAGCACAGCCCATATTTCAAATGCCTATGTTTATTCATCTTGCGTCTCAGTACTGTACCATAGAATGTGTTAAGCACAGCCCATATTTCAAATGCCTATGTTTATTCACCTTGTGTCTCATTACTGTACCATAGAATGTGTTAAGCACAGCCCATATTTCAAATGCCTATGTTTATTCACCTTGTGTCTCAGTACTGTACCATAGAATGTGTTAAGCACAGCCCATATTTCAAATGCCTATGTTTATTCATCTTGCGTCTCAGTACTGTACCATAGAATGTGTTAAGCACAGCCCATATTTCAAATGCCTATGTTTATTCACCTTGTGTCTCATTACTGTACCATAGAATGTGTTAAGCACAGCCCATATTTCAAATGCCTATGTTTATTCATCTTGTGTCTCAGTACTGTACCATAGAATGTGTTAAGCACAGCCCATATTTCAAATGCCTATGTTTATTCACCTTGTGTCTCAGTACTGTACCATAGAATGTGTTAAGCACAGCCCATATTTCAAATGCCTATGTTTATTCACCTTGTGTCTCAGTACTGTACCATAGAATGAGTTAAGCACAGCTCATATTTCAAATGCCTATGTTTATTCATCTTGTGTCTCATTACTGTACCATAGAATGTGTTAAGCACAGCCCATATTTCAAATGCCTATGTTTATTCATCTTGTGTCTCAGTACTGTACCATAGAATGTGTTAAGCACAGCCCATATTTCAAATGCCTATGTTTATTCACTTGTGTCTCATTACTGTACCATAGAATGTGTTAAGCACAGCCCATATTTCAAATGCCTATGTTTATTCACCTTGTGTCTCAGTACTGTACCATAGAATGTGTTAAGCACAGCCCATATTTCAAATGCCTATGTTTATTCACCTTGTGTCTCATTACTGTACCATAGAATGTGTTAAGCACAGCCCATATTTCAAATGCCTATGTTTATTCATCTTGTGTCTCAGTACTGTACCATAGAATGTCTTAAGCACAGCTCATATTTCAAATGCCTATGTTTATTCATCTTGTGTCTCATTACTGTACCATAGAATGTGTTAAGCACAGCCCATATTTCAAATGCCTATGTTTATTCATCTTGTGTCTCAGTACTGTACCATAGAATGTGTTAAGCACAGTCCATATTTCAAATGCCTATGTTTATTCATCTTGTGTCTCATTACTGTACCATAGAATGTGTTAAGCACAGCCCATATTTCAAATGCCTATGTTTATTCATCTTGTGTCTCAGTACTGTACCATAGAATGTGTTAAGCACAGCCCATATTTCAAATGCCTATGTTTATTCATCTTGTGTCTCAGTACTGTACCATAGAATGTGTTAAGCACAGCCCATATTTCAAATGCCTATGTTTATTTATCTTGTGTCTCAGTACTGTACCATAGAATGTGTTAAGCACAGCCCATATTTCAAATGCCTATGTTTATTCACCTTGTGTCTCATTACTGTACCATAGAATGTGTTAAGCACAGCCCATATTTCAAATGCCTATGTTTATTCACCTTGTGTCTCAGTACTGTGCCATAGAATGTGTTAAGCACAGCCCATATTTCAAATGCCTATGTTTATTCATCTTGTGTCTCATTACTGTACCATAGAATGTGTTAAGAACAGCCCATATTTCAAATGCCTATGTTTATTCATCTTGTGTCTCAGTACTGTACCATTGAATGTGTTAAGCATAGCCCATATTTCAAATGCCTATGTTTATTCATCTTGTGTCTCAGTACTGTACCATACATCAATCAATGGTCCCTGAATTTCTTCCAACAGGTGGAAGTTGCTAGATGACGGGTCGTGTGCTCAAATGTTTGATAAACCTGTCCTTGAATTTGTGGCTGTGCAACGGCTGGACAACAGCTTGTGGGCCATACCAGGGGTAGGTCATCTTTTTGTTGGTCATACCAGGGGTAGGTCACTTTTTTGTGGGACATCCCTGGGGTAGTTTCATCTTTTTTGTGGGTCACTCCTGGGTTAAGTCATCTTTTTTTCTTTTTGTTAGCTTTAATAATTATTGAACTCAGAATCAGAGACCCATACATCACTACATTTTGTCTGGGTTTTTTTTGTGTTTTTTTAAACTCAAAAAATTTACAGCATTTTTACTCACTTTATATCAGCAACATTTGATTAGGACCATTTGAATTGATAAGGGATTGTTGTGTGCTAATTTCCAGGTAGATGTTAATTGTGATGTGATTAATCCTAGGGTATCTGTGATGAGCGCCAGGAGCCATGGAATGTGCTGAAAATTGACTTCAAGGAGAGCCAGGCACTCAAGGACCCTAGAGAAAAACAAATCATTCAGGAGCAGCTCGAACAGTTTTCTAAAAGTGGCGTTGAGGTGAGTAACCTGGTAAAATATTTCATACAAATGTATTGACTGAAATCCGGCACCAGTCACTGACCACGTGTGAACTATCTTGCACCAGTCACTGACCTCATGGGAACTATCTGGCACCAGTCACTGACCCCATGTGAAGTATCTGGCACCTGTCACTGACCCCAATGTTGAACAATCTGGCACCAGTCACTGACCCCATGTGAAGTACCTGGCACCAGTCACTGACCCCATGTGAATTATCTGGCACCAGTCACTTACCCAATGTTGAACTATCTGGCACCAGTCACTGACCCCATGTGAAGTACCTGGCACCAGTCACTGACCCCATGTGAACTATCTGGCACCAGTCACTGACACCCATGTGAACTATCTGGCACCAGTCACTGACCCCATGGGAACTATCTGGCACCAGTCACTGACCCCATGTGAACTATCTGGCACCAGTCACTGACCCCATGTGAACTATCTGGCACAGTCACTGACCCCATGTGAAGTATCTGGCACCAGTCACTGACCCCATGTTGAACTTTCTGGCACCAGTCACTGACCCCATGTGAAGTATCTGGCACCAGTCACTGACCCCATGTGAATTATCTGGCACCAGTCACTGACCCAATGTTGAACTATCTGGCACCAGTCACTGACCTCATGTGAAGTATCTGGCACCAGTCACTGACCCCAGTGTGAAGTATCTGGCACCAGTCACTGACCCCGTGTGAACTATCTGGCACCAGTCACTGACCCCGTGTGAAGTATCTGGCACCAGTCACTGACCCCATGTGAAGTATCTGGCACCAATCACTGACCTCATGTGAAGTATCTGGCACCAGTCACTGATCCCATGGGAACTATCTGGCACCAGTCACTGACCCCATGGGAACTATCTGGCACCAGTCACTGACCCCATGGGAACTATCTGGCACCAGTCACTGACGCCATGGTATCAACAGACTGCCTTGTTTTGGGATTTAATTACACAGGTAGATGCAGGAAGTCCTGGCAAGACTTTTAGAGTCAACAATAAAAGAAAGGAAACAAAAAATATCTTTACAGCTTCCTAGGAACAAAACCTGGCTAGTAACATACATCTCCTGAGAGTGTAAACAGATGGGGTTAATGAAATGGGGTAAAATTTTGGTGTAGATTTTTAAATAGAAATAGTATAGTGGCAGACCAGGTTACTATTACGATTTATCCGTAAAATGTTCAATTTTGAGATGTTCTTCATGATTTATCCATAAAATGTTCAATTTTGAGATATTCTTCATGAGTGTACACAGGGATATGATAAACTAGATTTTAAGAATCAGGTTAGTATGACAGATTGTTTTATCATCAGCTAGGTGAACTAAGTTAATTTTACTTTAGATCTACAAGGGTTATGCTGATGATCCACGGAACACTGACAATGCCTGGATTGAGACAAGGGTTGTCAACTACCACGATGAGGAGGGAAAACTTTTGCTCCATCTCAATCTCATGGTAGGTGACTCTTATGAAAAGGGACAGTACTCAATCTCCTGGTAGTTAACTCTGATAACAAGGGACAGTACTCAATCTCATGGTAGGTAACTCTGATGACAAGTGACTACTCAAACTCATGTTAGGTAACTCTGATGACAAGGGAAAGTACTCAATCTCATGGTAGATAACTCTGATGACAAGGGAAAGTACTCCATCTCATGGTAGGTAACTCTGATGAAAAGGGAAAGTACTCAATTTCATGGTAGGTAACTCTCATTACAAGAGACAGTACTCCATCTCAATCTCGTGGTAGGTAACTCCGGTGACAAGGGACAATACTCAATCTCATGGTAGTTAACTCTGATGACTAGGGACAGTACTCCATCTCATGGTTGTTAACTCTAATTACAAGGGACAGTACTCCAGCTCAATGTCATGGTAGGTAACTCTGATGACTAGGGACAGTACTTAATCTCATGATAGGTAACTGATGACAAGGGAAAGTACTCAATCTCATGGTAGGTAACTCTGATGACAAGGGAAAGTACTCAATCTCATGGTAGGTAACTCTGATGACAAAGGAAAGTACTCAATCTCATGGTAGGTAACTCTGATGACAATGGAAAGTACTCAATCTCATGGTAGATAACTCTGATGACAAGGGAAAGTACTCAATCTCATGGTAGGTAACTGTTGACAAGGGAAAGTACTCAATGTCATGGTAGGTAACTCTGATAACAAGCGAAAGTACTCAATCTCATGGAAGGTAACTCTCATTACAAGAGACAGTACTCCATCTCAATCTCATGGTAGGTAACTCTGATGACAAGTGAAAGTACTCAATCTCATGGAAGGTAACTCTGATTACAAGAGACAGTACTCCATCTCAATCTCATGGTAGGTAACTCTGATGACAAGTGAAAGTACTCAATCTCATGGTAGGTAACTCTGATGACAAGCGAAAGTACTCAATCTCATGGAAGGTAACTCTGATTACAAGAGACAGTACTCCATCTCAATCTCATGGTAGGTAACTCCGATGATAAGGGACAGTACTCCAGCTCAATGTCATGGAAAGTAACTGATGGCAAGGGACAGTACTCAATCTCATGGTAGGTAACTCTGATAACAAGGGAAAGTACTCCAGCTCAATCTCATGATAGGTAACTCTGATGACAAGGGACAGTACTCCAGCTCAATCTCATGGTAGGTAACTCTGATGACAAGTTAAAGTTCTCCATCTCAATCTCATGGTAAGTAACTCTGATGACATGGGACATTACTACTGCTCTGTCTCATGGTAGTTAACTCTGCTGACAAGGGAAAGTACTGCATCTTAATCTCATGGTAGGTAACTCTGACGACAAGGGAAAGTACTGCATCTCAATATCATGGTAGGTAACTCTGATGACAAGGGAAAGTACTGCATCTCAATCTCATGGTAGGTAACTCTGATTACAAGGGACAGTACTCAATCTCATGATAGGTAACTCTGATGATAGGGGACAGTATTCAAATGTAATCTCCCAATCAGTATCAGCTAGTGAGTTTTGATTAGCACTGAAGGGGTCCAGTTCAGATGGGATGAATATATAGATAATAAAACAACCCTTATATACATCCCTTATATATGAGACATAACTAAAAGTGTTGATTATGTTCAAACTCGACAGACATTTACAGACTGAAACCGAAATTATCTCCCCTGGCTTTAAAACTGGGGGAAGGGGGTGTGGACATGGACGGGTGGCGTCAACGCATTAACTCAACTCCTGGTGTAAACCACCTGGTTAAAACATGAGATCTGTTCACCAATGGCTGGCGTGAAGTCAAGTGACCCGTAAAATGTAAACAATAGTGACTTCTACGTATAGTTTTATATAGATAAACTAAAAATGCATTAACTTAATTACGGTACGTTCCATTGATCTGAAATTTTGATACGATGCATTGTTCACACGGGTCCGTGTGCCAAATTTCAGCTCAATGCCTTCACGGGAAGTGGGTCATTTTTTACTTTTGTTTTTTCGCCCGCCCAAGACAGAGAGACAGAGACAGCGGTGAAGTTAATATCAGGGATTTAAAAATCAAAAAGCTTCATAATTTAAATTACAAGGATGACATTAATGATTGAAATTTCCCATTTTGTTTGATCTAACTCCAATTGTATAATATACCATGTTTCAGTTACATTTAAATTATTTGATACAATACTTGCGCCTTTGTATCCTGCTGATTATTTTTAAAAACATTGACATTAAGATATTTTGTGCTGGCTTATGTTCATGGCTGTTCCATCCAGGCCAGCGAAGGTGTGCAGGCCGTCACCTGGCAGACCATCTCAAGCAGTCTGTCACTCCACGGGGCCCATTCCTACTTTCTCAAACTGGTAGCCGAGAAACACAAGGCTGCGTTCTAACATCAGTGTGTAGAACCTGGTGTGCACTCTTGTTATATGTGAACTGAAACAAGGCACCATACATCAACTGAAACAAGGCACCATACATCAACTGAAACAAGGTACCATACATCAACTGAAACAAGGCATCAGACATTAACTGAAACAAGGCACCATACATCAACTGAAACAAGGCACCATACATCAACTGAAACAAGGCACCATACATCAACTGAAACAAGGCACCATACATCAACTGAAACAAGGCACCATACATCAACTGAAACAAGGCACCATACATCAACTGAAACAAGGCACCATACATCAACTGAAACAAGGCATCAGACATTAACTGAAAATAGGCACCATACATCAACTGAAACAAGGCATCAGACATCAACTGAAACAAGGCACCATACATCAACTGAAACAAGGCACCATACATCAACTGAAACAAGGCACCATACATCAACTGAAACAAGGCACCATACATCAACTGAAACAAGGCATCAGACATTAACTGAAACAAGGCACCATACATCAACTGAAACAAGGCACCATACATCAACTGAAACAAGGCACCATACATCAACTGAAACAAGGCACCATACATCAACTGAAACAAGGCATCAGACATTAACTGAAACAAGGCACCATACATCAACTGAAACAAGGCATCAGACATTAACTGAAACAAGGCACCATACATCAACTGAAACAAGGCACCATACATCAACTGAAACAAGGCACCATACATCAACTGAAACAAGGCACCATACATCAACTGAAACAAGGCACCATACATCAACTGAAATAAGGCATCAGACATTAACTGAAACAAGGCACCATACATCAACGAAACAAGGCACCATACATCAACTGAAACAAGGCACCATACATCAACTGAAACAAAGGCAACATACACCAACTGAAAGCAAATGACCCACTTAAATAAAAGTGTCATTCCAAGGTTAAAGCATTTTAAACTGCTTGAAACTGTACAATTAAAAGGTTATTATTGATCCAGTCAATGGATTATTTATGAGTTATTCTAGTATACAAAATATTTTACAACCAAAAAAAGATTTTTTAATCTTTAATACTGTGTTTACAAAATATTTTTCAAATAAGAAAGTTTTAAAAATGTATTAGTTTTACTTTGTATACAATCTATTTTACAACAGAAGATGGATATGTACTGAAATATGGCCTATATATCTTTATGTGTTGTTTTTTTTTACATTGTCCATATAAAAATTTGCTGTTTTTATGTAAATAATATATTTGTTAATTTATTACATAATAATAAAAGAGCCACAGAGGCTAACATTGTACCTCTATTAAAAAATTATTTGAGAAACTCTGATATACAAAAATTGTTGGTTTTGCAGTCCATGATGTGGATAAACTACAATGTATGCTTTTTATTGTAATCTACTATAGTATACTAATAGTATGCTTTTTTTTGGAAACGTTTGAATTTTTGTAACCTTTTGTTTTTGAAGATAAATTCTGTAAAAATAAGGGGAAATATTTTTGACTGACTCGATGACATGATGAAAGATTCTTAAGGCAATGCACAATATATACATCACACCGTCCATTTGTCTTTAGGGTTGTATAGATCTTTCTGTACCAGTACAACTGACTGTTGGCCTTCATTGACCATTGCGTCTAGTTTGCCTGCTAGTCTGTGATGAATCCTGCATGTTTGGCCTTCATTGACCATTGCGTCTAGTTTGCCTGCTAGTCTGTGATGAGTCCTGCATGTTTGGCCTTCATTGACCATTGCGTCTAGTTTGCCTGCTAGTCTGTGATGAATCCTGCATGTTTGGCCTTCATTGACCATTGCGTCTAGTTTGCCTGCTAGTCTGTGATGAATCCTGCATGTTTGGCCTTCATTGACCATTGCGTCCAGTTTGCCTGCTAGTCTGTGATGAGTCCTGCATGTTTGGCCTTCATTGACCATTGTGTCCAGTTTGCCTGCTAGTCTGTGATGAATGCTGCATGTTTGGCCTTCATTGACCATTGCATCCAGTTTGCCTGCTAGTCTGTGATGAATGCTGCATGTTTGGCCTTCATTGACCATTGCGTCTAGTTTGCCTGCTAGTCTGTGATGAGTCCTGCATGTTTGGCCTTCATTGACCATTGCGTCCAGTTTGCCTGCTAGTCTGTGATGAATCCTGCATGTTTGGCCTTCATTGACCATTGCGTCCAGTTTGCCTGCTAGTCTGTGATGAGTCCTGCATGGAGTCAACTAAATAAAACACCATGTCATCATCACACAACGATTCATTTCACACAGTGATTCATTTCACACAGCCCTTCATTTGACACAACCCTTCATTTTGCACAACCTTTCATTTTGCACAACCCTTCACTTCACACAACCCTTCACTTCACACAACCCTTCATTTCACACAACCCTTCATTTCACACAACCCTTCAATTTGCACAACCTTTCATTTCGCACTACCCTTCACTTCGCACAACCCTTCTTTTCACACAACCCTTCATTTAACAAACCCTTCATTTCAAACAACCCTTCATGTCATGTTCCATGGGCTTTTTTTATATTTTTCTTCTAATTTATTTTGTCCATTTCTTTTAAACAAATAAATTGGTATGATTTTTTGTTAAGATTGTGACGCATGGAAGTTTTGGTTTATACTTTGTTACAACCATAATAAATGGTTCCTGGTGCCACAAGACATTTACATCTTGTAACAAAATTCTTTTTTGTAAATATTTATTATACATATTATTTATAAATATAAAACTTTCACCGTCCCTTTTGATTTTCTTTTGTATCAAAACTTGCAAATAATTGAAGATAGAAAATCTGGTTTTTATTTCCTTGGGTCAGTGCTTTTCAAATAAAATATTTTCATGACACACTTCCCACATTTCTATTTTCTGAAATCCCAAAACTTCAGACTAAAAATAAAATTATTGTGACTTGTCATAACTCTAATGAGTCCTTAAGATGTCTGAAATTTGTTTACTATTCACTCTATTTTCATGGCTTGTGAAATTGACCAAAAAATCTTTGAACAGACTTTGAGTAGCTTGACTGAAACAGTTATGCTTCAACTTCAACACTTTGGATGAGAGAGAAACGAAAATGTTTACCCCAACAGGTACTCCCTCACTGGTTGTTAGTCAGCAATCAAAATCAAAACTATAATCAAAGCTTTAATAAAAAACCAGCTATTCTGATCTTAAAATTTTATGATAAAATCAATACATCTATGCTTCTTTACTGCTTCCTGTATTTTGTTTGTTTGTTTCTTTTGTTGTATTCCATAAGCAATATCTAAAACACATTGTTCAGAAAAAAAATTTCTGTTGTGTTTTCTCACTGTGTCTAAGACCAGTTGGTTTGTCATGCTTTACATTTTACAATGTTTTATTATCACAGCCTTGTTATTCAGGTCGACAACCATTTTTTTTGTGGTTATAAAATAAAAATCAAAACTGCTGAGTCACAGTGCTCTTGTTCATTCAAGTTTTAAGCCAAAAGAAATTTAAATTGTTTTTTTTTCAAGGTATTGTTTCATGTCTGAATGTTTTTTATAATTTTTTTTTGTGTTATCAACTTTATAGGGGGCCAAGAAAAATGACATAAATAATCAAAGTATTTAATGCATTCAGAATTGATGTACTTTGATTTCAATCAATTTGGGGGTAGTATATTGTATGTTTGGGTAGTATATTTGTTTAAGTTGTTTTACATTTTTATTGTACTAATATGAATCTACTAACTGAAGAAATGTGTTCAGAAATTATGCAGTTATAGTTTTTGGTAATATACGTGTACAATTCACTTCAGTCAACCGCACAGATAAATTCTGCACAAATATTGCCTGAATATGTTTATTTTTGTGGAATTTAATTACAATGTTGAAATGCAAAATCCAGAAATTGTTTGAGTTTTTTCGTGACCAACTCTTTTTCTAAATTATCTCTGCCATAATCTTACACTAAATAATAATATATGTCACTGTTATACCTTTAATTTAAAAAAATGTGTAGGCAGTTTTTTTTTAATTTTTAAGATATTGAACTAACTACTTCCATTTTTATATCATTTTTTCGACCCCCCCCCCTCCTCCCCGACATCCCCGCTGCCAATAGTTAGCCTTATCTGAGGTAGTCTTCTGTAATTAATTTTATTTTTTCATGTTCAAAAAAAAATTTTGGTCGTTATTCATTTAAAACGTTTCATTGGTGGTCTATTAATAGAGCACTGCATACACATTGCATACTTTTTAAAAAGTTAGATGTTTAAAAGTTAGATATTGCGCTACTGATGTGATTGAGACAAGCTTGATTCCCTTAGGGAGCAGCATTTTTCCTCTCTTCTTTTCAAAAAATAATTTAATCAATAATGACATACTGGTGCTTTATTTATTTAGGTTCAAGGAATTTAATTGTTCATTAGATTGAAAAATGTTTTTATTTATTTTATAACAATGTCATTGTACGTCTTATCATTGCCAAAATCGGAATTCAGCGTAAATTAGTCCATTGAAAATGAAGGTCAGTAATGGTGCTTGTCTTGTTCTTAACTTTCCCTTCTGTTTATTAGGAAACTAGTCATTAGTGTATTGGGGACTCTGCTGTTACTTTTTTCAGTATTTTAAATATAATTTATTTTCTTGTCATTTATCACATTCCAGTAACAGAATTTTTATTGATATGCTGTTGTTGCTTTTTTTCCCATACCTATTCTTTACACATTTATTCTTTACACATTTATTCTTTACACATTCCTCTCAAAGAAAAGTTTTTACTTTGACCAGGAGAAAATCTGGGAAAATCTGGCAGTCGGTAAAAGTAGTGAAACAAATATTCATTATTTCTTTAGGAATTTTCAGCATACTTTCTGCTTTTCCTCATAAAAGACCATATTTAAAGTGATATTTAAATTTTGTTTATTATGTGCAAACAACAAAGAAATTGTTTATATTTAAATAGAGACTTTTTGTTGCCATTTCTATCTAAATAACATGATGCATCATAATAATTTATTTTCTACTTCTGAGGTCTCGATTTTTTATAGTACTTTTTGTGGGGTATGAAAAATTATTATTTTGTTAAAAATAATGAAAAGTGGAGAAAAAAAATATGTCAAATGCAGGATTAGATAAGGGGGTGCTAAACGTTTCTTAAAAACTATAGAAATATTAGGTTATTATACGTTCTTTTTGTAAATTTGTTTTTTTACACATGCTAAAATATGTTTTCTAAATTACAAATTTGAAGATACATTAATAAAATTTTCAAAAACTGTGATAAATTATTTTATACATATTTATTGTACATTTATATAATGTGTTGTACAACATTAAACAATATTTAGAATGGATCTACTAAAACTGCTGAGTGGAATTAATGTTATTAAAAGTAACCCTAGCCTATTTATTGGTGTTCAGTTTTATTTTATTGTGTTTTCATCAACTTAATACAGTGAGTCTCCAGGGGACGCGGTGGTCGAGTGGCAGCCTAGGGCGTCCCTGAGTCACCCCGCTCCGAATGGGTACCTAACACTTGTTAGGCGGCTGGGTAATGCGTGGAACCCACAAAGCCGTGGCCTGTGAATGCTGCATCACTTGCCAACAGATCATCTGTCATGGTCTGTGGACGCAACTATCTTCTGCATAGAAGGAGCGTCTGTATAGATAAGATAAGATAAGATGTGAAGTTAATAAACCTCTAACAGTGAGTCTCAAGATATAAAGTTACTAAACCTCTAACAGTGAGTCTCATAATGCGTAGCTAATAAACCTCTAACAGTGAGTCTTACGATGTGAAGTTAATAAACATCTAACAGTGAGTTTCAAGATGTGAAGTTACTAACCCTCTAACAGTGAGTCTCATAATGTGAAGTTAATAAACCTCTAAGAGTGAGTCTCAAAATGAGAAGGTAATAAACCTCTAACAGTGAGTCTTAAGATGGGAAGTTAATCAAAGCTTGCGCTGAAGGCTTAAATAATAATTGATAATTTATATAGCACTGTATCCCAGTAAAGAACCGGGCTCACAGCGCTTTACATGGAAATCATAACATACATATAATAATTAAATAACCAGTCATACCATAATAACAACATAAAGGACAGTACATTACACATAAGCTACGCTAATCATTAAAACAAATGTTGTTTCATTAATTTTGTAAATACATTTTGAAAAGATGCGTTTTAGTAAAAGTGGCAAGAAACCAGGATTGTAAATACAAACGATGTTTTCTATTTATAGCCTAAACATATTTCAATCTCGTTCATTTAAATTTAATAACACTTTATTTTTTTTAATAGATATATAAAAATGATATTTATCTTTTCTATAACAGACGCTCCTTCTATACTGTAGATGTTTGCGTCCTACGCTCTGATAAGACGTCTCGTGACCAAAAACGTGGGGTGGGTGTTTGGTATAAAAATTAAAGATTTATAATTTAGAAGACAAACGAGAGATCTATAAGTGAGAGAATGAGTGAACTGCATATGTAAAACCTCATAAGCGTCCGCCCCACGTTTTTAGTCATATTAAATCAAAGTACTTGAACTTATAAGCAGAGACGTCGCTAGGGTTGGTGTCACCCGGGGCGGTAGCTCATGGTGTCACCCCTTCACGACTGAAAGGGCCGTCCATAAATGACGTCAAGCGAGGTTGCCGATTTTTGCCCCACCCTCCCCCAGCGCCAGACTTTGTCACAAAAACTTAGACCCCTACCCTTTTTTACGATATGACGTGACAAAGCTTTGACATCCCCCCAAGCCGTATTTTCTAAATAAAAATTAGCATGTTGAAAATTATTTTTTGTCATTTAAATATGTATTCAGGGCTCAGGGTAAGTCTCAACTATAATATTGTAATAACATGCAAACAAAAATTAATGTATTTTAAAAAATGTTAATCCTTATATAATAATAAGGGATTTAAAAATCTTTTTTTTAAAGGACACGCTTTTAACATAATCACTACTTTTAGTTATGTCTCATATATAAGGGATTTATAGTCAAAAACTTTGTTTTTTCAGCTATTTTTAAAACTTATAATAAAAACTCTTTAAAATTCACGTCTGAAGCCCACACATCTATTTTACCACTATTTTTTTTAATACCAAACATCTCATAAGCGCCCGCCCAACGTTTTATACCACGGCGAAGGGTTCACGTGGTGAACTCATGGATGTCAACAAAGCAGACGGGTACCGATGCTTATATATAGACTATAGATAAACTAAAAATCCAATAATTTCAATACGGTACATTCGATCGATCTGAAATTTTGATACAATGCATTGTCATCCAAGATCTATCTGTGGTAAAATTTTGAGATCTCTAGGACCATCAGAAGTGGTATAATTTTACGTTTCAAGTTTTGAAGGTAGGATGGATACAACATACAAACATTGTGACTTAAATAAAAGCGTGTAATAATAAATAGAAGTAAAAAAAAGATTTTTAAAAACCACGTTTTTATAAGCGGACTAAAAAGAAGAAAATAATTTAAAACGTATTAGTTCAAGTACTTCGATTTAATATGACTAAAAACGTGGGGCGGGCGCTTATGAGGTTTAACATATGCGGTTCACTCATTCTCTCACTTATAGATCTCTCTTTTGCCTTCTACATTAGAAATCTTTAATTTTTATACCAAACACCCACCCCACGTTTTTAGTCATATTAAATCGAAGTACTTGAACTAATAAGTTTTAAATTATTTTCTTCTTTTTAGTCCGCTTATAAAAACGTGGTTTTTAAAAATCTTTTTTTTTACTTCTATTTATTTTATTCTTTTTAGTCCACTTCTAACAACCTGGTTTTTAAAAATATTTTTTTACCTCTATTTATTTTACCAAACACCTCACAAGCGCCCGCCCAACGTTTTAAAAACATTGTGATGTGGTCACGGGGCGAACTCACAGATGTCAACAAAAGCCGACGGTACAGATGCTTTTATATAGACTATAGATAAACTTAAAAGTTCAATAATTTAATAACGGTACATTTGATCAATCTGAAATTTTGATACAATGCATTGTCATCCAAGATCTATCTGTGGTAAAATTTTCAGATCTCTAGGACCATCAGAAGTGGTTCAATTTTACGTTGGCAGATTTGAAAAAATCTTGGACAATGCCTCACCAACGAAAGCGAGCTAATAAAAACGTAGTAATAAAACAAACCCGTAAAAACAAAGTTTTTGACTATAAATCCCTTATATATGAGACATAACTAACAGTATTGATTATTTTCAAACATTTACAGACTGAATCTGTCTTAACTCAACTTTGCATCATAACCCTAGTGGGGGGGAGGGGGTGGGGGGGGGAGGGGAAAAGTCTGGTCACCGATTCGCTTGACCGAGCTCAGAGTGACACGTAAAATGTAAACAAAAGTGCCCCGTCGCTTCGTTGGGTCGCCTCAATGCGTCAGCTCAAAATTTCACGTGGGAAAAAAACAATAACAAACCGTGAATTTAAATTACATACCTCATATAAGGATAAACTAAAGATGCATTAATTTAATTACGGTACGTTCGATCGATCTGAAATTTTGATACGATGCATTGTTAGGTCAGACGGGTCAGTGTGCCAAATTTCAGCTCGATCGAATCACGGGAAGTGGGTCATTTTCGACTTTTGTTTTTCCGCCCGCCCATGAGATGATGAGATGATGAGAGAGATGATGAGATGACGACAGAGACGGCCGCGAAGTTAATATAAGGGATTTAAAAAGGCAATGTTCTGTCCGGTCATCGATAGCGATTGGTCCCTCAAACACATATGACTCATACAGCCAATCATATTGAACACGTTTACGCGGACGTTCAAAACGAGTTATTTTTGGTGCAGTATTTCTTCCAAGACTTTATTTTGAGTTATGCGCGTTGGGATTTATAGTAAAAAGCTCTGTTTTTACGAGTTATTTATTTTAACTATAATGAATAGTATTTTTGACGTGATGCACATGTAATGCCGGTCGAGACGGCTGTTGAAGGGGAGTTACAACATGCCACCGAACGCTGGCGGAACGTCCTTGGACGGGCTTTGTTGCTCGTAATTAATAAAAGGCCTAAGCTATTAAAGAAATCATTTATCATATACATATTATATGCATATATCATATGCAGGATAAAAAGATGACAGTAAATACTGAACTTAATTCCAAAGAGAACAACTTATTTTTACTACATGTAATAAAATTTTAAGAGCTACTGTTTTCAGCTCTTGTGGTAGTTTTCTATCTGAAAGAATGAAATGAGAATTTTAGCTGGCAAAATATTTCAGTTTAAAACAATGTAATCTGATGCTACAAATAATGAAAAACACAGAGACTTTGGTGGAGCGGATTGGTCAGGATTAGTAACACACACACAAAGAGTGCCAATAATATCATACTTATAAATAAACTAAACAATTTACTTCAGAATTTAAAAAAAATTAATCACTGGAAGTTTGAGCATCAAACTTTGGGAAAATCAATGAACTTTACACAAACAATGATTGTAATTTCCTTAAATAAACATTTAAAACTCTAATAAGAATGCAGGACTAAACACAAACCATGGATACGCATAGGACGCAACATTCTTCAGTATAGAAGGAGCATCTGTAACAGATAAGATAAGATAAGATAGAGCCCTGAGCACTATATAAATTGTTATCTACGTGATTTCATTGAAGCAAAACGATTTAGCGTTGATTCAAAGTCAACGTTCTCAGCTAGATCACGTTCGATTGAAATTAATGCCAATCCAGACAAACGTTCGTTTGTCGTTGTTGAGCGCAAATAATTTTTGATGAGTTTCAATCTACTGAAACTTCTTTCAACAATAGTACTGCTAACAGGAAGAGTCAAATAAATTTTATATAGTATTGACAAATTCGGGAGACCTGATGCCATTTGTTTTTCAGTCAGGAATGGCTGAACCTTTTTAAGTTGTAGTTCACTAGATAATGATTGATAGATTTATGCTTGTAAATTTTTGAAGGTATCATATTTCCTGATTGCTTCTTCAAGGATAATGTCGTGTTTGTAAATTTTGCATAAACTTCGAAAAGCATCTTTATTTAATTTTCTTCCGACATTTGTGATGGATCAATACAATAGAAACAAGTAAATGTTCCCCAAAAGTCATTAAATCGATCATCTATTTGTGTTACGAGTGTATTCATGATAGTGAAGAACGTTTCAGATTTAAAGCGTATGGTTGGATCATCGGCCATTTTATCTCTGCTAAGTTCGCCTGCCATGCTGCTGCTTTTGCATTTCACTTTTCTTTAAATTCTTATTTAACATCTAGTTTTGAACCATTTTCGTTAAAAAATGATAAATTTTGTACAAATAGCATCAGAAAAACAAAAGAATATTTTGTTATTAAGACAGATAGTCCCATAGCTTCTGCTCTGACACTTCCTTTATATTCTGTTGATTCCCCTGTATCAAGTGTGGCTAGAATAGCAGAGAATGATCCAACAACTGCATGAACTGCATGCTTACGACTTGCACATTTTGTATCAGAAAGTCGTTTCAGAGTATCTACTGTTGATTCATAATGAGATTTCTGGTGTTCTTTAAGAGTATGTAGACTTGGTAAACTAGACGTAAGGAATGCATACAACTTTAAATATGTGCCAAAAACAACTGTACATCACTGTTTACAGACTTTGCTTCGATAGTAACAAAATTCAAAACATGGGCACAATAATTGGGTGAAAGTTTATTTATCTGAGTTTGAAGGCCACTCTTAATTCCAGAGTATCTTATCTTATCTTATCTGTTTACAGACGCTCCATCTATACAGAAGATTATTGCGTCCTACGCTTATCTATGGTTTGTGTTTAGTCCTGCATTTTTATTAGAGATTTAAATGTTGATAAAGTGTTGGTTTTCCTGGATTCTTCAGGCAACCCATTCCACGCCCGAATTCCGGACGGGAAGAAGGAAAACTTGTATGTGTTTGTTCTTGCATACGGAATAAGAAAGGTGTTTTTATCCTTATGTCTATCTGAGGGTTGTATTAAGTTATCTTTGTGTTGTATTTCTAAATTAGAATTAATTGCTTTATGTATGATTACTACTTTGCTCTTGGTTCTTCTATCCTCTAGTGTTTCAAGGTTTAATGATTTAACTAATGGTGTTATTCTTGTCAGTTTCGAATATTCTCCAGTAATGAATCTGGCAGCTCTTTTTTGAATTTGTTCTAGTTTATCAATGTTTTCTTTGGTGGATGGGTCCCATGCAGAAGATGCATATTCTAGTACAGGTCTCACCAAAGTGAGGTAGCATTTTAGTTTTATATCTCTATTACATTTGTTAAAGTTTCTTTTTATAAAGCCTAAGGTTTTGTTTGATTTTTTAATAACTTCATTGACATGGGGATTCCATGATAGTTTCTCATTTATTAAGACTCCTAAGTATTTTGCATCTTTAGTTTGGGTCAGTTCTTTTCCATGAATGTAATATTTTGAATTTATTTGTTTCTTTTTCTTTGTTACTCTTAACAGTTGACACTTTTCTGGGTGGAAAGACATACTCCAGTTAGTTTCCCATTTTATCAATTCATCTAAGTATGCCTGTCCTCGACTGAGTGTGAAATCAATGGTTCGCTTTTTTAGTTCCGTTAAAAATCTTCTCAGCAAATGCGGCAGCATTTTTTATTTATTTTTTAAAGTCCCATAATCGGTGGTCGTAGGGGGTCCTAATGTTTCCATTAGAACCTACTGGGGCGGTGCTTGGTAGACCTTGGTGGGCGCCCTATCTCCCTTCTAGGTCAGTGGAGGACTTTCTTAGCGTTAATCATTCCATTTTTATTGTGGCTTTAACGTGGGCTAGATCCCATGCCCCTCAGCTTGTGAGGCGAGCGCACTATTCGCTATCCAGCGGCTGTTTACCGAAGGATAAAAGCCTATAAATTCTTCCACAACATGTCCCTATTTTAAAAAGTTAACCTAAAGAAACTGACATCTGACATATTCTAGATATATATCAATAATTTAAAGAAAAGAATTGCGCAGACTTAACATCATTATCAATTGTCGCCGATAATTCAGATGCAGATTGATTTAAACCAGATATTAGGCCTACAGTCTACAGTTTCGTCATTTTAAATACGATATTTAGCAAGCAGTTTGGTGTTAATTAGAAGTTTCGTCTTTAGCAATCTTTTTTTCTGCTCTTGTGGCACCTTTTTAGTGTTAATCGTTGGCGTCTTTAGGGGGCGCCATTTCAGACTCAACATGGGCGTGGGGGGGGGGCAAGCCCCCCCCCCTGCCCTATAGCTAAATCCGCCACTGGACTCTAATTACTTCTATACAGAAGATTATTGTTATAGGATTAGGCTTAGAATCTCTTCCGATTTTATATTGGTTATTTATTTTTGAAATTGAATTATATTTAACAATAGCCTGTTATAATGTTCAATAATTTTGAACTTGAACAATAGACTTTCACCACATTTCATATTTTTAATACTTTTTTTGAAAGCGAAACAAGAAATTCAATTGTATAGAACTCCTTTTTCCAAGGAAAGCAGATTCATTTACCGCAATGTTTACAACTTTAGCGTTTGAGACGTAGATTTTCTTAGGAAATATTCTTAAATAGAACTCGGCTAAAAATAAAAGAAAGTAGGCCCACGATCAGTATTCAGTCATCTAATAGAGCATGCTGACATTTTACGAAGGTTACTGTTAAATTTTTATGAAATGTTTGGTCGTAGCAACACTGTTGTCATTGATTGATCATTCCAGTGACCGGGTCAATTCAAAATTGGTTGGTGGTGGCGCTGGGTCACGCCAAGTCTAAATTACACATACTTCAGTGGACGGCTTAGGAGAGTGGAGTGACACGAACGACCAAGCCGGCTGTTGTGTTATCAGTAATTTTATCATATGACTTAGGCGTTGGTCTAACTGGCACTTACCCAATTTAGCGTCATTTTAAGACCACGAATTTCCTTGAAATAGTCATAGACATAGAGAGTTGTTGCACATTCCTCACACTCACTGCTGACAGTTTCATCATAATACTTCAATAATATTAGGCCTACTTGACTTGTGCAGGATTCAACTCTGTAGTGACTGTGTCGGCACCCAATTCTAGAATCAAAATCTAGACTAGACATACAATTTCTAATTTGATTGCTTGGACTTAACTTCATTAAATACAGTTACAGCATTGACAATTGAATCTAGAAATATTTTGCTATCAAAATATAAATATGGTAGGCCTAAACTAAGTTCTTTGTTAAAAAAATATTTTAGTTCTAGTTCTAGCCTTGGCCTTACTTAGGCTTTTTAAAGTTAATTACCTGGTAGTACTAGGCTAGGCCTTGGCCTATCCTATGAATAAGTTTATTTTATCAGTAAATTATGTTTTGTTTAACCCACTGATTCACTGAATGTGATGTTTTTAGTAGGCTACTTATTTTCATGTCTGAACTTGAAATATCTGGACCAGAAGTGAATAATCAAAGGAAATTATCATTAATGAATACACTAACAATACTTAAATAGAGATAGTCTTTCATAATCATATATTTAGTATTATCTAATTTTATTTGTTTAAATTTATTTAGGAATTTGGTTTTACATTCAAATTATTGCTGTATTGTAAGTATTGTAAATGACTTAGCTAAACAAAACAAAAACCCGTAAAAAAACAAAGTTTTTTATTATAAATCCTTTATATATGAGACACAACTTAAAGAATGTTCATTATAGTATGCATCGCACGACAATCCAAAAATCCAAAATTTTAGTTATTTCTCAAATATATAAGGATTTATAGTAAAAAAAAACTACTACACTACAGTCTGCCTGCTAAATTTCAGCTCAATTTGATCACAGGGAAAAGGGTTATAAAAACATGTTCATTATAGTGCACACTGCGAAACAGACTAGCAATTACTAGCATTTACATTTACAGATTGGGAATATATTTTTTAAAAGTATCATCAATATAATACGCACCGCACCACGCGACTGTTAAGTATTGAAAAGGTTGTTCAATATAATATGCACCGCGACACTATAGTGCAAAAATTAACATGCTACATAGAGATACATAGAGATAAACTAAAAATTCACAATATTTTAACTACGGTACAATCGATTGATCTGAAATTTTGATAGATCATTTTTATCGTTGGCACGAGTCTGCCTGCACAATTTCAGAGCGCTAACATATGGGGAAGTGGGTTAAAAATTTATCCAAAGTTTTTTCGGCAAGCAATCAATCAAGCAGACACCACGAGTTAATATAAAGGATTTAAAAAATAACTTAAAATGGGTTTTAAAAGAAAAATTGTATCGATATAAATTGTTAGCATGTATTAATAGTAGTAGCCTGTTTATCTAAATTGTTAGCATGTATTAATAGTAGTAGCCTGTTTATCTAAATTGTTTAAACTAATCCTTGAAATAATTCTTAATATTAATAAATTTTAGTTTGTGTTTTGAGTGAAGGGTGTCCATGACCCTTGAGTGAAGGGTGTCCATGACCCTTGAGTGAAGGGTGTCCATGACCCTTGAGTGAAGGGTGTCCATGACCCTTGAGTGAAGGGTGTCCATGACCCTTGAGTTAACCTTGTTTTTAATGATTACTACTAAGTGACTAAGACTAAGGTGTCAATCATAGCTATTAGTTAAGCTGATTTGCTGCCCGACCTCTTATTTTTACTAATTTGTCACAAAGTTTTTAACACTTATTACATGATGTTTTGTCAGTAATTAATAACAAAGTTCAGAAGTAGCCAGTAGGTTTCTGTCCAATATCTGTCATCATTTCCTTTAAATTTGAATATCTTTTCTTTTTTATTAATAATACATTTTAACTTTTTATTTTTCGCATCAGGCTGTAACCAGAGAGAAAGTTTTAGCAACTGCCAAAGATTTCTTGTCTTTTATCAATAAGTCTCCTTCACCTTTTCATGGTAGGTTCAAAATTAGATTGCATTTCTGTCCTAACAGGATTTACAAAAGTTACATTAACAATTTGATTTCATTAATCTAAATAAACTGTCATTCTTTGCTGTTACTTATCTTGTGTTGCATTATTATTGTGTGATATTATATTTTGATAGCTGTCGATGAAGTGAAGAGAGCTCTGGTTTCCAGTGGTTTTAAAGAATTGAAAGAGTCAGACAGTTGGAAGATAGCACCACTGCAGAAAGTAAGAATTCAAAATTTTTATTTATGTCATTGGCTTGGGAGGGGGAAGGTGGACAAAAATCAGGGTTCTACCTTGTCTCCTTCACGAAATTAAACATACAAAAATCACGGTTCTACCTCGTCTCTTTCAAGAAATTAAACATTACAGTCGAACCCACTTATCTCGAGCTCGGTTATATCGACCACCCTATTATGTCGACGTTTTTTATTGGAACCGCCAAATTCTCTCTTTGTCTTAGCATTTTTTCATCGGCTATTTCGATTTTTCTAAGTCGCCGAAACCTAGTATCTCGAGCACAAAAGATGGCCAAATTTGCAACTTAACTCGATTTTCGTCGGTTGAAAATAAAGGTTTGTATCGAGAATCGACGGTGGTTTTTATATAATTAAATAAAAAAAATTAATAAATTATTATTCTTTTAAAAGTTTGTTGTTGTTGCTTTGTTACCAGTAACGTGACTGTGACACTAACACGCGCGTGACGATGAAACTGATTAACACAGTACACACAGCCCACAGCGTGCTGTGATCAACGGTCAAGGCCACAATAGTTTTATTTATATTACAAGTTTGATTGACTGAGGAAATTCGAGAACGTTCTGATAGTTAATTAACAGATATCCTGCACGTCAAAAGCATTAAACTTAAAATAACCATATTGATTTGTTTATTTGTATTTTAAATTCGCTGATACGATGGCAAACGCGACTGCGACACGGCGAAGCGTAAACTTTGACCTTTTAGCGCATGCGCAGACAATTATAAACTGGTAACTTATTTTTCATTGAATAAATGGAATCGAAACATGACAGAGACGTAATCAAAGTCCTTTACTTCGGCATAAATATATATACATCAAAAGCATTAAACTTAAAATAACCATATTGATTTGTTTATTTGTATTTTAAATTCGCTGATGCGCCTGTGACACGGCGAAGCGTAAACTTTGACCTTTTAGCGCATGCGCAGACAATTATAAACTGGTAACTTATTTTTCATTAAATAAATGGAATCGAAACATGACATAGACGTAATCAAAGTCCTTTACTTCGGCATAAATATATATACATGTGTGTATATATATATATATATATATATATATATATATATATATATATATATATATATATATATATATATATATATATATATATATATAAATTCCCGATTAGTCATAACTTTTCCCGACTTTCAAGACCGAGAATTTATTTTTAAGAATTCCCGACTTTTTCCCGTTTTCCTGAGTGGGAACCATGGTTATATTTAAATTTTAAACGGTCCTTAAAAACGAACGGTCATTACAACCTTAGACTTAAGAAAGAGTGAAGAAATATTAGGGTTCCGATACGATTCCGATAAATCATCCCATCACTAATTAACGCTAACTAATTAATCATGTACATAAAGAAATTTCAAGCACATGTTAATATTTTGCCGCCATATTGGTTTTCGTTTTAACTCGATCATCGGTTATGTCGACGCCATTTTTCATACCCCAACGCCGTCGACTTAAGCGGTTTCGACTGTAAAAAAATCAGGGTTCTACCTCGTCCCTTTCAAGAAATTAAACATTAAAAAAATCAGGGTTCTACCTTGTCTCTTTCAAGAAATTAAACATACATTTATTCAAGTTTATGAGTTTAAATATGGCAACTCTTAAATATAACCAGTCATTTAGCTTCTATGGTAGTTTTTGCCTTAAAATGAAATCCTAAAATAGGCCTCAAAATTTTAATTTTTAGCTTCCCAGTTGACTGGCTATCAAACTATCAAAATAGTAATAATATTTACTTACAAGGGCCAATTAAGATGAAAATACATGAATTAAGAAGTTATAGGAAATATTGGTGAAAGTGGGTGAAAAAACTTTCATAATTTTATTAGACTGAATAGAAGTCTATAGCTCACTATATTCAATGCATTTAAATTTTCCACAGTATTTTGTCACCAAAAACCAATCAACCATCATAGCGTTTGCTGTTGGTGGCAAATATCGACCAGGAAACGGTTTCAGCATTGTAGGTGCCCACACCGACAGCCCCTGCCTCAGGGTAAGTGTGCCCACACCGACAGCCCCTGCCTCAGGGTAAGCACATTGACCTTGTGATTGACTCATACAAATCTCTTCCTTTAGCATATCACCAGCAAGAAAGTCTTATGATTGACTCATACAAATCTCTTTAGCACATCACCAGCAAAAAAGTCTTGTGATACTGCAGTGTTAGGTACATAATGCTAGAATAGATATAGATTTTTTTATTAATGAACCTCCTATAGGAAACGATTTTTAAAAAATGTTTCAGTGCCTCTTTTTTTTTACTTTGTATATCTTTTTTTTCCTGGTTGTGGGATTTTGTCATTTTAAGATGAGAAAATTATTTGTACTTTTAAGAAGTTGAAAAGTTAATGATTGAATAATTATAATGCTAAAAATATATTGGATTTAAATAACCCGTAAAAACAATGTTTTTGACTATAAATCCCTTATAAATGAGACATAACTAAAAGTATTGATGATGTTCCATATAATATGCATAGCGCGACAAACATTTACAGACTGAACGTGACTGAACTCCCCTTGCTGTAAAACATGGAGATGTGGTAATCAATGGCTGGAGTGAACTCCAGTGACACGTGGATGTCAACAATAGCAGACGGCTACATAGAGATACATAGAGGTTAACTAAAAATGCATTAATTTAATTAAGGTACATTCGATCGATCTGAAATTTTGATGCAATGCATTGTTAGGTGACACAAGTCTATGTGCAAAATTTCAGCTCGATAGCATCACCGGAAGTGGGTCATTTTTTTAACTTTTGTTTTTCCGACCGACCGCAAGCCCAAGACAGACAAGATGGTGAAGTTAATACATGTATAAGGGAATGTATAACTGACAATTGTGCACAATAAATGACATTTGACGTCTCTGTTGGCTTGAACCATAGATAAAAGTTTGGTTTGGTTCAAGTTAAAGAGGAAAATGTGTTTAAATTTGTTATCCTAAAGAAAATTTATATAACTTAGGTAAAGCCAGTTTCCAACAAGGTCAAGCAGGGATTCTGTCAGCTCGGAGTCGAATGTTACGGTGGAGGTATCTGGAACACCTGGTTCGACCGGGATTTGACAGTGGCGGGTAGGGTGCTGGTTAAAAACAAGGTATATAGGAAAATCTTGTGGTGTTTCTTTGGACAAACGTTTCTCAGCAGCAAAAAATCAATCTATTTGTTTACTTATATGTGTCTTGTTTAATCATACGTGTCATATTTTAAATAAATTGTGATGTTTACTTACATGTGTCACTTGTTTACTTATATGGGTCTAGTTTACTTGCCAGTTCAGCCACTGTCTTTTTAATGTTTCACGATGGAGTTTTATTTCATATTATTTTCAGAACTTTAAGGAGAAGTAGAACTATTAAAACCTATTGGATTAGGCAAATATTTTGTTTCCTTTAAATCTGTTTATTCCTTTTACTCCTAAACTCATTATTGATAATGAAACATGCATAATTTTTTATTTTTAAAAATAATTACCAGTGCATCTAATTTTTTAATTCTGTCATAGAAATCTGTTGATCGTATTTAGCAAAAATGTCCAGCAATACAAAATGTAAATACTTAGGATGTACTCGCTAAAATATATTTTTTTTTAAATTAAGAAAATTGTCAAATAAAGGGAATAAAACATTTTTTAAATCTCGGTTTTAACAATATGCAACGTATCGGAACAATCCACCACTTAATTATCTTGTTCACGATGGTCAACAACATCGTCGTCTTAGTTTGACCAGTGGAAGACAAGAACTCAGGGATAATAACTTAACATTTAGTTTTTATATTGACAGAATGATGACACAATCAGCCACCAACTGTAACATTTAGTTTTTATATTGACAGAATGATGACACAATCAGCCACCAACTGTAACATTTAGTTTTTATATTGACAGAATGATGACACAATCAGCCACCAACTGTAACATTTAGTTTTTATATTGACAGAATGATGACACAATCAGCAACCAACTGTAACATTTAGTTTTTATATTGACAGAATGGTGACACCATCAGCCACCAACTGTAACATTTAGTTTTTATATTGACAGAATGATGACACCATCAGCCACCAACTGTAACATTTAGTTTTTATATTGACAGAATGATGACACAATCAGCCACCAACTGTAACATTTAGTTTTTATATTGACAGAATGATGACACAATCAGCCACCAACTGTAACATTTAGTTTTTATATTGACAGAATGATGACACAATCAGCCACCAACTGTAACATTTAGTTTTTATATTGACAGAATGATGACACAATCAGCCACCAACTGTAACATTTAGTTTTTTATATTGACAGAATGGGGACACCATCAGCCACCAATTGTAACATTTAGTTTTTATATTGACAGAATGATGACACCATCAGCCACCAACTGTAACATTTAGTTTTTATATTGACAGAATGATGACACAATCAGCCACCAACTGTAACATTTAGTTTTTATATTGACAGAATGATGACACAATCAGCCACCAACTGTAACATTTAGTTTTTTATATTGACAGAATGGGGACACAATCAGCCACCAACTGTAACATTTAGTTTTTTATATTGACAGAATGGGTGACACAATCAGCCACCAACTGTAACATTTAGTTTTTATATTGACAGAATGATGACACAATCAGCCACCAACTGTAACATTTAGTTTTTATATTGACAGAATGGTGACAGCATCAGCCACCAACTGTAACATTTAGTTTTTATATTGACAGAATGATGACAGCATCAGCCACCAACTGGTCCACATAACGCGCCCCATCCTCAGGATACCTCACCTGGCCATTCACCTGCAACGAGACATCAACGACAGCTTTGGTCCCAACAAGGAGACTCACTTGTACGTCCTCTGAGTAGGATTGGGACATATGTTACAAATATTTTACAAATATGTTACAAATATGTTACAAACATGTTACAAATATGTTACAAATATGTTACAAATATGTTACAAATATGTTACAAATATGTTACTTTGATGATACAAATGTATGTGTTTGGTGGTGGGTGTTGCTGGTTGAATTCAGTGAAACTGAAAGTAAATTGATTACAAAATAAGCATCCCATTTTGTATGTGTGCCTCCATCCAAATAGATAAGATGCAATACCATCTTATACGGCGAACCATCCCAAATATAATGCGTGTTACTGTCCCATATGGATCAAGCAATCTCATCACAACAAAAAATTTTTTTTGTTTGTAGATTTTCTCCACCTGATGTCTATGAAATTTTAGCCTCATACTCATATCATTTTCAGGTGCCCGATCCTTGCAACATGCGTGGAGGCAGAACTCCAGGGAGATAAGTTGTTGACCTCTACGTCATCCAGTGACAGCAGCGAGAGTGTCACATCCCAGGTGATTTGCTAGATAGTAATAGTGTGTGACATGATGGTGTGTGACATGATGGTGTGTGACATAATGACTAAAGTGATGGGCTATTGTCCAATCAAAAATATTTTTTTTTGTAACTTGTTATTTTCCTTGACCTCAGGCAGCCAAACATCCCCCTTCCCTGGTCAAACTGATATGTCAGGAGCTGAACATTGAACCCAACCAGATGTTGGACTTTGAACTTTGTCTTGCCGACACACAGCCAGCGGTAAGATTTGGTTTACTTTTGCAATTAGGCCCAATACACAGCCAGCAGTAAGATTTGGTTTATTTGTGTAATCAGCCAGTAGTAAGATTTGGTTTATTTGTGCTATTAGGCTCAATACACAGCCAGCAGTAAGATTTGGTTTACTTGTGCAATCAGCCAGCAGTAAGATTTGGTTTACTTGTGCTATTAGGCTCAATACACAGCCAGCAGTAAGATTTGGTTTATTTGTGCTATTAGGCTCAATACACAGCCAGCAGTAAGATTTGGTTTACTTATGCTATTAGGCTTAATACACAGCCAGCAGTAAGATTTGGTTTATTTGTGCTATTAGGCTTAATACACAGCCAGCAGTAAGATTTGGTTTACTTATGCAATCAGCCAGCAGTAAGATTTGGTTTATTTGAGCAATCAGCCAGCAGTAAGATTTGGTTTATTTGTGCAATTAGGCTCAATACACAGCCAGCATTAATAATAATAAATTGATAATATATATAGCGCTGTATTCCGGAAAGGAACTGGGCTCGTAGCGCTTTACATGAAGATAATAACATACATATAAGTATTAAATAAACATTCATATCATAACAACCACATAAATTACAGTGCGTTACACATAAGCTATGTTAATCATTAAAAGAAATGTTGTTACATTAATTTTAAAAATAAATTTTGAAAAGATGTGTCTTAAGTGCAGTCTTGAAGGACTTGGTTGTTTGAATACTATGGATGTGTAATGGTAGAGAATTCCATTGTTTTGGCTACACAAAATGAGAACGACCTTTCGCCAAATGTTTTTGTGCGTGTCTTAGGAACAGAGAGAATGCGTGTGTCTGCAGAAGAGCGTAGCTGACGAGTGGGTGAGTAGACGGACAAAAGTTCAGTAAGATAGGAAGGGCATGAGTCAGAAAAGAAGTTGTGACAGAGAACAGCCAGTTTGTAATCAATTCGGGCTTGTATAGGTAGCCAATGAAGTGAGTAAAGCAGCGGAGTAACATGGTCATGTTCTTTTGCCTTAAGAATTAGTCTGGCAGCTGAATTTTGAACTTTCTGTAGTTTTTCAATGCATTGTTTTGGCGCACCTGACAGAAGAGAATTGCAGTAATAAATACGAGCTAGAAAAAGAGCACAGACTAGAGTTTTTGTTGCACTAATTGTTAAGTATTGACGGATTGAGCTGATCTGGCGAATTGCAGTGCCTACACTGAGTGACATATGTGATTGATGAAGTTGTTGGTAGACATGTTATCAGAAATAATGTAGCCAAGATTCCTAGTTGATGTTTTGAACAGTATATCCGAACTAGCTACCTGAATAGAATTCGGAAGAGACAAAGTACTGCGTGATTTATTGTTGCAAAATAGAAGTGCTTCAGTCTTGTCATCATTCAGCTTGAGCTTGCTGAAAGTCATCCAAGACTTTACCTCATCAATGCACTCTTGCATCAATTGGACAGCGGAGTCAATATTAGAGGGATCAGTGTGAGTGTATAGCTGAGTATTATCTGCAAATGATTGGCTTTTAACTGAATGCTTTTCCAGCAGTAGAAGTAGTGGCCTTGCATACAGTACAAAAAGTACCGGACCCAAAAAGGAGCCCTGAGGCACACCATAAACCAAGTCAGCTCTGTGAGAGATACAGCCATTTACTGATACCACCTGTGATCTGTTAGATAAGTATGATTGAAACCAAGCCAGAACTGAGCCAGAAATTCCAAAACAATTATGCAGGGTGTATAGCAGTGTTTGATGGTCGACGGTGTCAAAGGCTGCACTAAGATCTAAGTGGACCAATATAGAAATTTTCCCACTGTCCAGTGTGAGTAGGAGGTCATTTGTTACCTTCAACAGGGTTGTCTCTGTGCTGTGAGAAGGTCTGTAGGCCGACTGATTTGGACTTAGAAGAGTGTGGTTGTTAAGATAAGCAAAAAGTTGTTCTATAACAAGGTTTTCAATGACCTTCGATAAAAATGAAAGGGAGTGTCTACTGGTAGTCGACTACCAATAGCAGGTCCCTGCGGGTGCGGCTATTTGTAGTCAGTTATTTATAGCATCCAATGGAATTTAAGGAACACTTAATAGCTACTGATATAACCATTCAAAATTCACCATATGCACCGAAGTTCCTTAGTCTCATGATAGATAGTTGGACTTGTGAACTGATTGATGAAGATCAGGCATGGGTTCGATTTTCGGTTGAGCCTAATATTTTTTTCTTTCTTTTAAGTTTTAGGGTCAAGGTTAGGGATAGTTGTCTATTTTTTTACATTAAAATAGAAAA
Source organism: Ampullaceana balthica (assembly GCA_944989445.1). Taxonomy (NCBI): domain Eukaryota; kingdom Metazoa; phylum Mollusca; class Gastropoda; family Lymnaeidae; genus Ampullaceana; species Ampullaceana balthica. Next base: position 1,785,716 of record CALYLW010000300.1, on the reverse strand, counting down.
ACAAATATAGGGCTACCACGAATGAAATCAATTTAAAATTCTTATAATTGCGATTAAATTAGATCTTTTAGTTTTAGGGTCAGGGTTAGGGTTAGTTGTCTATTTTTTACATTAAAATAGATAAACAAATATAGTTTATATATTATATAGTATAATATAGTATATATTATATAGGGACTAAAACTAATGAAATCCATTTAAAATTCTTATAATTATGATTAAATTATATATTTTAGTTTTAGGGTTAGGGTTAGTTGTCTATTTTTTACATTAAAACATTACATCAAACTCAGAATATCACCTAGTAGTAGTTTTATTAATAATAGCGAACTACCAATAGCCGACAACCGGAAATGGCTATTTGTAGTCGAGTACCAATAGCTCTCTAGAAGCTATTAGTAGTCAACTACCAATAGCCGCAGCCAAAATGAAATATTAGACACAGGTCGATAGTTATTTAAATTGTTTTGGTCTAACCCTTGTTTTTTCAGCAAGGGTTTTATGACAGCAGCTTTACACAAGGAGGGAAAGGTACCAGATGTTAAACTCTCATTAATTATATGGGTTATTGTTGGGAGTAAGAGATCTAGTGGCTCACTCAACCAATAGTGGAGTGCGGATGGGATCAAGAGTACAGGACGCTGGTTTCGATTTTAGAATAATACTTTTGACCTCATTTTCCGAAACAGGCTGGAACATGTCAAACTTGACCTCACAGCAAAAGAAGGAGATAAATTATGTGGTGGTAACATCGTTCTGTCAAGCTCCTCACAAATTTTAGCAATTTTGTTGATAAAAAAGTTGCAAAATATATCTGGTTGCTGATGCAAGGGGTATACAGAGGGAAGGACTGCAGCTTTACCACTCCCTCTGAGGTTATTGCATGGATTAAATAATTGCCTACTAGTACTACTTGTGATTATTTATTATTAAAATACGCTATTTTGCTTGATGTACAATGTTAGTAACACGTCGCTTGGCAGCGGAATAATAAATTTGCTTGTGGATGACAAGTCTTGACTTCAACCAAGTCTTTTCTGCTATACTTTGATCTTTTTTGGCGCGTTGAAGTTCATCCCTTATTGTTGAATACCACGGAGCTGACCCTGTTGACTTGACATTGTGACAGGGACATGTCTGTCCAGCACAGAACGTAGTGCACAATTCAGCTTATCCAAAGTGGGGTAGAGGTCAGGGGATACGGCCACACTTAGATCTTGCCGGAAGGCAGTAATATTTGGTTTACTTGTGCAATCAGGCTCGTTGGGATTTGGTCAGAAAAAAGTCACCAACACTTTGTAAAGATTTCCCATAAAATCAATTGCCAAATGTTTCAGGATAAATTAGAATTTTGGCATGGATTTTTTTTCTCTCATCAAGGGGACGAAACCCACTTTACAGATGCACACAGAGTTATTTTTAATTACACTAGGAAGAGTTTAAAAGAAATATTGAAAAATGACTTAAAGAGTCATGTCATGACATAAAGAGTCATGTCATGAGTTTGGCAGTCATAAAGTGGCAAACATCATTGATGTAGACAATATTATTTTTTAAATTATAAAAAAAAATCAAAATTGTCTAAAGTCTGGTTTGTTTTTGTTTGTTCTAGTCCTATAGTTGTTGAATTATCTGGCAGTGATGTAAATTAACACAAAAAAATTCTTGATTTAATACTCAATGCTTCATTCATTCAGGCTTTAGATGGAGTTTTAACACAGGTGTATTTGTTGTCTTGTGTTCTGTAGTTATTTCTTTATTGGTCTGTGATGCATGTTGGATCTGTTGTCTTCTGTTCTGTAGTTAGTTCTTTATTGGTCTGTGATGCATGTTGGATCTGTTGTCTTCTGTTCTGTAGTTATTTCTTTATTGGTCTGTGATGCATGTTGGATCTGTTGTCTTCTGTTCTGTAGTTATTTCTTTATTGGTCTGTGATGCATGTTGGATCTGTTGTCTTCTGTTCTGTAGTTATTTCTTTATTGGTCTGTGATGCATGTTGGATCTGTTGTCTTCTGTTCTGTAGTTATTTCTTTATTGGTCTGTGATGCATGTTGGATCTGTTGTCTTCTGTTCTGTATTTATTTCTTTATTGGTCTGTAATTGATGTTGAATTTAAAACTCTCTGCTTCATTCGTTCAGGCTTTAGGAGGAGCCTATGAGGAATTCTTATTTTCTCCTCGACTGGACAACCTGTTTAATGCGTATGCTGCTTATCAGGTAAGAAGCTTAAGTCTACTTTACTTATGTTTTTAAAATATTTTTATTTTTGTTTAATGTAAGTTTACTGGGTGTATGTTGTATTTTCAAGGTAAAGTGGGTGTATGTTGAATTTTCAGGGTAAAGTGGGTGTATGTTGAATTTTCAGGATAAAGTGGGTGTATGTTGAATTTTCAGGGTAAAGTGGGTGTATGTTGAATTTTCAGGGTAAAGTGGGTGTATGTTGAATTTTCAGGGTAAAGTGGGTGTATGTTGAATTTTCAGGGTAAAGTGGGTGTATGTTGAATTTTCAGGATTTACTGGATGTATGTTGTATTTTCAGGGCTTACTGGATGTATGTTGTATTTTCAGGGTTGACTGGATTATGTTGTATTTTCAGGGTTTACTGGATTTATGTTGTATTTTCAAGGTTTACTGGATGTATATTGTATTTTCAAGGTTTACTGGATGTATATTGTATTTTCAAGGTTTACTGGATGTATGTTGTACAGTAGAACTCACTTAACTTGAGCCAACCCTATTAAGTCGACGTTTTTTATTGGAACCGCCAAATTCTCTTTTTGTCTTAGCATTTTCTCATTGGTTAATTTGATTCTTTTAATTTGCCGAACCCTAATACCTAACACAAAAGAGGGCCAAATTTGCATCTTAACGTTGGTTAGCTCGATCCCCGTCTGTTCGCCTAGCGACGCACTCTCTCATTTTTAGTTAAAAATAGCATCAAAATCTCGCTTTCCTCGAGACTTCCAACTATTGTTTGATTTTACGAGATTTCAATGAAATTTACTGGATGTTTTTATCTTGTTTCACTTTTATCAGTGTGTGAATTAGTTTGACGAGTTTAATCCTCATTATTTCGCAGTGCATGTTATATTATTATTAAACTTAATTCATTTCCTGATGCATTAATCATTTTATTTTTTAAGATAAACGAATATCTTTAGAAAAGAAAATAAAGGTTGGTATCGAGAATCGGTGGTGGTTTTTATTTTTTACTGGCTGTGCTGTGCAAGTGTAGAAGAACTGGGTCACGCAGCGTGTGTCGAGAATAAAGACGCACAGAGGGAAGCGGGGGCTGGTTTTGTATGACATCACGGGTAAAAAGCAACTAAGAGAGAGTGTATCAATGTTCAAATTTTTGCTTCGCACGGTCTGATGGTGACTTCAAAGAACATGTGATGTCACAGGCCTTTTGTTTTCAGCTCTCTTGCGCTGAATAGTAACATTTTAACATCGCCGCACTGTGTGTTAGTTCTCGTACTATGCTTCGTCAACTAAGAGTTTTTTAAAAATAAAAATCGTTCACTAGCCGTAAGCAAATATCAGTTTTGATATTAATGTAGTAATCTTATGTCAAATGCCTATAACTTGCAGGGAAACTGTCACTAAAAGACCGATTAATCGCCCGGTATCTTTGCTACGTCTTTCTAATGACTTGTAATATAAATAGTAACAATAACAGTCGCGGCCTTGACTTTGACCGTTGCTTATATCATAAGCGCACTTGTGTTAGTGTTAGCTCTCGTACAGTGCCTCGACAACTAAGTAAAGTAAAAAAAAATTGTTTAATCCTTCCTCAGCCACAGGCGAACGTACTAATAGTGATGACGGGTATATTATTTATAGACCGGAATAGTAAGAAAACGCTTTGATGTCACGGTCGCTTGGGTATTGGTTCTGGTATTCTGTCGTAACACAACAAAATATTAACTCCGCATAATAAGTTTATACTGAAGTTACGGCTAACCGGTTAACCGTTAACAACCTTATCATGTACATAAAGAAATTTCAAGCACATGTTAATATTTTGCCACCATATTGGTTTTCGTTTAACTCGATCATCGGTTAGCTCGACGCCTTTTGTCATACCCCTAGGCCGTCGACTTAACCAGGTTCTACTGTATTTTCAGGGTTTACTGGATGTATGTTGTATTTTCAGGGTTTACTGGATGTATGTTGTATTTTCAGGGTTTACTGGATGTATGTTGTATTTTCAGGGTTTACTAGATGTATGTTGTATTTTCAGGGTTTACTGTCGTCTTTACAAAATGGAAGTCTTGAGACCGACCCCAACGTCCGCATGATCAGTTTGTTTGATAATGAAGAGGTGAGTTAATTGTTGTATGTTGTCTGATAATGAAGAGGTGAGTCAATTGTTGCATGTTGTAGTTTGATAATGAAGTGTTGCTGTTTGAGGGGGGTGGGGGTGGGGACAATGCTATCAACACATAACATGGACCAAATGCCTCTGTCACAGTGCGGTTCCACTATTGCATTTATACATTAAAAATTATTCCATGTATCTCATCATTTGTCTATGTTCACAATTTGTTCGAACCATTATCCAATCGACTTATCAATACAATCTCACCTAATCTCCTCATTGCTCTGCTGCTGTGTTCCTCAAAACTACTCTGTTCACTCGGTCAACACATGTGTCATCCCTGTGTGTTCTCTGCTGCTGTGTTACTCAAAACTATGCAGTGCACTCGGTCAACACATGTGTCATTCCTGTGTGTTCTCTGTTGCTGTGTTACTCAAAACTATGCAGTGCACTCGGTCAACACATGTGTCATCCCTGTGTGTTCTCTGCTGCTGTGTTACTCAAAACTATGCAGTGCACTCGGTCAACACATGTGTCATCTCTGTGTGTTCTCTGCTGCTGTGTTACTCAAAACTATGCAGTGCACTCGGTCAACACATGTGTCATCTCTGTGTGTTCTCTGCTGCTGTGTTACTCAAAACTATGCAGTGCACTCGGTCAACACATGTGTCATCCCTGTGTGTTCTCTGTTGCTGTGTTACTCAAAACTGTGCAGTGCACTCTGTCAACACATGTGTCATCCCTGTGTGTTCTCTGCTCAACAGGTTGGCTCTGAGAGTGCCCAGGGTGCCGGCTCCATGTTCCAGGAAATTGTCATGCGTCGCATCAGTGCCGACCGTGACCACATTGTGGCCTTCGAAGAGTCCATTGCCAAATCTTACATGGTCAGTGCTGACCAAGCCCATGGCTGCCATCCCAACTACGCGTAAGTCTTTTTTTAACTATAGCTGGTATTGTTCATTTGTTGGAAAGCCTGGATTAAGCATTTTTTTTTAAAAATTTTTTAAATGAAAGCTAAAAAGAGAGACATCCATTTAAATCAGATATGTATGCTCAGGACTGTCAGGTTTAAGGTGTCCATAAATAAAGACACCCATTTAATTCAGACATTTATCCTCATGAATGTCAGAATACATGTTCTTTATTATTGTGACTGTCAGAATACATGTTCTTTATTGTTGTGACTGTCAGAATACATGTTCTTTATTGTTGTGACTGTCAGAATATGTGTTCTTTATTATTGTGACTGTCAGAATACATGTTCTTTATTGTTGTGACTGTCAGAATATGTGTTCTTTATTATTGTGACTGTCAGAATACATGTTCTTTATTATTGTGACTGTCAGAATACATGTTCTTTATTGTTGTGACTGTCAGAATACATGTTCTTTATTGTTGTGACTGTCAGAATACATGTTCTTTATTATTGTGACTGTCAGAATACATGTTCTTTATTGTTGTGACTGTCAGAATACATGTTCTTTATTATTGTGACTGTCAGATTACATGTTCTTTATTGCTGTTACTGTCAGAATATGTGTTCTTTATGGTTGTTTTTTAAACTCTACTCTTGGGGCATTTAATTTTTATCTAAAATAACTAATATTTTTGTTATCTTTAATAAAAATTTAGAATTTAGCTAGAAAATGTATGATAGTTAGACAGTATTCACCAGAGGCGTCACTAGGTTTGGTGTCACTAGGGTTTGGTGTCACTCAGTGCACAGCTCATGGTGTCACTCAGTGAACAGCTCATGGTGTCACTCAGTGCACAGCTTATGGTGTCACTCAGTGCACAGCTTATGGTGTCACTCAGTGCACAGCTTATGGTGTCACTCAGTGCACAGCTTATGGTGTCACTCAGTGCACAGCTTATGGTGTCACTCAGTGCACAGCTTATGGTGTCACTCAGTGCAGTAGCTCATGGTGTCACTCAGTGCACAGCTTATGGTGTCACTCAGTGCACAGCTCATGGTGTCACTCAGTGCAGTAGCTCATGGTGTCACTCAGTGCACAGCTTATGGTGTCACTCAGTGCACAGCTTATGGTGTCACTCAGTGCACAGCTTATGGTGTCACTCAGTGCACAGCTCATGGTGTCACTCAGTGCACAGCTCATGGTGTCACTCAGTGCACAGCTCATGGTGTCACTCAGTGCACCGCTCATGGTGTCACTCAGTGTACAGCTCATGGTGTCACTCAGTGCACAGCTCATGGTGTCACTCAGTGCACAGCTCATGGTGTCACTCAGTGCACAGCTCATGGTGTCACTCAGTGCACAGCTCATGGTGTCACCCCCTCCCGACTTACCCCATAGAATTCCTCAGAGTCTGCCAGTGCCAAATTACGTCAACATACAGAAATTTTACATTTTGGTGTTATCCCATGTGATAGTTTCCCCCTGTTGCACTTCCTTAGTGACGCCTCTGGTCGTCATAAGTCATTTTCCAATCTAACAGATATATTCTTGGTTGAGTTATAAAAGGTCATTTTTAAATTTCAGTCATTTTACCTTGACTATAGTTCTAGCCACACCTTATCTTCCTCATGTAGTTCTAGCCACACCTTCTTATCTTCCTCATGTAGTTCTAGCCACACCTTCTTATCTTCCTCATGTAGTTCTAGCCACACCTTCTTATCTTCCTCGTGTAGTTCTAGCCACACCTTCTTATCTTCCTCAGGGAGAAGCACGAGTCAAACCACCAACCAGAGTTACACAAAGTAAGTCAGTAAAATAGTTACACAATTAAGTCAGTAAAATAGTTACACAAAGTAAGTCAGTAATATAGTTACACAAAGTAAGTCAGTAAAATAGTTAAACAAAGTAAGGCAGTAAAATAGTTACACAATTAAGTCAGTAAAATAGTTACACAAAGTAAGTCAGTAATATAGTTACACAAAGTAAGGCAGTAAAATAGTTACACAAAGTAAGGCAGTAAAATAGTTACACAAAGTAAGGCAGTAAAATAGTTACACAAAGTAAGGCAGTAAAATAGTTACACAAAGTAAGGCAGTAAAATAGTTACACAAAGTAAGGCAGTAAAATAGTTACACAAAGTAAGGCAGTGATGTAAAATAGTTACACAAAGGGAAGCTAAGTCTGTAGTGCTATTTTTGTGAGGATTTATTTGCCATTGACTTTTAGCTTGACTTTAATATAATTTATGTTTATTGTCCTCAATGAAAGTAGGAGCTTTATAAAATTGTCTATTTTCTGCATATGAAGCTGAGCAAACACAATAACTAATGGTGTCAACCCCCCCCCCTTTTCGACTTAAATGGAAAAAAATGAGAAAGTCTCCTAATACAGTCAAACCTCTCATAACGAGTTTAATTCCTTCGAAAGTCTTACTCGTTAAGCGAAACACGCATTATACACACAATTTTTCCCATACAAATCAATGTAAAATCCGTTCCATGCTGTAAAAAAATTATTTTTCAAAAAATTTTATTAACATTTATTCAAATAAAATTACTTATGAATTTTTAAAGAGTGAAACAACTAGAATACAATTTAGATTTGAAACAAAAAACGTAAATTAAAATGTGAATTTATGACAAATAATTATTCCTTTTTAACTAGAAAACTGTTAAAGACATTTGTTTTTGCAGACGCTTCAAAATTTGACAAAAATGTGTAGTTACCGTTTTGTAGACATTCTTGACACTCCACTTGAAGCATCAATCTCCTTTATTGTTCTTGAGAATAGTGCAGATCGTTGATGCTGGCCGATAGCAGTTGTGAGCTAGATTAGCCACCTTGTTCTTGCTTTTCAATGGTTTTTCGTTTCATTTCAACTCTCTCTTTTATGATTGTCTTCTTGTGTTTTTTTTCGAAGACATTTTAGCACAGGTTATTACTAGGGCTGCGGAAATTAACAATTTATTACCCGATTAATCGGTAAAAAAAATTAACGATTTAATTTATTTTTTAACGATTAATCGACCCATCACTTACAAGTTATTGGAAGTCAAAAGTAAAAAAAAATAATAATAAAAAATAGCGACCGATAAATAATAAATTTCCTGACGATTACACTAACATTTTGGTTTTAAACTATTGACTGACGGGAATGTTCAAAATGTTGATAAAGTTTGTCTACCATGGTTCTAACACTTCGCCTACTTATCAAACCAAATGAAAAGCGTATTAAGCTAATGGCAGTAATGGGTCTGACTCAGAGACAGAAAATGACGACAGGTCTTCTGATTAATTACTATGTTACAAAATGGAGATGAAAGTTCCTGAATCCATTAACCCTCTACAATGGTGGAAACTTAATGAACACCCATATCCAATAATGTCATTCCTTGCCAAGACCGTTTTGTGCATACCAGTGTTACCAGTTACCTCAGTCCCATGTGAATGATTGTTCAGCTCGGCTGGTTATATTGTCAATTAGACCCGCTCATCACTTGAACCAAATAATTTCAACACACTTTTCTTTTTACCTAGTTGGTTAAAAGATGACATATAAAGTAGGGCTGCGGAAATTAATGATTAATTGCGCGATTAATCGTTAAAAATTATTGGTGACATATCGATTAAAATAATTTTAATCGATTAAAATTTAAGAAAATATTTATAAAAATTTTTTTTCCAATTTATAAAAAAATAATTAATAATAATTTATATAATTTTTAACTTACAAACTTCTCCCGCGTATTATTATAATTTATTAATTTATGTAGACGTCCAGATGACAGCTTCAGCATAGTTAAATTTAAGAATATAAATGGAAAGGGAGCAAACATTTTGTTTTTAAGCTATCTAGGGATGGCAAAGTAGAAGTTGGTGAAAAAGTTTGCTGTGTTCACTGCCGTAAAAAATTTGCTTTTAGGGGATCAAATACATCGCTGAGGTACCACCTACAGCACAAACATATTAGACAGGGGAAATAACTCAATAAAACAACAATCTCTGGTTTTGCAATAGCTGAATTATTGTACCCAGGGGGCAGTGTTGTCCATCAGCCTTATAGGGTGCAGTGTTGTTGAATCCGTTTTGCTCTCAGACTTTTATAGTGGAAGGGTCCCAACCCACGTCAGAAGTCAGTAAATTTAAAACAATTATGTTTTGGGGGCTTGCGGCCTATGGGCTGCTGGTGATAACATGTTAACAAAATTGAATGGGCAATGAAAATAACTTTTGAAATAGATGTACTATAAGAAATTTAAATGAACAGAGAAATGCGTGAATGCTCTGCCCCTGACAAGCCAAAACATAGAAGCTGTGCTCTTTACAAGCCCAGATCTGGTCAAATACATAGATGCTACGCTCTTTACAAGCCCATATCTGGTCAAATACATAGATGCTACGCTCTTTACAAGCCCATATCTGGTCAAATACATAGATGCTACGCTCTTTACAAGCCCATATCTGGTCAAATACATAGATGCTAAGCTCTTTACAAGTCCATATCTGGTCAAATACATAGATGCTACGCTCTTTACAAGCCCATATCTGGTCAAATACATAGATGCTACGCTCTTTACAAGCCCATATCTGGTCAAATACATAGATGCTACGCTCTTTACAAGCCCATATCTGGTCAAATACATAGATGCTACGCTCTTTACAAGCCCATATCTGGTCAAATACATAGATGCTACGCTCTTTACAAGCCCATATCTGGTCAAATACATAGATGCTACGCTCTTTACAAGCCCATATCTGGTCAAATACATAGATGCTACGCTCTTTACAAGCCCATATCTGGTCAAATACATAGATGCTACGCTCTTTACAAGCCCATATCTGGTCAAATACATAGATGCCACGCTCTTTACAAGCCCATATCTGGTCAAATACATAGATGCTACGCTCTTTACAAGCCCATATCTGGTCAAATACATAGATGCTACGCTCTTTACAAGCCACTATCTGGTCAAATACATAGATGCTACGCTCTTTACAAGCCCATATCTGGTCAAATACATAGATGCTAAGCTCTTTACAAGCCCATATCTGGTCAAATACATAAATGCTACGCTCTTTACAAGCCCATATCTGGTCAAATACATAGATGCTACGCTCTTTACAAGCCCATATCTGGTCAAATACATAGATGCTACGCTCTTTACAAGCCCATATCTGGTCAAATACATAGATGCTACGCTCTTTACAAATAGAACATTATAATGTAAAATAAACAAGAGTGATAAATTAATTTCATTTCTCAAATCCAGGGTATTGTGATAAAATTCAACTCAAACCAGAGATATGCCACCACAGGCATAACTGCCACCATTCTCAGACAAATAGCCAAGAAAGTTAGTGTGCCATTACAGGTGAGAAGTTAAAGAAAGTTAGTGTGCCATTACAGGTGAGAAGTTAAAGAAAGTCAGTGTGTCATTACAGGTGAGAAGTTTAAAGAAAGTTAGTGTGCCATTACAGGTGAGACGTTACATGTTGGTTTCAGTTCAGCTTGATATTGTTTGTTTTGAAAGTTTGAGTTTGACCGTAAATTTTATGTTTGGATGTGGACGATATTTTGGTTACCTCGCAGTAAATAGTTTCTTTTTTTACTTGATATATGAAAATACAACCGAATATAAAACATTTTATATAAAATATATTATATACCAATGATGGCCCAATTGTCTACATTAAGGCTCGCGTACAATTTATGAAAGATATATTACAAGGAATATGTGAAGATTTCCAAGCCAGGCTTAATGACCCATAGTGCTTCAATGCGTCTCTCAACAATTTTTTAATATTTTAAAATGGCTCTCAGTTAATACAGTTTTGGATTATTATGTATATTATTTAAAGTATTTATGTATGGTGAAGATTTGACTAATATAAAGAAAGTATTTTAAAGTAAGCTTTCTTCATAAAACCAATTTTACTAAATTTGAAAAAATGTTATAAATTCAGCTCAGTATGACTATAACCAGGAATAAACTTTAATTAATAATTTGATAGTCAACAATCTCTCTCAGGACTTAGTGGTGATAGTCAACAATCTCTCAGGACTTAGTGGTGATAGTCAACAATCTCTCAGGACTTTGTGGTGATAGTCAACAATCTCTCTCAGGACTTAGTGGTGATAGTCAACAATCTCTCTCAGGACTTTGTGGTTCGGAATGACTATAAACATAAATAAACTTTAATTAATCTATTGATTTAGTCACCACTCTCTCTCTCTCAGGACTTTGTGGTTCGGAATGACTCTACGTGTGGCTCAACAATTGGACCAATTATGTCGGCCAAGCTTGGAATACAGACCATTGATGTGGGGGCACCACAGTTTGCCATGCATTCAATCAGAGAAACTGGGGCTACATCTGATGTCCTTCATGCAGTCAGACTCTTTGAGGTATGAAATGAAAATTGGCCTTTAGGCTCTAATGATGAGCCTGTGGTGTGGCCTTTAGGCTCTAATGATGAGCCTGTGGTGTGGCCTTTAGGCTCTAATGATGAGCCTGTGGTGTGGCCTTTAGGCTCTAATGATGAGCCTGTGGTGTGGCCTTTAGGCTCTAATGATGAGCCTGTGGTGTGGCCTTTAGGCTCTAATGATGAGCCTGTGGTGTGGCCTTTAGGCTCTAATGATGAGCCTGTGGTGTGGCCTTTAGGCTCTAATGATGAGCCTGTGGTGTGGCCTTTAGGCTCTAATGATGAGCCTGTGGTGTGGCCTTTAGGCTCTAATGATGAGCCTGTGGTGTGGCCTTTAGGCTCTAATGATGAGCCTGTGGTGTGGCCTTTAGGCTCTAATGATGAGCCTTTGGTGTGGCCTTTAGGCTCTAATGATGAGCCTGTGGCTAAGTTCTATATATTACTTTTTTTTTAACAAATGAAAAAATCATATTTTTGTTGTTTTGTTTTTGTTCTTGGGTGAGGTCTGGGGTAGCAGAAATATGAGTCACAAAATAATCCAGTAAGAACTTAAGGTTTTCTCAATTCGCACTACTTTCAATATTAAACTAAAAGGAAAATATATTTTATTCAGTTTCTTTTGTAGGTTTGACATTTATTGTTATAAAGTGGATCACAAAATTCAATGAATGCTAACAAAATGATTAATTTTTGTCCACAGGGTTTTTTCCGTTTCTATCCTGAAGTTCAGTCATCTCTCAAATTTTGAGCTGAGTTTTCCAGATGCATGTGACCAATGTTGAGGTCTACGTAGCATATTGCCCCAAGCCATAGTAATTTTTAGAATCACTTGAGTATTTTGTGCAGGTTCCAAATGAAAAGGATTGATGTAAAGAATTGTTTAAAGTAACTTTAGTTCTGTAATTCATTTTCAATGAAAAATATATTTTAATATTTATTTGCGCGAATCACTGCTAAGTCGTTTGATGGGAATTGTAAAAGTCAGATTTGATTTTCAAAAATGGGTTTTTAAAAAATCAAGAATAATAAATAATAGCCGAGGTCATTCTTTACTTCATGTATTTAAGTGAATTTTAATAAAAAATTTTATAAAACGCAAAATGATGAAGAATAAATAGAGAAAATAGGGGGGGGGGGGGGGGGGGGGGGGGGGGGGGGGGGGAGATTTTTTTGATATCTACCCTAACAGCTACTAAACTAAAGCTCTCTACGTTGTTAACGGAAACGGACGGTTACTAGCTAACGTATATAAACACTACGGACAGCAACGACCAAGATAGCTGTCTACGATAAGGCTAGTGCTGTCGTTTACTTACTTGGAGGGGCCCACAGACGGGACGTGGGTCTAAGCTGATGGCTCTAGCGTAGGCATCTTGGCACCGTTGGGTCAGGGGCTCTCCACACAGCTGCTATCGAGATCCCCGGCATCCCTCGGGCAACGGAAAAGATCAATTCCCGGGTAGCAGCATTAGGCAGCTCTGCTCCTATTAAAAAATAACCACGGGCACGATTTATTGAATGACATCTTAGTATCAAGTGGCAAGCTACCCCATCCAACAACAACAAATGATCTATGCCAAATCCCCCACAACCACACCCAATCCCCAAACCACCTACACACCCATAAAAACATCCCATTACAAATCTCAACCAAACAAAATACCCTCCACCACCACAACATTGTACACAATCCCATTACACAGCCGCCCTTAAAACAACCACAAAGAGTCCTCCCGAAACGTTAGAAAACCCACCCACCACCCCCTAACCCCACCGCCACAACGCTGTGTTGTCTGTACAAAACAAAACAAAAACCCCCTGGTAACCAGCACCATCATAACCCCCAAGCCGCCCACAATAGAGAGAACCCTAGCCACTGGAGACCAACCATTAAACCCAAATACTAATAACCAACTAACCAGCAACAGTACCAAACCTACACACCCCCACCCACCACTAAATCACCCAATAAAACAAAAACATAGCTATCCCCCGAGAATACCCCTCACCCCAACACTAAACCCACCATCACTCTTGCCCATGGGCCCCGGTATAACGGAAAGTCGCATAACACGTTACCACACCCCTACCCCAAACACCCGAACTCAAAAAAGCGGTTCACACCCCGCCCCCACCACTCACCTACAACCCGTCCCCAACCACCAACTGTTGACTCACCCATGACAAACATGCAGACCCCCATACACCAACAACGTAATAACACCAAAAACAATCACACCACACTTAGTCAACCTCAAATACCACCAAATAGCTGAATAGCGCACAAGTAGCACATGACTAACCCCAAACCCCCGGCATTGGTACTAAATGGATTTGGAGGTGCATTACCAACAGACTCGAACAGCGCGAACGGACATCTTACTTATAGCAACCAGAAAATTTGTGCGAATGGCTTTGCAGCTTCTGCTGTGGCTGTACAAGCCCACTCGTGAATGGCAGCCTTTGCTGCACTTCTGACACTGAAAGGTAGTATTAGTGGTTGGCTGATTTGCTCTCCTTTTCCTCTTAAGGCGGTTTACGTCTGCGACCTGTTGCAGGTTTCTTTCTCCTGCTTCTAGCCCGGCAGTCAACGCCTGCCTCCATCTGTGCCTGTCCCCAGAGAGTTCCTCCCAACTATTAATTTATGTCAATGCCAATAGCTTTGAGGTCTCTCTTGCAGACATCTTTGTAATGGAGGTGAGGCCGGCCTGTAGTCCTCTTTCCTTTGGCTAGCTCAGAATAGAGGATGTCCTTTGGGATTCTGCCATCCTCCAATCTGCGCACATGTCCCAACCATCTGAGCCGACGCTGGCGGAGAAGAGTTGTCATGCTTTGTATTTTTGCCTGTTGTAGCACCTCATTGTTGGTGACATGGTCCTGCCAGGCGATTCCCAGAATGCGCCGGAGAAAGCTCATGTGGAAAGCACTCAATCTCTTTTCTTGTCTGGAGTATAGGGTCCAGGATTCACTGGCGTAAAGGAGGGAGCTTAACACACATGCACAGTACACAGCAATTTTGAAGGCCTCAACCAGAGAAACAATCTGCGACAAGGCTAAACAGATGGACAGATGGGCTGAGCACTATTCAAAACTCTACTCCCAACAAAATCAAGTAACCCAAGATGCCATCCAAAGCCTCCCCCTCATGGCAGAACTGGACGACATACCCACCCTGGCAGAACTAAAAGCTATTGAGCGATTACCAATAGCCAAGGCCCCCGGTAAGGACGGAATACCACCAGAGATCATATAGTGCGGCAGTAGTGTATTGCTGGAACACCTGCATGGCCTCCTCTGCCAGTGCTGGGAAGAAGGAGCAGTACCATAGGATATGAGAATGCCAACATAATCACGCTGTATAAAAATAAAGGAGACAGAAGCGACTGTAACAACTACAGAGGCATTTCTCTCCTTAGCATGGTGGGTAAGGTCTTTGCATGCGTTGTTTTAAAGAAACTGCAAAGACTTGCTGAGAGCATATCCTGAATCACAGTGTGGCTTCGGGCAGAAAGGTCTACAATCGACATGATCTTTTCTCTAAGAAAAGTGCCGAGAGCAACACATGCCCCTCTATCGGCTTTCATTGATTTAACAAAGGTTTTTGACCTGGTCAGCAGTGGTCTGTTTACTGTCTTGTCAAAAGTTGGCTGCCCACCAAAACTGCTTAACATTATACAGTCATTCTATGATGGTATGAAAGGCACAGTGCAGTATGACGGATCAACTTCCCCTCGATTTGATATATCCTCAGTGGAGTCAGGGCTGTGTCCTTGCCCCGACACTCTTTGGCATCTTTTTTGCCTGGCTGTTGAGACATGCCATTGGTATAATACACACTTATAAAAAAAACAACAGATTCATTTAAAGATGCACTCTTGTTCTCATTTTGTGTGTCAAGTTTCAGCACTCAGATAGTTGTGTTTATTTTAGCTCACAAGATACCTGGCAGCCATAAACACGCGCAGCTCTGTGTTCTGAACAAAGGCGTGGAAAGATGACAGCCCTGTATACAGTTTTGAACGTAATTTTTAATCCGTCCTGAAGCTTTTCAGGTTTTTTTAATTTTAAAACTAACCAACAATATTTTGATCATACCATGAAATTTGAACTACTGCAGTCAATACAAAAGTTATTGGTACACTGACCAAATTACTGGTACACTGACCACTGGTAAACTGACCATCAGTCTGATCACCAGTGTCATCCATAAACAACTTAAGTTATATAAAAAAAAACTTTCCACATTTGTTTGTGCCATGTTTGTACAAATCTATCTCGTCAAGCCCATTTAAATGAAAATAACTTGATAACAGAAAATGTTTTATGGTATTTGTTTCTCCCAAAGACATTAGATATAAATAGAAGAAAAACTTTGCTATAAAATATTGGACGGCAAAATGAAAGCATGATGTTCACATTATTTCTAATGATCCAATGATAGTGGACAGGTTCTGCCAGGCTATTTTCAACATGTAATAGCAACAACTGGGTCCCCCTAGTATTTCAGTTTATATAAACATTTCAATATGTAATAGCAACAACTCTGTCCCCCTAGTATTTCAGTTTATATAAACATTTCAATATGTAATAGCAACAACTTGGTCCCCCTAATATTTCAGTTTATATAAACATTTGAATTCATGCAGATCGTCATGTTGAAATAAACAGAGGTTAATGGAGGAGATTAACTCCCTCCGAGGAATGTGAGTAAAATTTTCAATTAAAAAAAATTAACATAACAGTCGGTGTTCACCCGGTAAAGCTTGCATTTGTCTTGAGGCTTAAACATTCAGTCATGTGACTAAACACATTTAGAACAATATTGTATTTATATTTATTTTTTCAACTTTAAAATGTCATGTTCTTGAAGAATTATGAAAATATTCTGATTAATTCTGTTCTGCTTTAAACCAATAAGGAAAATCAAAGAAAATTTCTGTGGAATGAAAAGCGCGCTGGACATTTTGTCTGTTTAACTCGGTCACTTTGTCTATTGAACTCGGTCACTTTGTCTATGAACTCAGTCACTTTGTCTATTGAACTCAGTCCCTTTGTCTATTGAACTTGGTCACTTTGTCTATGAACTCGGTCTGTGCTATTTACATCAGGCCAAGATCAGCTCAATGTTTCCAGTCTTGACTTGACAGCACTTGAGACAATCTCCAGACTGTCTTTGTCCAACTCCTTGACTAAACTCAGGACAGCATTGAGGATGTTTGAATTCTGGACAGATTATGAAATGTTTTTTGTTTAAAAAAATATCAAATAGCCACAAGATTAAAAACACTAAACTAAAAGTGACATGACTCAGCCACAAGTCAAGCTTTAGAAAACCTCAGTCTCATCCTATATCCTACTCTCTTATTCCCTATGGTAATTGACAACTGAATATCATCGTATATCCTACTCTTTTATTCCCTACGAGCAACCAAGCCCGTCCAAGGACGTTCTGTCACCATTCGGTGACATGCTGTAACTCCCTTCCAACAGCCGCCTCGACGTGGCATACATGTGCATCGCGTCAAAAATACTATTCATTATAGTTAAAATAAATAACTCGTAAAAACAGAGCTTTTTGCTATAAATCCCAACACGTATAACTCAAAATAAAGTCTTGGAAGAAATACTGCACCAAAAATAACTCGTTTTGAACGTCCGCATAAATGGCGTAAACGTGTTCAATATGATTGGCTGTAGGAGTCATATGTGTTTGAGGGTCCAATCGCAATAGATGACCGGACAGAAAGGACAGAAACTTGCCTTTTATTATATAGGATGGTAATTGACGACTGAATATCATCGTATATCCTACTCTCTTATTCCCTATGGTAATTGACGACTGAATCTCCAAACAACAGTATAAGTGAGTATCAGCTGCTGAATCTTAATTTTGTCCTGATTTCTATGCTATTATTTCGGTAGAAAGGGAAAAGCTTAAATTTTCTCTTTCAGACAACTGTGCACCTACCCTTGTCCTCAATATGTCAGAGTTAATGGACTTGGCCATACTGGGTACTCTGCTCAAAGGTTTCAGTCCAACTTGAATTCTAAGACGGCTGGGGAATATGGAAAAGGAGACCATAAGGAGTGATAATTTTTATCTTAAAAATCAAGCAACTGAATTATTGCTATTGGAATTCTAAAGTTGGTATCTTATTGATAACAATAATGAAATGCTTTGTGACTAAGGAAAATATTTGTTATCATCACAAGTTTTTAAAATTATTAGCCACCACACCAATTCCATTTCTATACAGAGACCCAAAAGGTGGAGAATCAAATGGTGACCCAAATGATTACCTCAGTAATCTGTAGGGACCACAGAACTGCAGTAGGTCAACAGTAACTAAAGTAGGCTAGCAATAACAAAAGTAGGTCAACAGTAACTAAAGTAGGCTAGCAATAACAAAAGTAGGTCAACAGTAACTAAAGTAGGCTAGCAATAACAAAAGTAGGTCAACAGTAACTAAAGTAGGCTAGCAATAACAAAAGTAGGTCAACAGTAACTAAAGTAGGCTAGCAATAACAAAAGTAGGTCAACAGTAACTAAAGTAGGCTAGCAATAACAAAAGTAGGTCAACAGTAACTAAAGTAGGCTAGCAATAACAAAAGTAGGTCAACAGTAACTAACATTTACTCACTTGTATTCATCCCAGTCAACGGGCTCAGCTTTCTCCTTTGGGGCTAGTGTCCTGGACTCCAGATCTATATTCAGTGACTGACCTGGGGTCAGAACATTGGTGTGACAGATCACTTCTGGAGCCAATTCAGTCTGGTCTGAGGCTCCGTCACGGCCATTCTGACCTAATTCCACAGAACTGTCCACGTCCGTAGAATCCATCACATCATCCAGCTGTATCCGGTCTAACAAAGATACAACACACTGGCTGTTTTCACGGACAGCATTGCTAGACTGGATGTTGTCACGGACAGCGTTGCTAGACTGGCTGTTGTCACAAACAGCGTTGCTAGACTGGCTGTTTTCATGGACAGCATTGCTAGACTGGCTGTTGTCACAAACAGTGTTGCTAGACTGGCTGTTTTCATGGACAGCGTTGCTAGACTGGCTGTTGTCACAAACAGCGTTGCTAGACTGGCTGTTTTCATGGACAGCGTTGCTAGATTGGCTGTTTTCAGCGTAAGCGTTGCTAGACTCTGCGGCTGAATTATTGAAGTTGGTCCCTTCAAGGGCAGCACTATCACTCGTGATATCAACACCTGCAGCTGGCACAGGATAGGCTTCGTCACGGACAAGGTCAAAATTTCCATCTTCCAAATCTAGATTTGGGAGGATTTCTGGAACAGTGACGGCAAGGTGTGTTTTTCCAAAACATCTTTTTAGTGGTAATTCAAATTCTGCTTTTTCATAAGTCATCTGGGAAACTTGCTGAGTTTCCATGTCATGGTTAGCTATGCCATCCTCATAACACTTTAAATCTTTCTTATCCCCACACAGGTTGGCACCAATAACATTATAATTGTCACCATTCTCTAATACAATTTCTTCTTTACTAGTTTCAGATATATCATCAGACTTAGCAGCTAAACTTGTATCCACTTGTGGAACTGTTGCCACAAATTTCTGGTTTGCATCCAAACAAAGAGTATTGAGATCCTGACTTCTTGCACTAACATCAACATCAAATTTGATGTCCGTCCTGAATGTCCTTGGGCCAACATCACCATCAGACTTGACATCTTCCATGCTGGGTGCACTTAGGTCACCATCAGATTTTGTGTCTTCTCTGAAAGTGCGCCTTGGACTGACATCACCATCAGACTTGAAATATTCTCTACTGGTAGCCATAACATCCCTGTCATGGCTGGTAACATCCCTGTCATGGCTGGTAACATCCCTGTCATGGCTGGTACCATCCCTGTCATGGCTGGTACCATCCCTGTCATGGCTGCTCTTGATACCCACGTCATCAAGGCTCAGCCTCTCTTTGATCTGGTCCTCTCTCTTTTTCTGGTGCCGTTTCCTCCTGGGCAACGCCCACTTGTTGCAGGACTCTGATGCATCGTTTATGTCAACGTCCTTGTCATCCTCTGTGCTGGAGCTACTGGTAAAGACGCTTGAGTAAGAAAAGTCATCGGGGATTGGAACATCATCCCCTTCTATCGTAGCCCTTGCCAATTCATCTTCTGTTACCACTGAGGAGGAAATAAAACTAATCAGTGGATTCAATGACGCCAACGTAGTGACTTAATGAGAAGCAATGACGCAAACTTTTTGACTTAATGAGAGGCAAACGAGAAGGAGCTTCGGTACAGTCAAGTATAATTCCAATATTTCCCTCTTGCACCCAATGACCCAAAAGTGGAAACTTCTGTTGGAACACACAAACATTTTTCTTTCTCAGTTTCAAAATATTTGGTCAAAATCCCAGATGAAGCACAAAGGATATCCCAACAAGTGGCCACTCTACTGATAGTTCAAAGCTGTCTGAATGCTGTCTGAATGCTGTCTGAATGCTGTCTGAAAGCTGTCTGAAAGCTATTTGTTTTTCAGCCGATAATCAGAAATGACTGCATCAAGCAACTTAGTGATCAAAACAAGTGACTCAAGATTGATATATTTCTAGCTGGGGGTGTTACTCTATTGCAGCGGTTCTCAACCTGTGGGTCGCGACCCCCGTGGGGGTCGAATGACGATTTGGCAGGGGTCGCCAAAGACCATTGGAAAAATATGTTTTTTTGTGTGTTTAAATGTGTAAAAATGTGTAAACCTTGCCATGTACATATTTTGTCTATTACTCTATACTAGTCTATAGTCTATTCCAGGGGTTCCTAACCAGTGGTGCATGCACCCCCAAGGGGTGCATGAGCAGGTTCCAGGGGGTGCATGAACCATTCAGAGAAAAAAAGAAAAAGAGGGAAAAAAGAAGAAGGGAAAACAAAAGAAAGAAAAACTGATAATCTGAAAATTTAAACCTTAAGCAAGGCATGCCGCTTTAAAGGGCACCCATTTACAAACTTTTTTTTTCGTTCGCGCATCGTTCGGCGCATGTCGAACAATTTGCGAAAAACTTTTTCGCAAATTGAACGGTTCGCTCTACGTGTTCCTCGTAATCTCGTGTTTTACGTCACAGTTTTCTAAAAATAATTTAATTTTGTCATCAAATACGTCAGATATATGTCTTCCGGTGACCCTCTAACTGTTTTGAGCGGATGTAAACGTTGGGATTTTTTCCTTATTTTTTATTGCTCGGTACGCTGCAAAGGTCTTAAAAACGTTAATTGTAAGCAATTATTCGTCATTGAAACCTAAAATCTTGAGTTATGCATCCAATTCCGGTACGACTTTCCGATTGTCATCACCCCCTCAAAATCGTTAATAAATATTTTTTTAAAAAAAAGAGAGAGAGATGGAACACAAAAACCTCAGTGCTTCCTCTGTGGAAAAATCCTGTGCAATGACAACATGAAGCCTGTTAGACTCCGAGAGCACTTGGAGAAAGTCCATCCATCCAATTCCAAGGACAGTGTTGAGGTCTACATGCAGAAGAGAGCTCACTTCTTAACCTCGGGTACCTTGCCCAAGCTTGGATTTTCTTTGTCACAGGAACCTGCACTGGAGGCATCATTCAAAGTTTCATATCTTATTGCAAAGAACAAGAAGCCCCACACCAGTGGAGAACTTTGGTGAAGCCTTGTGCTCTGGGGATGGTGGAACTGATGTGTGGTCACCAGTTGAGGAAGCAGGTTGAGAAAGTTCATTTGTCCAATGACACTATTCATTCCAGGATTAGTGACATGGCTGCAGACATTCTGGATCAAGTCTTGTGCGAGATGAGAAGCAGTACTTTTTTCCATTTAGCATGCAGCTGGGTGAACCCACTGATGTAGCACATTGCAGTCAGATTCTTGTATTTCTGAGATATGTTCTCGGGGGATTGCTGAAGTAGGAATTTCTCTTTTGTAAGCCACTCCTAGCTACTACCAAAGCTGCTGATGTGCTGCAACTAGTCAGGGCATTCTTCACTGAAAACCAGTTTGACTGGACTTCAAGAATTTCTTCAATTTGCACAGGTGGTGCTCCCTCCATGCTAGGTAATAAGTCAGGATTTTCAGCACTGGTAAAAAAAGAAGTTCCAGATATTGTCACTACACACTGTTATTTCATCATCAGGCCCTTTCATGCAAAACTCTACCCCCAACCTTGAAGTCAGTTCTTTCTACTGTAGTCCAAGTTGTAAATTTTATCCGCTCACATGCCTTGAACCACCGCCTCTTCAAATTGTTCTGTCAGGAGGTGGGCTCTGAGCATGAAGTTCTGCTCTACCACACTGAGGTGCGCTGGTTGTCCAGGGGACGGATACTTTCTGGGTTAGTAGAACTGAGACTGGAGCTTGCCATTTTCTTGCAAGAAAAAGAGAGTGACCTTGTTGACAAGTTTGACTGTCCAAATTTAATTCATTAGTTGGCATACCTGGCTGACATCTTCACCATCTTTAATGAGTTGAACACATCTCTCCAAGGACCTGCTGTGACTGTAATGGATGCTACTGAGAGATTGCAAACCTTCCTTAATAAAGTACCACTATTCCAACTACGACTAGAAAAGTCCAACTTGGCCATCTCTCCACTCTTGGATGAAGTTGTAATATCTGGGGCAGAAGGAAGCACTGAGGGATCCCTGCCTGAAAACATCAAAGGGGAAATTTCAGAGCACCTTTCAACATTGCAAAGGCCCTTTGATGGGTATTTCTGTCAAGAAATTGCTAGGAAATACCTTTGTATTCGCAATCCTTTTCTCTGTGACTTGGAAAACATTGATGACAGTGACTTTGCTAAAGATGACCTGATTGATTTGAGAACCAGAGAAGTACTGAGGAGTGCCTTCAATTGCAATACCTTGATTGAATTTTGGTGCGCCCAGCTAAATTCCTACCCACAACTAGCCAAGAGGGCAGCACTAACTCTCCTTCCATTTGCCACAACCTATCCCTGTGAAGCAGGATTCTCCACACCTTTGACGATTAAAACCAAGGAAAGGAATAAGTTGAATGCAGAGGATGACATGAGAGTTGCTTTGTCCAAAACAGTCCCCAGATTTAAATCACTGATTGATCATAAGAAGCAGCAGATCTCTCACTAAATTCCCTGTTGCCTATGGTCGAAACTGTTGTGTTCCTAAAATAAGCATAGTTTATTATGCATTTTCTGCAAGTTTCACGAGGGGGGTGCATGAACTTTTTTGGGCATCTGAAGGGGTGCATGGACCCCAAAAGGTTAGGAACCACTGGTCTATTCAGTAACTTTAGTAAGTTTAGTTGTTGTAACTTAATTATTTTTAGCTTTTTATAATGTTTATTTCAACACTATTTTATGAACCCCTCAACAACCGGTAATTATATCAACAGAGAGTAGGGCATGTCTGGATGCTCAGAGGTCTGAGCTCACCAGGCTGGCCAAGTGACGTAGAAGCTAAACTGCTGCTGCTTCTGGTACCACACACTGTAGTGTAGGGCTGTAGGTCAATATTTCATTGTGCGTGGTATTGAAAGCTATCGTTATAAAATTTTCATTTTAAATTTAAAGTTTTTAAACCAACCGATGGAAATGGAACATGCAGAGCAGAATATTATGAGTAAGAAAAGAAAATATATTGACTATTTCTTACAATATGGTTTTACTTCAATAGTTACAGCAGGAATTGAGAAACCGCAATGCGTTATTCGTAATGAAGTTCTTTCAGCCGAATCTATGAAGCCAAACAAACTGAAACGTCATTTTGATAGCAAACATCCAAGTTTTGCGGGGAAGGATACCGAGTATTTTAGAAGTAAAGCTGATGGCGTCAGGAAAGCCAGACTTGACACTGGCGGCAAGTACCACCAACAAAACGTAGCAGCCGTTGAAGCTTCATATTTGGTGGCGCTCAGAATCGCAAGAGCTATGAAACCTCACACCATTGCCGAAGACTTATTGTTGCCAGCGGCCAAAGATATTGTTCGAGTTATGATCGGACCCGAATTTGTTAAGAAATTGAGTGCAATTTTCTTATCTAATGACACTGTCCGGAGAAGAATAGATGCTATGTCTGCTGATATTATTGATCAGGTAATCCAGGAAGTAAAATCTGCTCCACTTCCAATATTTAGCATCCAGCTTGACGAATCCACGGACGTTGCACACTGTTCACAACTACTTGTTTACGCGAGATATATAAATGAAGGCGACTTTAAAGATGAGTTTCTTTTTTGCAAACCTCTTGAAACGACAACAACTGCACGGGATGTATTTGATACAGTTGGTTCATTTCTGAAAGATCATAATATCTCTTGGGAAAAGGTTTGTGGTGTTTGCACTGATGGTGCTCCAGCTATGCTAGGATGTCGGTCTGGATTTCAACGTTTGGTGCTAAATGAATCACCAAAAGTCATTGGAACTCACTGTATGATTCATCGACAAGTGCTAGCAACGAAGACGTTGCCACAAGAGTTTCAGGAAGTAATGAAAATGAAAATTTTGTAAAAGCGAGTGCGCTGAACAGTCGTCTGTTTTCGAAACTTTGTAATGAGATGGATGCGTCCAATGATGTTCTGCTATTTCACACTGAAGTGAGAAGGTTGTCGAGAGGGAAAGTTTTGAAACGCATTTTTGATCTTCGTGACGAACTAAAAATGTTATTTAATCAGAAGTATAAACCTCATTTCGAAGCACTTTTCAGCGACAAAAATGAGTTTCAGAAAATTGCTTACCTGGTAGATATATTTGCCATTTTGAATGAGTTAAATTTATCACTGCAAGGACCAAATGCAACATGCCTAGATTTGTCTGAAAACATCCGATCATTCGAAATGAAACTTCAGCTTTGGCAAAAAAAATTGGATGACAATAAAATGTACATGTTGCCCACCTTATCTGCTTTCTTTGAGGAAAATGACATTGAACCGGACAAGAGAAGTAAAATGATAATTTCTGTGAAAGAACACTTGCATATGCTGGCGGACGAAATTTCATCGTACTTTCCAAATCTACCTAACACTCCGTTTGCACTTGCCAGAAGTCCATTCACAGTCAAAGTTGACAATATTCCTGAGACAGCACAAGAGGAGTTCATCGAACTCATTAACAGTGATGCAGCGCGAAATGATTTCTCTTCAATGTCAGTTACAAAATTCTGGATCAAGTGTTTGCAGTCGTATCCTGTTCTGTCCGAAACTGTGTTGCGCCTTATTCCTCTTCCAACAACTTATCTTTGCGAAACAGGGTTTTCCAGCTTGCTGGTTATCAAGTCTAAATACAGAAGTAGACTTGTTGTGGAAGATGATCTTCGTTGCGCTCTCACAAAGACTGTCCCGAGAATTTCTGATCTTGTGAGAAAGAAGCAACCTCAACCTTCACATTAATTGACTTTGGCTTTCTTACGTATTTGTAAAATAGAAATAAGAACGAATACTTTGTATGTAATGTATGACATGTTTTTACAATTGTTACATATTGTGTTTTTTATTACTAACTACGTTACTACGAGAATGGTGTCTGTGCTTTCATTACGTAAAATTTGTAAAAATGAGAATACAATGTCATTCTGCATATGAGATATAATTAAATATATTATAACAGTAGCAAAATTACAGCTATGAGGTAGATACCCAAAAAATTTGATGGCGGGGGTCGCCACAGCACGAGTAATTTATTAAAAGGGTCGCGACTCAAGAAAGGTTGAGAACCGCTGCTCTATTGGGAGCTGAACCTGAGAACAAGAGACCGACTAAAGTACCCCGTATTCAGGAGCCTAAAAAAGGCCCTGAATAAATAGAAGAAGAAGAGCTCACCGACATTGTCCAGCTTTTGTAGCCTGGGGAGGGTTTTCAACACTGTCATTCGATAATTGTCTTTGCTGGCACAGGGGTTCTCAGACAGCCACAGCGAACGGAGTTTGGGCAAGTTCTTCAAATAATGGATGTCTCCCAGGCACTGAATGTTGTTGGTGCGGACATAGAGTTCCTTGAAACAAATAATTAAAAAGATTGTTGAGAGGGAAGCAATACATTTTATAATTTATTGTTATCGTACAACTGCAGACAGGGGATCTTTACCGAAATTCTCAAATTCTGTGACCACATGCCAGTTGCTGTTTTAAAAAAAAACACCAACAAACAACATCCTGTTACTGCTATATTTTTTATCACTGCCCGTAAATGTCATTAGGCAACATATCTTGTTTAGAGCATTTTTCAAGTTTGACTTTTTATTTAAATCTAGAGGGTAAAAAAGCAAAAATAATTTAATTTTTAAAAATGTGTAACGCTTGCATTAGATTTTGATTTCAAAAATCAGTTTCAAGACCACCAGGCACAATCAGTACAAAAGCTCTTGTAGAACCCAAATAATAAGATTTAGTTAATCCTAAATAATTTCTCATTTTAGCACTGCAAGAATTTTCCTATTCCAAAAAGCAGTGTAGAAATCTCATTCTTAGTAGGAAGTCCAAACTGGCAAAAAAACGCGTTTTGGGGTCATTTTTCGTAGTTTTCAAAAAATAAATAAAAACACTTCTAGGAGACTTACACAAATAAGATTAACATGTGAATAAACTTCTACTAATCTTTATCTAACGAAATATATATCTTTTGTATCTTTGACTTGTGTTTTTTTATGTTTAAAAAGTATCAGTTTTGACAAATTTTACGGCGTTTTTTTTTAGGGAATTTGTACCCCTAGGTGTTTGAAACGCTCGTCGCGTCGCGCCTATTCAAATTAGCGACATAGTGTTACCACCAAATGAAAGAGCAGATCCTACCCTTTCGTTTGATGTATAGAAAGTATATCTAACTTAATTATTTCATTTTTAAAAATTATGATTGAAAACTTAAGTCGAAGAAAAAACAGTGAAAATAACTAAGCTGTAGTAATTTCTGCACACCGATAGAAAGATCATCATCATAAAAAAAATACTGTTGTAAAATCAAATGAGTGATAAGTATTGGAGCGAAGTGATTTGATTTAGAAAAACATAGCAACTTTCGATTTTTCGTGTTGTACTGTGAAAGCGCTGCGAGTCACAGCGAAGTTCTTTGACCACTGTCTAGCAGTTTTGTGGATAAGAATTACTCTGTGTTTGAGACGTCAATCAATACGTAAGTAATATATTTAAAGTTTTATTTACATTTAAACAAAAGATTTACTTCTGTCTTAGTTAAGTTGATTAAGTTAGTAAAAAGATATCATTATTTTATGCAACATTGCTGGTCTCATCGTAGTGAAATTGGATGCGTCTGGTACATATTGTACGATTAGAATTGGATCTATTTAAATCGATAAAAAGCATAGATAATCGGAACAATGATTGAATAATTTATAATTGAAAGGTGTTATATTTTAAAATGTATGCAAAATATGGCTGTAATTATTATTTTAAAATTGGGGTTTCTGCACAAATTGTGAATCGAGGAAATTTGAGGAATTCAAGATGGCTGCCCAATAGCCTATGATAAAGAGTTGTGTTGGGTTGATGGACTAGCATTATTTTAGGGGTGATATGCTCGAACATCAATGAAATCATTTTTAAATACAATATTAATTTCAAGTTCTAGGAACTATTTTGAAATTTTTGAATTCATAATATGTACTTAGTTATAAATAGTTATTAATATTATTATTCTTATTAATTTTTAGACTTATTTTTTATTGGGTTTAGCATTGATAATATTGCTATAAGTTCATTTTGTTATAAGTAGATATATCTGAGAATATTTAAAACGCTTTTGATCCAATTGTGTTATGCCAAACATTTTTATAATTTTAAAAAAACTTCATTATTTAAAAATAACGTGGGGTGGGTAACTATTAATTTATTTTAAAGCATGTAAATGTACTTAAATGCTATTGATTAATATTGCTTATTGTGCTGATGAAGATTATCTTTTATTTGATGTATGGTATGATTATTTATATCAATTGCAGAATTTATTATGAATTTTTTAAAGTTGTGCATCTTTTTATAATCATGTACTAGTACTGTAGTGGGTACTAGTTTGAAGGATTTCATGAATTAAAGTGATTAAACTGTTTCTTTTTTTTAATTCATGCACAGTAAATTGTTAGGCTTATTGAAGTTACCTTAAATTTGATGTATGATGTTTGATATATTGATTTTTTCTGACGAGGTGACATTTTTATTGCTTCTATTTTTGTATCATTTCATGCCACTTATAAAATCTATTTTTTATGGGGTTGAGCATTGATAATATTTCTGTAAGTTCATTTTTTTATAATTAGATGTATCTGAGAAAATTTTACAATGTTCTTGATCCAATTGTGTTATGCCAAGCATTTTTTATGATTTTTTAAAATTGTTCAATTTTTTAAAATAACATGGGGTGGGTATATTTGAACTTATTTAAAGCATGTAAATGTACTTAAATGCTATTGATTCACATTGCTTATTGTGCCGATTAAGTATATCTTTAATCTGATGTATGGTATGTTTATTTATGTCAATCGCATAATTTTTTATGAATTTTTTAATTTGTGCATTTTATGCTTTTTTGGTCGAAAAATAAAGATGAAAAAAAAAGTACATTGTGAATTTTTAATTATTTTTTTTACTTTTGAATGAATCAATGTAGCTGCCTGAAAAAATTGGACTGCTACATTGTATACTTTGTAGTAACTTGACCAATTCATAGACATCTCAGTTAATTATTTTACAAAATACAGGTCTTTGAAAATGACCTTTTTTGAAAAGTTAAAAAAAAACACCATTTTTGCCCATTTTTTCAAAAAATTTAAAAATAGCATAACTTTTTTGTTTCTTAAGATAACTCTGTAATTTTTTCCCCAATGACTTAGAATAAAAAGTACTATAAAATGAAATACACCAAAAATATCTAATGCTAAAAAATAAAATCAGTTTGGACTACCTATTCTTAGATGTGTTTTTTAATGAGTTTCCTATGTAAAGATTACAGTAATTTGATTGAATTGTGCCTTCTAATGAGCTAAATAATACATTTTACATTTCAGATTATATTTGGCCTTGATCAACTAAACATTTCAGTTACTATAAAGGAAATAATATAAAACGCAAAATTATAAATTATTTTTACTGATATTACCTGAAGGTTGTAGCAGTGGGCAAAATCTCTCAATGTTGTCAACTTGTTGATGCTTAGACTGCAAACCTCAAGGTTTGGCAAGCGACGCACAACACTTACATCTTTAATGTTAGACGCCCTGAAATATTAAGCACATTTTATCTATCATTAAAATCAATGTAATTAGTGTCAAATGCATTGTTTTTTCCCAATCAAAATATTTTTAATAATTGTTCTTAATAATTAATTAATTTTATTTCTAAAGACAGTGGATTATAAATTTTTTTTTAAACAAAATGTTTAGTTGAATCTTCAAATATAAAATATAAATATAACAAAGAGAACATCTATATATCTGTTATAAATTTTCATAATTACACACATTTAAATAGTTATGTAATACTAATACACATATAAATTCTAAAATTTTGAATCTTACTGATCATGAAATGGGACATTTTCTTAAATTTGAATGATGTAATAAAAAAAAAGAAAAAGAAATTATTGAAAAAAATACCAGCAGTTGAGTTTTTTTACACTTTCTAGATCCTGGGCCCGAGTACGTAACAGCACAAGTTTTTCTGTCAACTCCACTGTATCATTATCATCAACCTGGGATAGTAATTCTTTGCTTGCCATGCTTCTTTCTGTCAAATTTATGTCAAAACCTGTAAGAAAAATAATTTGTTTCATTCTTTTAATAATTTATTTTTAAAAATCAGTCACAGTGCTCCTAGACAATGTGATCAATACAAATGAAATTTCACACAACCATCTCAAATAATGCAAGCATAATATTTATCCTACATGCAGGATGGGGGATAGGTTAAAGCTCATTTGATTTGTACCTTTTAGATTTGTCCAAAAATAAACATACACCAGCAGTGTTGTAGTTGTATGATTATTATGTTATTATTGTTATTTCTATCCATTATGATTTCCTTTTTAAAATTAAGTTTAAGAAGACGTTAGACAACAATTTATTAAGCCATAATTATGGTTTAATTAGGCTTAGGTTAATCTAAGCAAATTAGAAGTGGTTGCTCTGGGAAAGATGAGGGCCTGATGCCAAATGCATTAATGATCATTTGTAAATGCACACTTATTTTATTTATTTATTTTTTTAAAAGGATTAGAATAAAAAAATTATTTTGTCATGAAATTAATATATAACTTGAAATTTTGTAAGCTCAGAAAAGGCAGAAACCAAAGGTTTTTGTCACGTCTTGCTAGGGCTGTCAATATTGTTGAAAAAAGCTGCCTGGGTACCCGTGAAAATTTCGAACGGGTACTCGGGTTACCCGTTCGAAATGTCGCGCATAATTTTCCCCATCATGACCTCTATACAATGCAACCTAGCCACCATCCATGCACCTCATTTCACAGAGTAGCCAACAGCATGCTTCCAGTAACATACTATTTCTAATGCACAACTATTAACTGTAATGCACTAAAAACTTTTATTCAATTCCTGCTGTAAATGCATTCATCATACTCATAAACTAAAACTACAGTAAACTGAACATGCAAACAAAATGTCAACACGGCACTACTGAGTGGACCCACCAGCTGTGGCGCCACTGGCCGAGCTCATGCTTTCACCGGCCAGATCGAAACAGTTGTAAGATTTCAGCAATTCTCAGAATCCATCTCCTTCTATTGTGCTAATTGTTCGGCTGTCATGTCGATGAAGGACATATACTGCGGCTAATCTCAATCGATGGAGCTTTCTTCAGTGGTGCTGCTTTTGTTGACACCAAAAAATTTCTGATATTGGGTGGATCGGCAATTGGTTTATAAATATCAACTTTAAGAATAGCGGTCAAATGGCGTTTGTCGCTGTCAACTCGCTTGCCATGATTCCACAAGGCCGACGTCTTACCCATCTTACACTATTAGCAAGTATTTAATTTTATTAACTTTAAAAACTGAGAACTTTGGGTGTATTATTAATATCAGTTTTTGGGCTAGGCAAACACGTTGCAATAAACACAAGAAACACAAGCGAATGCAAGGGGTGTGGGTTATAGCAGTGCTTCTCAAAGTGGTGGTCCGCGAAGTTATCAAGAAAGGACAGAAAAATATAATCCTCCAATTGCTACCAATAATACTAACCCAAAAGAATTTGTCATTTTTGACAATAAGCTAATAAATGAAAGAAATAAAAGGAAATAAAACACATTTCGCTAAGTAGAGGGAAAATAGTGCACCGGTTCCTGGTGCAATGGAAAAAATTCCTGCCAGTCGGCCATACTAAAAAGTTTGAATAGCACTGCGAGTGAAAAGAGGAGAGGGGGGTAGATAAACGACATTAGCAGGTATCAATCGGTAACCCACTGTAACCCACTGGCTATTTCAAAACAAAGTTAGTGTCAAAGCAGGGGTGATTATATGAACAAAAAATAAACACAGCCTCTTTCATCTCTATGCAGTCCACCCTCACGGCCGACGTTTACCCATCGTACACTGTTAGTAACAGTTACTATTTAATTTATTAAATTTAAATACTGACAACCTTGTACCCATTATTAACATCAGTTTTTCTAGGTCAACACGTGTTAATGAACACAAGAAACACAAGCGAATGCAAGGGGTGTGGGTTATAGGAGTGAAGGGAGGAGAGAGGCGTAGACAAACAACATTAGCTAGTATCAATCGGCGTATTTCAAAGCTAAGTTAGTGTCAAAGCAGTTTTTTTTTATTAACAAACAAGGCCTCTTTCATCTCTAAGCAGCCCATCCTTATTTTTGGCAGAGGACTTTTGTTTTCCTTACATGATTCTTTTCAAGAACCAAAACCTTTTTGTTTTTGCAATTTCTGTTTCACGTTGAGAGAAAAAATGTATCAAAATACATTGTAGTTTGCTGGGATCGTATTTTATTTCCCGTTGACTGATATTTCCTATTGACAGATATTTCTCCTTAGATGTAGTTCACAGCATATATTTGAAACAAAAATTTTCATTTCATAAATTGTTTCGCGAGCCAAAATGTAAACACAAAAAAGCAACATGGGAGCTGAAGTTTGGCCTCCGTTAATATGGACATTGAAGTCACATTTTCACGGGTACTCGAGCGGAATTTTACTAACCGTGTAATCACATGGCAACAGGTACCCTTAGGGGGGATAAATGATACAATAACAGGCTTATGGCTATGGTGATGGCTGAACACCACCCTATTCACGCCACTAGGATTTCTGTTTCTTAAGCAACCCCTTTAATATTGCCCAGTTGTTAAAGAAATCAGCTGAATAGAGACGGTACCCGTTGACAGGCCTACTTCTTGCAGCACATTTAAAAACATGCATTAAATTTGCTAAGCTGCTACTGCTACATTTGAAGTACAAAATAAAAGTTCAATGAAAGTGTAAGAATTCCAGGTCAATGAGCTTACTTCCTCCCGTTTCAAAATATTCTGATGGCGCGTCTCAATCTTAAATGTAAACTGTCTAAATGACATTTTTATTGACATCATCTCCGAAATTGTCAATGCCGCTCGAACACGACCGTGCCCCCTTTTTCATCAATAATTGAATCAATGTTATAAAAAAACAATATAAATTAAGAATATGTTCGAAGTATGAAATAAAATGCAAGGCATACTGATACTCTCAATCATATTTATAGTCATATTTATGCACGTTGTGTCAATGCTGCTCAATGCATACTACTATCAGATTCACATCACACTTAGTCTCTTACTTAGTAATCTCAGTATCAGTAATCGGTATCATCAGTATGAGTAGCTCAGTTGAATCAAAATCAAACACTTCGTTAAAACTTCGTAGAATGTTGTGTTGTCATGTAATTTGTTGTAAAGGACATTCTAGTGATGCTTCTATTTAATATTACATTTCTTCCATTTATTATACTGGACAACTGACAAGCTAAGTCAAATAATTAGTCATGTTAAGACTTCTTTAGCCATAAACTTTTTCTTCTAAAATGTTGAAAACAGTGCTGCCAGTGACAATTTTTGGAAAAACCTAGCCAATTTGTCAAAAAAACCTAGATTAGAAAGAAAAAACCTAGACAGGCTAAAAATAAACAAATATGACGTCACAACGCAAGCACGCACACACACACACACACACACAAAGCCGCATTGCCAACTTAAAAATCTAGTATGTTTAACATCAATTTTACGTTATGTAAGTATGTATTTGGTGTCAGCCTGCATTCTAATATCGTTACTCGCGCGGAGACATTTAAAACATCATTAAATAAATTTATTGTAAGCATTCATAGGGGCCGTCCATAAATGACGTCACGCACCTAGGGGGGGGGAGGGGGTCACACTTTTGTGACGTTGCGTGACGAGGGGGAGGGAGGGGGGTTGAAGAAATGTGACGTCACATCAAAAGGGTAACTTTAAATAAAACTTCCACTGAAATATTTGGTCGCTTACAATTTATTTAATGACTTTTTTTTCTTCTTTTTTTTAAATAAAAATCAGTGCTTCTCAATGTGCTGGTCGGTAGGCCATCAGACGCTGGTTGGCGTATGCTATCAAGACACGAAAATTAAATCTAATTATAATCCTTAAGTTTGAGAATCCACAAGATAACCTATGAAAGTGTTACACTGCGTCGTTTGATGTTGACATCAAAGCATTTGTGATCTAACCGCAGCTCCGTTTGGTTCTCTCCCGTTACCACAAAATATACAAGTTTATGTATGCGTTACCCCCCCCCCAGACTCTAGGTCCTGCTCACGTGACTCGGGGATTTGGGGGAGCGTCTTTAGCACCCTCCCCCCCCCCGAAAATGCTACTGGTGAGTTTTACAAGCATGACAAGTGTCTAAAAATGATTTGAATAGGATTATGTGTAGATATTTTAAGTCAAAACGACACGGAATATCCTTTTTCTTTAAAAGGGGAGGGGGGGAGGGCATCTATTTGATAGAATTAAAAACGTTTTAAGTTTGATATAATTGTTCGATGGTTTTTTTTATAAAACGCCCCTGGCCATTCTAGTCTTCTAGATCAGTGCTTCTCAAAGTGGTGATCCGCGGACCGATGCCAGTCCGTGGGCCATCCGCTGCCGGTCCGCAGATGTTCTCAAAAAAGGACAGAAAAAATTGTCAGTGCAGGGAAAATAGTGCACCGGTCCCTGGTACAATGGAAAAAATTCCTGCTGGTCCGCAATACTAAAAAGTATGAGAAGCTACTACTACTACTATGGCATCCGTCCATCCTCAGGGGATGATGGCGTTTCCTCCTGCCCCTCCACCCCCTCCTCTTTCTCCTGGCCCTTTTCTCCTCGCTCCTGGCTGCAAGGGAAGCTTCCGCGACTAGGATGCCCTCGCGCACTTTTGCCCGCCAGGAGGTGTGCTCCTCAGCAATGGTCTCCCACGTTTTATGGTCAATCTGCGCCAGAGTCATGTCTTTCTTGCAGACATCCTTGAAGCGCAAGCAGGGGCGTCCTCTCTTCCGCATACCAGTTGCCAGCTCGCCGTAAAGCAAGGCTCTTGGAATGCGCTCTTGAGAAGCACTGTTCTAGATATAATGGTAAATGAGCCCATTTAAAATTAGTCAAGTATTCATTAACTTTATTGAATGCATCAAATTCTTGACATTGCAATTCGAGAGGAGAACAAAACAACTTTTCTTCTTAGCTCAGTTTTTAAGGCATTAATTTTAAATATCACAGAAAGGATACGTGATAAAGACAAGCCATGTGGATTAAGATTATTGTCACTCGTGTCAATATAAATGAAAGTAGGGTAGATTTAGGTGTCTTCATATAGTGCGTAGGTAAGAAATCTACATAGTTGTCAAATTTTTAAAAAATGCATTTTCTGGAAGGAACCTGTTTAATAATGGGCATATGTTCCAAGCGTACACGCACACATGACGTATTTTAATATATCTAGCGGATTGTAGTGGATGTTATATGTCCCAAATGAGTCTGCATTACCCCCAAGAATTCCCTTTTTGACCCCAGATGAGGTTATTTACCTCTGTTCGCCGACCTCTTTCTTACGGGATGCCCGTCAGTCAATTGAGGGATTTAAAAAAAATACATTTTAAAAGTGTTATTTTTAAATAATTTTTTTTCTAAACAAAGACGTTAACCGTGATGATCAATAGTCAATGTTTAATTTATATTCATTAAAATAAAATATAAGCTAAGGATGTTAACACAGTTCGTTTTCTGAAGGCCGGTTAAACGTTTTTTAAATAAAACAAACCCGTAAAAACAAAGTTTTTGACTATAAATCCCTTATATATGAGACATAACTAACAGTATTGATTATTTTCAAACATTTACAGACTGAATCTGTCTTAACTCAACTTTGCATCATAACCCTAGTGGGGGGGAGGGGTGGGTGGGGAGGGGGAGAGGGGGAAAAGTCTGGTCACCGATTCGCTTGACCGAGCTCAGAGTGACACGTAAAATGTAAACAAAAGCGCCCGTCGCTTCGTTGGGTCGCCTCAATGCGTCAGCTCAAAATTTCACGTGGCAAAAAAACAATAACAAACCGTGAATTTAAATTACATACCTCATATAAGGATAAACTAAAAATGCATTAATTTAATTACGGTACGTTCGATCGATCTGAAATTTTGATACGATGCATTGTTAGGTCAGACGGGTCCGTGTGCCAAATTTCAGTTCGATCGGATCATGGGAAGTGGGTCATTTTTGACTTCTGTTTTTCCGCCCGCCGCGCCGAGCCCAAGACAGAGACGGCCGCGAAGTTAATATAAGGGATTTAATAAAACAAACCCGTAAAAACAAAGTTTTTGACTATAAATCCCTTATATATGAGACATAACTAACAGTATTGATTATTTTCAAACATTTACAGACTGACACCGAGTGATGTCCCTTGTCTTTAATAAATGGGGGAAGGGATGTGAGGGGGTGTCGGCACGACGGTCGGCGTCAACACGACGATCGGCGTCAACTCAAACTCACGTGGAAGTGGGAAAAAAAAACAATAACAAAACAGTGAATTTAAATTACATACCTCATATAAGGATAAACTAAAAATGCATTAATTTAATTACGGTACGTTCGATCGATCTGAAATTTTGATACGATGCATTGTTAGGTTAGACGGGTCCGTGTGCCAAATTTCAGTTCGATCGGATCACGGAAAGTGGGTCATTTTCGACTTTTGTTTTTCCGCCCGCCGAGCCCATGAGATGATGAGAGAGAGACAGAGACGGCCGCGAAGTTAATATAAGGGATTTAAAAATGATTCACGCGGGTTACGATATTACAATTTAGATCTTCACTAAATAAATAATAAATACTTAAATGACAATAAAATTGATTTGAAATATATTTATTTTCAAATAGAAAATAAAGTTTTGTTTTTGTTTTTTGTTGTTTTTTTTTGTTTTTTTTGTTGTTGTTGTTTTTTTTTGTCAAAGATTTGTGACGTATTTTTAGAGGGGGGGGGTCTAAGTTTTTGTGACGTCGCGTGACGAGGGGGGGGGAGGGGGTCAAAATCGGCAAAAATCGCGTGACGTCATTTATGGACGGCCCCATATATTTAAGTGGAGCTTTCATTTAAAGTTGCGCATTTTTTATGTGACGTCACAGTTCTTAAACACCTCCCTCCCTTTGTCACACATCTCAATAAAGTGTACCCCCCTCCCCCTTTTAGATGCGTGTCGTCATTTATGGTATTTAATAGTATGTTGTACATAACTATTTGTAAAATATACTTACATCTGCATTTATTCATCACTTATTTCATCTTCCTTAAAAATCTTATTGGCAATCTTATCAGCATTCTTGGCATCATTTTTATTTTATCTATTACAGACGCTCATTTTTATTTTATCTATTACAGACGCTCATTTTTATTTTATCTATTACAGACGCTCATTTTTATTTTATCTATTACAGACGCTCCTTTTATACAGGATATTATTGAGTTCTACTTTTATCCATTGTCTTGCATTTTTATTTGAGTTTTAAATGTTGATGGAGTTTTAAATGTTGATGGAGTTTTAAATGTTGATAGAGTTTTAAATGTTGATAGAATTTTAAATGTTGATAGAGTTTTAAATGTTGATAGAGTTTTAAATGTTGATAGAATTTTAAATGTTGATGGAGTTTTAAATGTTGATGGAGTTTTAAATGTTGATAGAATTTTAAATGTTGATAGAGTTTTAAATGTTGATAGAGTTTTAAATGTTGATAGAGTTTTAAATGTTGATAGAGTTTTAAATGTTGACAGAGTTTTAAATGTTGATAGAGTTTTAAATGTTGATAGAGTTTTAAATGTTGATAAAGTTTTAGATGTTGATAGAGTTTTAAATGTTGATAAAGTTTTAAATGTTGATAGAGTTTTAAATGTTGATAGAGTTTTAAATGTTGATAGAGTTTTAAATGTTGATAAAGTTTTAAATGTTGATAGAGTTTTAGATGTTGATAGAGTTTTAAATGTTGATAAAGTTTTAAATGTTGATAGAGTTTTAGATGTTGATAGAGTTTTAGATGTTGATAGAGTTTTAGATGTTGATAAGTTTTAAATGTTGATAGAGTTAAAAATGTTGATAAAGTTTTAAATGTTGATAGACTTAAAAATGTTGATAAAGTTTTAAATGTTGATAAAGTTTTAAATGTTGATAAAGTTTTAAATGTTGATAAAGTTTTAAATGTTGGTAGAGTTTTAAATGTTGATAAAGTTTTAAATGTTGATATAGTTTTAAATGTTGATAGAGTTTTAAATGTTGATAGAGTTTTAAATGTTGATAATAAGTTTTAAATGTTGATAGAGTTTTAAAATGTTGATAAAGTTTTAAATGTTGGTAGAGTTTTAAATGTTGATAGAGTTTTAAATAATGATAAAGTTTTAAATGTTGATAGAGTTTAAATGTTGATAAAGTTTTAATGTTGATAGAGTTTTAAATGTTGATAGAGTTTTAAATGTTGATAGAGTTTTAAATGTTGGTAGAGTTTTAAATGTTGATAGAGTTTTAAATGTTGATATAAGTTTTAAATGTTGATAGAGTTTTAAATGTTGATAGAGTTTTAAATGTTGATAAAGTTTTAAATGTTGATAGAGTTAAAAATGTTGATAAAGTTTTAAATGTTGCTAGAGTTTTAATGTTGATAGAGTTTTAATGTTGATAGAGTTTTAATGTTGATAGAGTTTTAATGTTGATAGAGTTTTAATGTTGATAGAGTTTTAATGTTGATAGAGTTTTAATGTTGATAGAGTTTTAAATGTTGATAGAGTTTTAATGTTGATAGAGTTTTAATGTTGATAGAGTTTTAATGTTGATAGAGTTTTAAATGTTGATAGAGTTTTAAATGTTGATAGAGTTTTAATGTTGATAGAGTTTTAATGTTGATAGAGTTTTAAATGTTGATAGAGTTTTAAATGTTGATAGAGTTTTAATGTTGATAGAGTTTTAATGTTGATAAAGTTTTAAATGTTGATAGAGTTTTAATGTTGATAGAGTTTTAAATGTTGATAGAGTTTTAAATGTTGATAGAGTTTTAAATGTTGATAGAGTTTTAATGTTGATAGAGTTTTAAATGTTGATAGAGTTTTAAATGTTGATAGAGTTTTAAATGTTGATAAAGTTTTAAATGTTGATAGAGTTTTAAATGTTGATAGAGTTTTAAATGTTGATAGAGTTTTAAATGTTGATAGAGTTTTAAATGTTGATAGAGTTTTAAATGTTGATAGAGTTTTAAATGTTGATAAGAGTTTTAAATGTTGATAGAGTTTTAATGTTGATAGAGTTTTAAATGTTGATAAAGTTTTAAATGTTGATAGAGTTTTAATGTTGATAGAGTTTTAATGTTGATAGAGTTTTAATGTTGATAGAGTTTTAATGTTGATAGAGTTTAAAATGTTGATAAAGTTTTAAATGTTGATAGAGTTTTAAATGTTGATAAAGTTTTAAATGTTGATAGAGTTTTAAATGTTGATAAAGTTTTAAATGTTGATAAAGTTTTAAATGTTGGTAGAGTTTTAAATGTTGATAAAGTTTTAAATGTTGATATAGTTTTAAATGTTGATAGAGTTTTAAATGTTGATAGAGTTTTAAATGTTGATAATAAGTTTTAAATGTTGATAGAGTTAAAAATGTTGATAAAGTTTTAAATGTTGGTAGAGTTTTAAATGTTGATAAAGTTTTAAATAATGATAAAGTTTTAAATGTTGATAAAGTTAGAAATGTTGATAAAGTTTTAAATGTTGATAAAGTTTTAAATGTTGATAAAGTTTTAAATGTTGATAAAGTTTTAAATGTTGGTAGAGTTTTAAATGTTGATAAAGTTTTAAATGTTGATATAATTTTAAATGTTGATAGAGTTTTAAATGTTGATAGAGTTTTAAATGTTGATAAAGTTTTAAATGTTGATAGAGTTAAAAATGTTGATAAAGTTTTAAATGTTGCTAAAGTTTTAAATGTTGATAAAGTTTTAAATGTTGATAAAGTTTTACATGTTGGTAGAGTTTTAAATGTTGATAAAGTTTTAAATGTTGATCAAGTTTTAAATGTTGATAAAGTTTTAAATGTTGATAAAGTTGTAAATGTTGATTAAGTTTTAAATGTTGATATAATTTTAAATGTTGATAGAGTTTTAAATGTTGATAGAGTTTTAAATGTTGATAAAGTTTTAAATGTTGATAGAGTTAAAAATGTTGATAAAGTTTTAAATGTTGATAAAGTTTTAAATGTTGATAAAGTTTTAAATGTTGATAAAGTTTTACATGTTGGTAGAGTTTTAAATGTTGATAAAGTTTTAAATGTTGATCAAGTTTTAAATGTTGATAAAGTTTTAAATGTTGATAAAGTTTTAAATGTTGATAAAGTTTTAAATGTTGATAGAGTTTTAAATGTTGATAAAGTTTTAAATGTTGATAAAGTTTTAAATGTTGATAGAGTTTTAAATGTTGATAAAGTTTTAAATGTTGATAAAGTTTTAAATGTTGATAAAGTTTTAAATGTTGATAAAGTTTTAAATGTTGATAGAGTTTTAAATGTTGATAGAGTTTTAAATGTTGATAAAGTTTTGGTTTTCCTCGTTTAATCTTGTAACCCATTCCACTTCTGAATCCCGGACGGAAAGAATGGTAATTTTATGTGTTTGTTGCATACGGAATAGGAAAAGTGTTTTTATTGTTTATGTCTATCTGAGGGCAGGGGCGTCTTAACGCGTAGGCCCGTTGGGCATTTGCCCGGGGGCCCACGAATATAGGGGCACCATGGGAATATGTTTATTTATATATATTGTTTATTTTTTTTTATTCCTGCGAGGGAGGTGCCGAAAACTATGACTATTTCTTTGCACGGGGGCCCAAAATGGTGTAAAGACGGCTCTGTCTGAGGGTTGTATTAGATTATCTTTGGTTTATACTATACCAGAGAATATTCTCTCAATGCAGTCAGAAGAAAGCGGTAAGCCTGTTAAGTTTGTTAACAGGTCTAATCAAATTGAATATTTTGGCTCATTAAAGCTGTTTACCTTGTACCAGATTTCTTTAGACTGATTGCACCGCAGCAGCACCATCTTTCGAATTCTGTGGGGTAGAGCTATATATATCATAATGTAACATGACAGAGCGGGCGAAAAAACTGTTGCCACCTAATGCCTAATTTTATTTTTGAAAAATTGAATTTATTTAGGATATTATTTGCACATAGTTCTTAATTTTTGTACTTAAATATCATTTATTTACTTTTAAAAGAAAAACCTAGATTATGGCTATTTTAGAAACCTAGACAAGGCCGAAAAAACCTATATCTAGGTTGAAAGACCTAGCGCTGGCAGCACTGGTTGAAAAGAATGTCAAAAAAACTAGCGTCCCAAACAATTTATCAATTACTATTTACTTTACTTCCTGTTTCCTAAAGTTGAATCCAGAAAGGTCCTCAAATTATTTAAATATTTACTACCTTATATTAGTATTTTCAGTCTGTTGAAAAACTGGGTTCTAAATTATTTAATTATTAAAATCATTAAACCTAGAAACACTAAAGGCTAGAAGAACAAAGAGCTAAGTTTCCTAAGTAGTAATAATACATATGGCAATTAATTATAATTTGGAAATACAAAGATAATCTAATTAAATATAACCCTCAAAGTCAAAGGTTTTAAGGATAGTCATAGGGATAATGGGATTTTAAAAAAATCTTATTCCATATGCAGGAACAAACGTATAAAAATTATCTTTCTCCCCGTCTGGAATTCAGGCGTGAAGTAGGTTGCCTAATCAAACCAGGAAAACCAACACACAATCAACATTTACAACTCTAATAAAAATGCAAGAGTAGACATAAACCACGGTTAAGAGTAGGGCGCAATGATATTCTTATAGAATGATCGAATTTAATACTAGTAATAGCAGTGGCGTAGCGAGAGGGGGCAAATGCCAAGGGAGGCACTTTTTTAGGGGCGGCAAATTTCTCGTCGTGAATTGCTTCAAATAACAATTTTTAAAAAAAGTGGAGCTTTTTTATCAAAAACAAAATAAAAACCAAATTAGAAATTGACAAAAGGACGTATCATAAAACATTTAAACGTTACAACTGCTAATATTTCAAACACCATCTTGGATACAAATTCCTCTGATATTATCTGAGCTGCACTTTGTACTTTTGGGCGGAAAATTTGTCTTAACTGACTATGTCTTATCTATACAGTATACAGAAGATTAATGCGTCCACAGACCATGCCGGTCTGTTGACAAGTGATGCAGCTTTCACAGGCCTCGGCTATAAGGGTTCCACGCATTACCAAGCCGCCTTTATTTCCCTAACTAATGTTAGGTACCCATTCGGAGCTGGGTGGACTCAGGGACGCCCTAGGCCCTAGAAACAAATTCTTGCCTTCACAAGGATTCGAACCCGTGACCATCGGTACGCCAGCCGAGCGCGCATGCCACTCGACCACCGTGCCCCTATTATATTTGCCGTTGTTAATTTGCTTCTAAAAATGAAAAAAAAGAAGATAAAATAATGTTTAAATAACAGACAAAAAAGAAACATCAATGCAAGAATTATCTTTAAATTTATGAACTTTTCTAATGCCAAAACTTCAAACTCCATAATGAATCTAAATTCCTATGTACTAATGCTAATTAACTGAAAAACCAAGGAGCTAAAGTAGTAAACGAACATGACAGAGATGTGCTGGTTCAATATGACAGAGATGTGCTGGTTCAACATGACAGCGATGTGCTGGTTCAACATGACAGAGATGTGCTGGTTCAACATGACAGAGATGTGCTGGTTCAACATGACAGAGATGTGCAGGTTCAACATGACAGAGATGTGCTGGTTCAACATGACAGAGATGTGCTGGTTCAACATGACAAAGATGTGCTGGTTCAACATGACAGAGATGTGCTGGTTCAACATGACAGAAATGTGCTGGTTCAACATGACAGAGATGTGCTGGTTCAACATGGCAGAGATGTGCTGGTTCAACATGACAGAGATGTGCTGGTTCAACATGACAGAGATGTGCTGGTTCAACATGACAAAGATGTGCTGGTTCAACATGACAGAGATGTGCTGGTTCAACATGACAGAGATGTGCTGGTTCAACATGACAGAGATGTGCTGGTTCATGTAATTGATTCAAGTTTGTCAGCCGCTCATCTTGTAGAATCGAAAAGAGCTGTATCCGTTAATGTATCCGTTAATGTATCCGTTAATGTATCCGTTAAATTCCAACAACAACCAACATTTCAACAACATACTTGGACTTAAATGATAGAAATAAATTGCCCCTACGTACTGATGAAAATTTGAGATTTATATATATGCAAAGAGATTGAGAGCGTCCAACATATTAACATAACTTCAATAACACCAATAAAGGTTAACTCAGGAGTTCCCCAAGGAACTGTGCTAGGTCCCTTACTCTTTTTAATATATATAAATGATTTACCCAACAACATCTCAACAGGTACAAAAGTTAGGTTATTTGCTGATGATTGTATAATCTATAGAACAATTAAATCAGAACAAGATAGCAAAATTTTACAAAAAGACTTAGATGAATTGATAAAATGGGAAACTAACTGGAGTATGTTTTTCCACCCAGAAAAGTGTCAACTGTTAAGAGTAACAAAGAAAAAGAAACAAATAAATTCAAAATATTACATTCATGGAAAAGAACTGACCCAAACTAAAGATGCAAACTACTTAGGAGTCTTAATAAATGAGAAACTATCATGGAATCCCCATGTCAATGAAGTTATTAAAAAATCAAACAAAACCTTAGGCTTTATAAAAAGAAACTTTAACAAATGTAATAGAGATATAAAACTAAAATGCTACCTCACTTTGGTGAGACCTGTACTAGAATATGCATCTTCTATATGGGACCCATCCACCAAAGAAAACATTGATAAACTAGAACAAATTCAAAAAAGAGCTGCCAGATTCATTACTGGAGAATATTAGAAACTGACAAGAATAACATAATTAGTTAAATCATTAAACCTTGAAACACTAGAGGATAGAAGAACCAAGAGCAAAGTAGTAATCATACATAAAGCAATTAATTCTAATTTAGAAATACAACACAAAGATAACTTAATACAACC
Source organism: Ampullaceana balthica (assembly GCA_944989445.1). Taxonomy (NCBI): domain Eukaryota; kingdom Metazoa; phylum Mollusca; class Gastropoda; family Lymnaeidae; genus Ampullaceana; species Ampullaceana balthica. The sequence goes on along the minus strand of CALYLW010000300.1, from coordinate 1,742,463 downwards.
CTCAGATAGACATAAGGATAAAAACACCTTTCTTATTCCGTATGCAAGAACAAACACATACAAGTTTTCCTTCTTCCCGTCCGGAACTCGGGAGTGGAATGGGTTGCCTGAAGAATCCATGAAAACCAACACTTTATCAACATTTAAATCTCTAATAAAAATGCAGGACTAAACACAAACCATAGATAAGCGTAGGACGCAATAATCTTCTGTATAGAAGGAGCGTCTGTAAACAGATAAGATAAGATAAGATAGACAAAAACTTTACAACAAAATAGAGATGGGCTGGACAAATCGGGAATGATTAGAACGTCAGAAAACCACTGGAAAAAAATTGTTGCGTACTTAAATGCATTTTTTCCTTGTAAAGCATCACTTTTTAATTTTTATATCTTTTGTTTTGTCTCATGAATCAATTGTTCAATAAGTTTTGCAAATGGAAGGAATCAGAAATCGGATAAAAAATAAAATAACCTTTTAAAATAAATACATAAATACGTTGTTGTAAAAGAAAACAAAACAAAGTTGCATGCAAGAAGTTCTTGTTAGAATGTTTGACATTAATAACTCCATGGAAAACAGAATTTGGATTTCGGTGGTCACAACGAGAACAATTTTAGGGCAATTAATGGCAAAAATTCTGGAATTGGTGCATCTGAGGCTAATCTACGGCAGTGCTTCTCAAACTTTTTCGTATGACGGACCGGCAGGAATTTTTCCCACTGCACCACGGACCAGTGCACTATGTTCCCGTTATGACGTGATTTTCCATGTACTCACGTGATAGCAAAATGAGCACCTAAATGGCATAAAGCCCTACAAGATTAAGCATTAAATTCGGCGTTTTTTAAGTTACATCTCATCGAACGATTTTGAAAAAGAATAAAACTTAAACCTTGATTGCTTAAATAAACCATCTAGTCTTAAATTCATTAATTTTGTTTCTATTCATGTGGTTAAAATACTCCTTGCCTGACTATGTCATAAGGGATATTTTGAATACTCTAATTTGAAGACAAAATTTCAAAGTCCAGTAGATTAGCTGGTGAACGAAAATCGTGTCTGTTTTCTAAATTCTATATAACTGCCAAAGCCTCACACGAATTTATACACTAATCTGATCTTATGAAGAAACCAAATTTCTTCTTAACTGTTAATCTACATAGCATGGATACATATACATTAGGGTGATTACTATTTTCATTTTTTTATAACGAACCTGAAACCCTTTACATTCGAGGAACAATTATATGCAGATGACAGTAGCAACATTAATTTTTCTTTTAATTGAAAAAAATTCCCCCACCTTTTCATTTGCTTTTGTTCACACATAGCGCTGTTTGACTATTGGTTTCAATTTCACATTGAATTTTTGTATGACGTTCTAGACTGCTTTCAAACACATTCCAGTCAGCTGTTTCCATTTGTTTATAAACAAGGCATGACCCTCATCTTCTAAACAGAAAAGGAATCCAAGGATTGCATCTGTTGAAAAGCTAACCAATCTCACACAGATGCCGACAAACCGTCAAATTCTTGGAAACTTCACTTTTTCTGAAACAGTGACTGGATTGAATCAAAATTATGATTACGGATATATAATTGCTCTGGAGGGAAATTCTAGACTTTCCACTATTATCCAGCGCACTCATCAGAAAGAAACTCAATAGTCTGATTGATCTATATGACAAAAACAAAATGAAACCGTCTAATAAATTCACTGCAACACTTTATCATTAATTTGATATTACCAACGTTAATGGAGAGTGGAAAAGCACAGAGGATAAAGAGCTCTACCAGAGGCAAGGTAAGTGTGGAGGAAATATTAGTTATTCAATGGTCAAACAAGCCCCTTTGGAATCAATCCACCCAAGAAAACGAATCCGACTATCAAAAACTCAACCTCAAACCAGCTCTTATCAATCGCAGCCCACACACACATAAAACTGTCTCAGATCTTTGGATTCTGAAACCTCTACTTCTTCACCCGAGTCGCCAACCTCTTCTTCCACGTCATCTTCTCCTGAATGCAAACGAAATACCAAAGAGCAAGCACTACAACCGCGGGTTTACTAGGACTGAAAAACAACATTTCTACACATAAAGCACATGACGTTCTTGCAACCATTGCTGAACATGGTCATGATGTGCCGGTTCCAAGTCAGGCGGGTGTCTGGAAACGAGTAATCTCTGAGGGACAGAAAATGAAAACCAAAATTGTTTTAAAAACGTCAAAGCAAAGATCCCTATTGTCTCCAGTTTGATGGTAAAAGAGTGCAAAGGGGAAGAGGTTCGAGTAGTTCTGCCTAAAAAATATGACAACCGAAATCAAACTCGGTCTTCTTAAATGTGAGAGTGGTTCTGTCACGGCCATTCACAAAGAACCACATCAGCTAATTGATGAATACGATGGTTGGGAAATATTTGCATGATAATCTGCGACACTACCGCAGTAAATACTGGTCGTTTGCACGGGATTGTAAAACTCATACAGGGTGATGTCTTGAGCAAAGGCTTTCAGAAGCCACAATATATTGGCTGTCAGCACCATGTACTCGATCTCCTTCTGAAGCAAGTCATGCATTTTCTTATTCAAGAGCCAACGAGCAAACCAGAACTCAACTATTCCTTTATTGACAAATTAACAGCCTCTCTTCAGGCTGACTACCCCCTCGTTGCGACAGAGGATGTTAACACAGACGAGAGCCCTGGATGGCGAGATGATTTCATGCTCTTATATGAACTATGACAGGCTTATCGTCATTACAAATCAACTTCAAATTGACCTAGAATCAGCTGGAAAAAACTGTCAAATTTACACCAGGTAAGATGGAACTCAAGTATTATATGCTGTTATAGCATTATTTCTGATACCAGAGTGGCCTAGCATCCTTGCTCCAGCATGCGACTTCATCTGCTACGAATGTGCAAATGCTTGGTTCCATTGGCAACACTACAATAAAGAGTCCTTCAATGAACTGTTTACCTCATTCATCAAGATAAAATGCAAGAAGGCAAGTGTTTAAAGACACATTGGTCAGTCGAGGAGTCATTAATTGACATTCCCAGATCTAACCAAATTGCTGAACGTGCTGTAAAACTGTTGGAGGAACAGGAGTCATTAATTGACATTCCCAGATCTAACCAAATTGCTGAACGTGCTGTAAAACTGTTGGAGGAACTTCATGCCCAATCCAGAAAACTTGATTTTTTGAAGAAGAAGTTCATAGGAAAAAACATTTTTTTAACATTTCTTGTATCTTATTTGTTAATAAAAGTTGTTTAGTTATTACTATTACTCTTTTGAAATAAGCTTTAACAAAATATGTCTTTTCAAAATTTTTTATTTTCTTCACTTTTTTCTTCCTAAAAGGTGGGGGAAATTTTTTTTAAAAAAAATATCAAAAATGCTATTTATATTCTTCAATTACACATAAAAGTTCCTCGATTGCAAGTGGTTTCATAAATATATTTTTTTGTAATCACCCTAATATACATATTGCCTTCGATCACCAAAAATGTGCTTTCTTGTTCTTTGATTGGAAGGTTCCATTTAAATGATGAGGTCTCCACATAAATTTTATCAAATGTCAAAGCATCACTTAAGTATTCCATCCATTAGTTTCTCTGTGAGTAGCCACTGCTAAGAATTTTTTTTGTTGAGCACTATACATTTTTAAAGAATTTCGGGCATTTTTTTATAGCTTTGAAAATAAAAAGATTTCATTGTGACCAGCAAAGTTCCTGCGCCTGTGCGTGTGTTGAGCTTTTTATCCGCATCTTTCAGCACTATAGCTTACAAGGTAACCTCAAAATTGCTACATGGTATATTCACTATTTTGTATCCTGAGGTCTGAATGCCTTGCTTGTAGAAGCAATTAGGTATTTATATTTAAATCTGTAATAAAAATGCAGGACTAAACACAAACCATAGATAAGCGTAGGACGCAATAATCTTCTGTATAGAAGGAGCGTCTATAAACAGATAAGATAAGATTTCCAACAGTGTATGGACTTGTAAAATAATGAGTAACAACGCTCAAGTGTACTTAAATAGTTGGAGAATCCGTTTCAGTTGGAGTATCATGTTAACAAATTAGGTTTAACTGTTTGAACGAGTTTGACATGAGATTTTATGTTTTTGCGCCTTTGTTGAACTCTCGTATACTTTCCAACCCTTAAGAAGTATTAACACACGTTGGGTCTGTGCAATCCATAATTTTAAGATCATCATTTATTCAAAATCATTTCAGAGATGTAGTAGGCAGATTCACTTTTGCTTGAATGAAATCTTTGAAAGATTCTACAGCGTCTACTTTTTGATTTTCAATCTTTACACCTCACACAACTGGACTTGTTTGATCCTTATGTCAAATATATGAAGAGCTATCAAATACAATGGAACAATATTTGGTATCTTGTTATTGAAGAAAGATGATTTTTCGTGAACTGTATCTCCTAAAATTGCTATGAGCTCAGTTTGAATTTTAGATGACAAGTTTTTTTTACCCCTTTTCCCCATTTGTTCTCGGAGTGCTCGAACGTACTTTGCAAGCTAATGCATTAGTTCCAGAATATCGCCTTTATTCGCAACAGAATTGCCCTCTCTGTGACCTCAAAAAGTCACATTCAATTTCGCCAGGACATAATAATATCAAATATTCTAACAAGAACTTCTTGCCAATTTGTTTTCTCTTTTACAACAACTATTGTCGGTCTTTAACTTTATTAATAGTCTATTCTTTTTTTAAATCCAATTTCTGATTCTTTCCGTTTGCAAAATACTTTGGTAATGTTGAGTACTTATTGATTACTTATCGTGGCTTTTCTTTTATTAAAATTTATTTTCACGTTTTAACAATTAGCTAATTAACAACGAGGAGTTAGCCCCCCCCCCACACACACAATTTTACAACTGTGGCAGCTGTCAAATTTTAAGAATCAATGAATTTATCACCATATCAGTGTCACTTTCTCATACTAATTTAGCCTCTATTTTTTAAATTACAGTACAGCAGTATTAGTATCAGAAGAATTTATATCCAATAAGGAGTTTGAAGTTTTGGAAGTTAAAACGTCAACATGCTTTTGGATAGTTCCTTTATTTCTTTTATTAATTTCTTATTTGGCTTTTCTTTAATTTTGATTTTTTAAAACTCCTCTTTCTTTTAAAATTTTCATATTAAGAAACACATTAACGACTAGGAATTTGCCGCCCCTGTCAAATTGCCGCCCGGGGCATTGGCCCCCTCCCCCGTTTGTCCCCATCACTACGCCACTGCATTATAGTTATAACAACATTACCCACCCCCGTCTGTTCAGAGACCCTACCTCCCCCCCCACCCCACACACACCGCGGTCTGTCCAGAGTTATAATAAATAACCAGTAAAAACAAAGTTTTTGACATCAAATCCCAACGCGCACCGCTCAAAATTAAGTCTTGGAAAAAAACTGCACCAAAAATATCTTGTTTTGAACGTCGTTCAATTTCAATATATAAATGAGATTTAATTTTTCTCCGCCAGTGATTGGCTGCAGGAGAATGTAGGAGTTTGAGGGACCAATCGCACAGAAACTTGCCTTTTATTATATAGGATAAGTAACACTTATTAAACGTTTTTGTTGAAAATCTAAATAACACTGGAATGTTTCCTTTATATGTCGTCTTTTAACCAACTATGCAAAAAGACAAGTGTGTTAACATTATTTTGTTCAAGTGATGAGCGGGTCTAATTGACAATATAACCAGCCGATGGGTCGATTAATCGTTAAAAATAATATGATCGTTAAAATGTTTTAACGATTAATCGAGAAATTAATCGTTAATTTCCGCAGCCCTAAAATTAATGATCTCTTTAATAAAAACGTAGACTTTTAAGTCAGGATATAAATTTATCAAAGTCAAAGTACTGTCAATTTTAACAGAGTTGAAACAAAAACGATGGTTGCCATTATCAACACATTTTTATACAAAATGAAGACGGTCGTTAGTAAGCATTAAGCAATCAAGGCTTAAGTTTATTCTTTTTCAAAATTGTTGGATGACATGTAGCAACAAAAAAAAACCCGAATTCATGCTTAATTTTGTGGGGCTTTAGGCCATGTAGGGGCGCATTTTGCTATCACGTCAGTACAGGGAAAATCACGTCAGTACGGGAAATAGCGCACCGGTCCGTGGAGCAATGGAAAACATTCCTGCCGGTCCGTCATACGAAAAAGTTTGAGAAGCACTGCACTGGTATTTCATAATTCAAACGTATTCTCCTAATAAAAGTTGACACATATTCTTGGTTGGTTTCTTCTCTTATTGTTTCATTTGATTTAAAATTACTCCATTTTATATTCAAAATCTTTCGGAGGCATTTGTTTTCGAAGGCAACTAATTTCTTTTCTATAGCTTGAGTGGATTTCCAGCTTTCGCATCCAGATGTTAGTACAGGGATTACGTAAGAGTTGAATAGCCTAAGTTTTATATGTTAGCTAAGTTTCTTTGATCTCCAAATATTTGTAAGTTTGTTAAAAGCACTTGACCAACGCTATTCGAGTCATTATCTCTGATGATGCATTTCCATCATATGACATTTTGCTACCTAAGTAAGTGAAGTTGTTTACTTTCTCTATGCGATGGTTTGGTCATTAAGTATAATATCATTGGGTTGGTTGGTGAGGTCCATGATTTTTGTTTTTGTTGTGTTGATTTGAAGACCAATTTGATTCGAAAAGTGCTGGAGACTATCCGTTTTTTCTTGGGTGTTCAGATGCATTGAGCTTACAAGAGCTGGTGCTCAAAGTTAAATCCTCTGATTCTGTTTAAATATATTATAGTATTTAGTAGATTGTTGGCCTATTACTATTATAGTTATAATCTTATTTTTAGTACAGTGCAGTACATGTATATTATTAATAAATCAATTAATAGTTGTGACTAGGTCTATAATTCCAACTTATTTTCTATACTTCATCTAGAGACCATGATTAACAATAATAATGACATCAAAGAAAGTGATGAGCATGCTACTGACACTGATGGCACTGGTAACCAACATACAGTACCAGTACCTGCAATGAACTCTCATTGAGTATCATTAGAAAGCTAATATGTAAGTATGGTTTTAAGTTTTAAGTTCAATAAAAAAATCTTTTAATGTTTAAATTGTTTAAGCATTGACTTAAAACACTTCCTTACCAAAGATGACTCTTAATTTTAATTCTGATGGTATATTAATAACATGTTTTTAATAGTATATTCCTTATTCCTCAGCCGGGTAAATTCTTGATGGCCTGTGTGCATCATTTCTAGCAAAAGGAAAAGGGAGAAGACCACAGCCTCCACCAGCTCCTAGAACTTATAGGTTGATTTTCATGTTGCACATCATCAAGCTCAAGGGCAACAAGAACAACAAGGATGTTCCAAACTGGTTCAAAAAACTGTTTCCTGAAAGTCACTACCGACCAGATCGATTTGTCAGAAAAATGGAGCATGTGGTTTCTAGAGTTGTGACACTTTCTGGGACTGATTCTTTAATGGATTATTTAGCAACGCCATTGAACCTGGATTCCTTGTCTCCAGCCTTGGATAAGTGTGGTATTACTTTAGCAAATGTATTTACACCTATTTATTTTGATAAAACAGCCTGTAATAAAGTTAAATTGACTAATCAAATTGTTATAGATTTAGAACTGCTCACATCTAAGGAACGGCTGTGCAAATCACAATTTATTGTTCAGTGGCTATTAAATTTATTACATTATGATGAAAATGATTCAGAAAATAACACTATAGTTTGGATCTCTGACATTTATGATTGACTCTTTAAAAAAGAACTTTGATGATACTTGCTCTGAAGTATCACATTCATCAACTTCCTGTGGTTATAAAAGGAAAGGCATTAAAAAAATATAGTTTTGTAATACTAATACACGTATGATGTTATTTTAAGAAGAATAGAAAAAAATATAAAATTTCAATCAATTTTTTAAATAATAGTGTACTAGTTCTGTGGTGGTTCTAGTTAAAAGGATTTTATGAATGAAAGTGCCTGAACTATTTCTTTTTGCTATTTATTCACAGAAATTGTGAGGCTTATTAAAAATTACCTTTAATATGATGTTTGATATGTTGATTTTAATAATGAGACATTTATTGTTAAATTTTTGTATCATTTCATGCTACATGTACTTTTAAAATCTATTTTTTATTTGGGTTGACCATTGATCATATTTCTATAAGTTCATTTTGTTATAAGTAGATATATCTGAGAATATTTAAAAACGCTTTTGAACCAATTGTGTTATGCAAAGCATTTTTATATTTAAAAAAAAATCATTATTTAAAAATAACGTGGGGTGGGTAACTTTGAATTTACTTAAAAGCATGTAAATGTACTTAAATGCTATTGATTAATATTGCTTATTGTGCTGATGAAGATTATCTTTGATTTGATGTATGGTATGATTATTTATATCAATTGCAGAATTTATTATGAATTTTTTAAATTGTGCATCTTTTTATAATCATGTACTAGTACTGTAGTGGGTACTAGTTTGAAGGATTTCATGAATTAAAGTGATTAAACTGTTTCTTTTTTTTAATTCATGCACAGTAAATTGTTAGGCTTATTAAAGTTACCTTTAATTTGATGTATGATGTTTGATATATTGATTTTTTTGTCGCGAGGTGACATTTTTATTGTTTCTATTTTTGTATAATTTCATGCCACTTTTAAAATCTATTTTTTATGGGGTTGAGCATTGATAATATTTCTGTAAGTTCATTTTTTTATAATTAGATGTATCTGAGAAAATTTTAAAAAGCTTTTGATCCAATTGTGTTATGCCAAGCATTTTTTATTGATTTTTTAAAAATGTTCAATTTTTTAAAATAACATGGGGTGGGTATATTTGAACTTATTTAAAGCATGTAAATGTACTTAAATGCTATTGATTCGCATTGCTTATTGTGCCGATTAAGAATATCTTTAATTTGATGTATGGTATGTTTATTTATGTCAATCGCATAATTTTTTATGAATTTTTTAATTTGTTCATTTTACGCTTTTTTGGTCGAAAAATAAAAATGAAAAAAAAAGTACATTGTGAATTTTAAATTATTTTTTTAACTTTTGAATGAATCAATGAGCTGCCTCAAAAAAATTGGGCTGCTACATTGTATACTTTGTAGTATCTTGACCAATTCCTAGTCATCTCAGTCAATTATTTTAGAAAATACAGGTCTTTGAAACTGACCTTTTTTGAAAAGTAAAAAAAAACAGTAACAGAATAGGACAAACTCACACAAGCAAAGAGACTATCTAAACCAATAACTAAAAGTCTAGACAAACAATCTAAATTAATACTAGGAATATATAATATAGGATAACAGAACCTTGATCACCAAATGTATCCAAGCAAATATTTATTGGCAAAAAACGTACATAAATATTTATTTACAATATTAGAAAGAACAAAAAATTTCAGTGAGCTAGACCTGGGTCCATATATAGGGGGAACAATGTCAACGTAATGCTCTCTCAGTAGATGTGTTTATATAGGGCGGGGGAACAATGCCAACATAATGGTTTCTCTTTCTCTCAGTAGATGTGTTTACAGCACCAGACAGGACTAATAAAAAAAATTAATTAATCATCAATTTTATTTAATAATTTATACTGACCAATAAAAGAAAAAGTTCTCTTTTAAAAAAAATAAAATAACACAATAACATGTTTTATTAAGATCATTAGTTTGCATGTATTTTAACACTGACATAAATCTGTACAGATGATGAAAATATGTTACATATATTTATATATATAGACATTCAGAGATGGAGATGAAATATGTGAGTATGCAGTATAGGCACACTCATCCCCCAGTAACAGGGGTCAAATATTCAAGTGTCAACTTATCACAAGGTTCCAATGTAACAAATTGAGTAATAAACTAAGCTCAGATGCAGCCCCTTTCCCATTCCCCTCCCCACCCCATGTTTACCCCCCCCCCTTCCCCAAGTAATAGACTAGGCTCCGCTGCAGCCCCTTCCCCACTCGCCTCCCCACCCCCACCTTATCCTGTTTACCCCCCCAAGAGCCCTATACCTATGGCCATTCAATCCTAGATCAACACATAATTCTATGGCAACCACTCTACTGAAATTACAAGACCCACATGCCCACAGGTTCAATTGGTGCATTAGTTTGAAAGGGGCCCAAGAAGGTCAAGGTCTTGGAATGTGCCAACATGAGAAGCCAGCTCTCGAATCTAAGGTTCTGTTACTGATGCCCCTTCTGTTACTATAGTTACCTGATGCCGCCAAATATCTACTGATTTCTTCTCCGCCTTGAAAATAACACATTGACCCTGACAGGTTCCTAGGCCATCTTGAAAGTTTGGGATAACAATTTTACAGAATAAATAAAATACTTCATGATTTGCTCAATTTTCTTAAGTAATTTTAATCAACAAATACAATGACCCTATGACTTGTTCACAATCTTAGTCATACAAATATTTTTAAATATTCCAATATATTTTGTGACCTTCATTTGCAGTACAAAATGTTTGTTAAAAATGATGAGTCAAATTATTTTGTCATTACATACAAACACAGTTAATTACAATTTAAACACAATGGGAATAATATTCAGATTTTAAACAAAGTTTAGAAGAGTCTAGGGCTAGAAGTAGTTGAGTAACATTTTTGTCAAAGTCAAACTAAACAGTAAACTTTGCACTAATTGCACACATTGTTTACACAAATCTGCTGCATACATTTAAAAACAAAAAAGACTAACCAGTTAATTTGCTAACAATTCATAGATGGCAAAAAATTTGGTGTATTTTGTGAATTGATCAATTTTAGTTTTAGCACTAAGGTCAATAACAGACACAATCAAAGGATTAATAATGTCAAGCAAAGGCATTCTCTCCTTTATTTATAGCATAGCTTTTTACATTTATACATTGATCAACAGAT
>CALYLW010000300.1:871743-1129290 GCA_944989445.1 Ampullaceana balthica | reverse complement strand
CGCTGTGAAATAATAATACGTTTAGAAACTGCAGGATTACCATACTTATTAAAACTGATGTGTTTTATAAACAATATTATTAATTATAATTACTTTAACTGTGACTGTGAACTATAAACTTTTAGAACTTAATTTTTGTCTTTTTTGATTTTTATATATTAAAAATTACAATATGATATTATATTATACATGTATTTATATTTACGATCAATTATGTATGATTGTGGCCTAACGCTAAGGGACATCACTCTGCTTTTTTTTAAAATTGAAAATATAGACTTAAAAATCATAATCATTTTTGTTTTCAGATTAAAATTAACCAAACAACACACAAACCTTTGACGTCAGCATTTGTGTTGTAAACAGTGCTGACTGACTCAAAGAGTTATTTTTTGGTGAAGTAATTTGGTGCGCTGCTTTCTAAAATTAGTTAAAAAATCGTGTGGTGATTAGCACTGTAAAAAATATTATTATATAAATACTTTGTGTACATTTCAGGAATACTTCGTATTTATCATACAAGGTGAAGGATAAGTTACTTGGGCTTTTGACCAAAAAAAAAGTGGGCACCATAGGCGCCCTACAACCCCTATTATAAAATACTTCTGTGTGTAATATTACTTATTTTTCATACAAGGACAAGTTGGTTCGGCTTTTGAAAAAGGTGGGCGCCGTAGGCGCCCTAAACAAAGTTGGCGCTGCAGTACAACCTAGTATTTATTATATTGTATTTAATAATTTAATTTCAAAAATATTATTTAAATGATTTTTAGTATTATTTTCTGATGATTAGTACACTAGTAGTAGTACTAGTACTAAATCTAAGTATACATAGTGTCCCATAACCTCATGGTCCTAGGGGGTTTCCATTAGATCTTTTTCGGGGCTTGGTAGACCTTAGCGGCGCCCATCTCCTCTCCAGTTCAGAGGAGGACTTTTTTTAGCGATAGTCATTCATCAGCAATCAGCATTATTATTGTGGCTTTAACATGGGCTAGACTCCACGCCCCTCAGCTTGTGAGGCGAGCGCACTATTGACTTCGCTATCCATTCGCCAATAGTGTACTATTAATAGTATTAAATTTGTATTCTTCATTTCAATAATCACGAAGTCTGTCAGTGGGCCAGTACTAGTAATTAATAGTATAGAAGGAGCATCTGTAACTACTGAAACAGAAAAAATAGTTGTAATGGAGTAGGAGTTCAAGTCAAAGTAAGCACTACCATTGGGCACAGCCAGAGAGACACATTTTTGAATCTCTATTTTAGACTAATGTATTACTATTAATTTATTATTATTGTAGTAATACTTAAATCATGAAATCTAGAAATAGTAAAGGTCAGTAAAGGATGAAGGAAAAAATAGCAAATTAGTTATAGTAATAACAACAACATATGTATTAATAAATTTTATTAATAAAGCATTATATTTATGTACTAGTGGGGCCCGCTTAAGTCGCCGGCCTCGGGGTATGAAAAAATGGCGCCGAGATAACTGATCATCGTGTTAAAGGAAAACCAATATGGCGGCAAAATATTAACATGCGCTTGAAATTTCTTTATAATTATACACATAATGTGCGTTAATTAGTGATAGGACTATTAATCGGAATCGTATCGGAATATCGGGACCCTAATATTTCTTCACTCTTTCCTAAGGTTAAGACCGATTGTTTTTAAGGACCATTTAAATATAACTTATAACCCAGGGTTCCCACTCAGTCGGGAATTCTTAAAATAATTTTCCCGGTCTTGAAAGTCGGGAAAAGTTATGAATAGTCGGGAAACGTTATGACAAGTAGGGAATTTATATATATATATATATATATATATATATATATATATATATATTTGCTGAAGTAAATGACTTTGATTACGTCTCTGTGGTCGTTTCGATTCCATTTAATAAAAAAAAAGTTACCAGTTTATAATTGTCTGCGCATGCGTTAAAGGTCAAATTTTTCGCCTCACCTCATGGCGAGTGCTTGCAATGCCCGTCGAATCGGTGAATTTAAAAAAAAACAACATAATATGGTAATTTTAAGTTTAATGCTTTTGACGTGCAGGATATCTGTCACTATGAGACCGCACTCGAATTTCCTCCGTCAATCATATGATACGTTTAACTTGTAATATAAATAGTAACAAATGCAGCCTTGACCTTATCAGAATTCGACCTACAACACTAACAGTGCTGACGTGTATATTATATATATACACTAGAATATTAAGAAAATGATTTGATTTCACCGTCATGCGCGTGTTAGTCACAGTCACGTATCTTACTCGTAACAAAGCAACAACAAACTTTTAAAAGAATAATAATAATTTTTTATTTAATTATATAAAAACCACTGTTGATTCTCGATACAAAGGGGCCGTCCATAAATGACATCACGACCGTTCACACTTTTGTGACGAGGGGGAGGGAGGGGGGTTGAAGAAATGTGACGTCATATCAAAAGGGTAACTTTAAATAAAGCTTCCACTAAAATATTTGGTCGCTTACAATTTATTTAATGACCTTATAATACATTATTTTTTTTTATAATCAGTGCTTCTCAATGTGCCGGTTGGTATGACATCAGACGCTGGTTGACGTAAGCTATCAAGACACGAAAATTAAATCTAATTATAATCCTTAAGTTTGAAATCGTTACACTGCATCGTTTGATGTTGACATTAAAGCATTTTTGATGTAACCGTAGCTCCATTTGGTTCTCTCACGGTAGGAGTCTAACTTTGTTGCCCGTTACCCCAAAATATACAAGTTTATGTGTGCGTTACCCCCCTCCCCCCATCCCCAGACTCTAGGTCCTGCTCACATGACTTGGGGGGGGTCGTTAGCTCCGAAAATGCTACTGGTGAGTTTTACAAGCATGACAAGTGTCTAAAAATGAAATGAATAGGATTATGTGTAGATATTTTAAGTCAAAACGACACAGAATTTCCTTTTTCTTTAAAAGGGGAGGGAATCTATTTGATATAATTAAAAACGTTTTAAGTTTGATATAATTGTTCGATTGGTTTTTGGTCAAACGCCCCTGGCCATTCTAGATATAACGATAAATGAGCCCATTTAAAATTAGTCAAGTTTTCATTAACTTTATTGAATGCATCAAATTCTTGACATCGCAATTCGAGAGGACCACAAAACAACTTTTCTTCTTAGCTCAGTTTTTAAGGCATTAATTTTAAATATCACAGAAAGGATACGTGACACGGACAAGTCATGTGGATTAAGATTATTGTCACTCATGTCAATATAAATTAAAGTAGGGTAGATTTAGGTGTCTTTGTATAGTACGTAGGTAAGAAATCTATATAGTTGTCAAATTTTTAAAAAATGCATTTTCTGGAATGAACAGGTTCAATAATGAGCATATGTTTCAAGCGTACACGTACACATGACGTATTTTAATATATCTAGTCGATTGTAGTGGATGTTAATCATGTTATATGTCCCAAATGAGTCTGCATTACCCCCAAGAATTCCCTTCTTGACCCCGGATGAGGTTATTTACCTCTGTTCGCCGACCTCTTTCTTACGGGATGCCTGTCAGTCAATTAAGGGATTTTTAAAAAATACATTTTAAAAATATTATTTTATTATTTTTTTTCTAAACAAAGACGTTAACGGTTATGATTAATAGTCAATGTTTAATTTGTATGCATTAAAATAAAATATAATCTAAGGATGTTAACACAGTTCGTTTTCTGAAGGCCGGTTAAATGTTTTTAAAAAATGCTTCATGTGGGTTACGATATTACAATGTAGATCTTCACTAAATAAATAATAAATACTTAAATGACAATAAAAGGGATTTGAAATATATTTATTTTCAAATAGAAAAAAAAATCTTTTTTTTTGGCGGGGGTCAAAGATTTGTGACGTATTTGTAGAGGGGGGGGGTCTAAGGTTTTGTGGGGAGGGGGGGTAAAAAATCGGCAAAAATCGCGTGACGTCATTTATGGACAGCCCCAAACCTTTATTTTCTTTTCTAAAGATATTCGTTTTTCTTAAAAAAATAGAATGATTAATGCATCAGAAAATGAATTAAGGTTAATAATAATATAACATGCACAGCGAAATAATGACTGGTTAATGACCACTAACGCGATTTTCAAGTACCTCTGGTGAATACTTACTCATTCACACACGGATTCAAATTGAAAGTAATAACATCCGGTAATTTTTATTGAAATCTCGTAGAATCACACAATAGCCGGAATTCTCGAGACAGCGAGATGGCAACACTGTTTTGAACTAGAAATGCCAAAGTGCATTGCTAGGCGAACAGACGGGGATCGAGCTAACCGACGTTAAGTTGCAAATTTGGCACTCTTTTGTGCTCGAAATATTAGGGCTTGGCGACTTAAATAAATCGAATTAACCGATGAAAAAATGCAAAGACAAATAGAGAATTTGGCGGTTCCAAAAAAAAGTCGACTTTATAGAGCTGTCGAGCTAACCAGGGCTTGAGTAAAAATAATGCAGAGTTCATTATCAATTACGGCTACCATTACTTGATTCTTAACTGCACCATAGTAGTCCATAGTCATAGTCTTACTAGTAGTACATGTACTATTACTAATTATAAATCAATCCAATATTATTGACTATTATACAAATAACATTTTTAGCGCAACTGGTTCAAAAGTTATGACTTTTTATTTTCAAAGCCTTCATAAGCAGTTTTTTTGTTACTTTTGTATTTTTCTTCACATTTTGTGCCCTTTTTTTTGGCCTTTTATTATAATACTCATAACTTGAGTATATATAGTTTATATTTAAATAAGAAAACTAATCATTTTATTCATGCCCGGAACCAATTAATTCATTTCCCATAAACCTCTATAAATTAGGAGATGTTCAAATTAATAGTCAGTTACATCTGATGTTTCAAAATGATTCTGTCTAACAATTACATTATAGTTTTTTAATTATAAGCCTATACTTTGTTGATGAGTATCAGGCGCTGGCATTCAGAAATTTTAACTGTCATTCAAGCTATGACAATTGTAAGTTGTAAGTTATTATAAAATAACATTCCTCAACAAACAGATAAATTAATATGTCACAAAATTAATCCAGAAAACAAGCAGAACCAATAAAAAAATATTTTAAAATATGCATTGAAGCCAAAGCCAGAGTATAATTATAACAAAATATGATATTTATTGTTCGCAAAGATGATTTCTTAAAAAATGTATTAAATTAAATTAATTTGTACATTTTCAAAGTAGGAGATTTGTAAAAATTAAAATGTATGGCATCTTTCCGTCTACTGGTGATAATAGATAAAATTTATCTTTTTAGCTTGCAACTCTTAATGTTAATGTGGCTTGTGAGACCAATCTTGCAACTCTTAATGTGGCTTGTGAGACCAATCTTGCAACTCTTAATGTGGCTTGTGAGACCAATCTTGCAACTCTTAATGTGGCTTGTGAGACCAATCTTGCAACTCTTAATGTGGCTTGTGAGACCAATCTTGCAACTCTTAATGTGGCTTGTGAGACCAATCCTTCATAAGAAACAACAAAATGTTACAATAGTTTATGGAATAACATTGCTCACGTCCAGAACTTTTGAACATTTCATCAACCACCTTTATTGTGTTCCCTTATTGTGTTCTCTTAATGTGTTCCCTTATTCTGTTCCCTTATTGTGCCCAGTCCTATAGGCCTCAATAAAGAAAATTATAGCAAGATATCTACTACTTAAAATTTGCCTACCAAGAAAGAATATGTAATTAGTCTGGATGAAATATGAAAAAGTGGGGTAGGACTTCAATCAGTGAGGTAGGACTTCAATCAGTGGGGTAGGACTGCAATCAGTGAGGTAGGACTTCAATCAGTGGGGTAGGACTTCAATCAGTGGGGTAGGACTTCAATCAGTGAGGTAGGACTTCAATCAGTGGGGTAGGACTTCAATCAGTGGGGTAGGACTTCAATCAGTGAGGTAGGACTTCAATCAGTGGGGTAGGACTTCAATCAGTGGGGTAGGACTTCAATCAGTGAGGTAGGACTTCAATCAGTGGGGTAGGACTTCAATCAGTGAGGTAGGACTTCAATCAGTGGGGTAGGACTGCAATCAGTGAGGTAGGACTTCAATCAGTGGGGTAGGACTTCAATCAGTGAGGTAGGACTTCAATCAGTGAGGTAGGACTTCAATCAGTGAGGTAGGACTTCAATCAGTGGGGTAGGACTTCAATCAGTGGGGTAGGACTTCAATCAGTGGGGTAGGACTTCAATCAGTGGGGTAGGACTTCAATCAGTGGGGTAGGACTTCAATCAGTGGGGTAGGACTTCAATCAATGGGGTAAGACTTCAATCAGTGAGGTAGGATTTCAATCAGTGGGGTAGGACTTCAATCAGTGAGGTAGGACTTCAATCAGTGGGGTAGGACTTCAATCAGTGAGGTAGGACTTCAATCAGTGGGGTAGGACTTCAATCAGTGGGGTAGGACTTCAATCAGTGAGGTAGGACTTCAATCAGTGAGGTAGGACTTCAATCAGTGGGGTAGGACTTCAATCAGTGGGGTAGGACTTCAATCAGTGAGGTAGGACTTCAATCAGTGAGGTGGGACTTCAATCAGTGGGGTAGGACTTCAATCAGTGGGGTAGGACTTCAATCAGTGAGGTAGGACTTCAATCAGTGAGGTAGGACTTCAATCAGTGGGGTAGGACTTCAATCAGTGGGGTAGGACTTCAATCAGTGGGGTAGGACTTCAATCAGTGAGGTAGGACTTCAATCAGTGAGGTAGGACTTCAATCAGTGGGGTAGGACTTCAATCAGTGAGGTAGGACTTCAATCAGTGAGGTAGGACTTCAATCAGTGGGGTAGGACTTCAATCAGTGAGGGTAGGACTTCAATCAGTGGGGTAGGACTTCAATCAGTGGGGTAGGACTTCAATCAGTGGGGTAGGACTTCAATCAGTGGGGTAGGACTTCAATCAGTGAGGTAGGACTTCAATCAGTGAGGTAGGACTTCAATCAGTGGGGTAGGACTTCAATCAGTGGGGTAGGACTTCAATCAGTGAGGTAGGACTTCAATCAGTGAGGTAGGACTTCAATCAGTGGGGTAGGACTTCAATCAGTGGGGTAGGACTTCAATCAGTGGGGTAGGACTTCAATCAGTGGGGTAGGACTTCAATCAGTGGGGTAGGACTTCAATCAGTGGGGTAGGACTTCAATCAGTGAGGTAGGACTTCAATCAGTGAGGGTAGGACTTCAATCAGTGGGGTAGGACTTCAATCAGTGGGGTAGGACTTCAATCAGTGAGGGTAGGACTTCAATCAGTGGGGTAGGACTGCAATCAGTGGGGTAGGACTTCAATCAGTGGGGTAGGACTTCAATCAGTGAGGTAGGACTGCAATCAGTGGGGTAGGACTTCAATCAGTGAGGTAGGACTGCAATCAGTGGGGTAGGACTGCAATCAGGCTAGGAAGAAAAATAATTGTTGAATAGTTACTGTAAAGTGTGGAGAAAAAAACAAAACAGTAAAATACATAAACAAATAGAAGTACGAAAATAAAGTAAAACTTGTCTACAGTGTATTTGATGTCTTCTTGGACTAACTAGACTGCTGACAAGTTTTAGTTATTTTCATACTTGTGTATGGGTGGCATATACTCACTGTATCCATTTACTCCAAGTGAGATCTCACAGCATCCAAGGAGTCTTACAGATGACATATTGTATATGTGGAGGAATGACTTAAATAAAAACATGAAAGTCTAGTATAATCAGTCACACTGGGTGTCGTACTTGTCTCTCTTCTGTTTCTCTTGGAGGAAATATAGAATGAGAAAAATTAAAACCCGTCATTTTGAATTTACAGTTATCTGAGGAGGGGCTCAATTCCTTGTAGTGGTTTGTGACAGTCAGGTCGTTTGGAGCATTATGGGGTAATCAGTCCATAGCTTAAGTGCATTTTTAATTAACCATTAGATAATTTCTGTGCATCTAATTTCTAATTACTCTTATTGTCTTTTGACTTTAGGTTGAGATCTCAGAAGAAGATCGTTTGCCAGGAGTTGTCTACATAGGACATGTGCCACATGGATTTTTTGAAAAGCAGCTCTTTGAATATTTCTCACAGTTTGGAAAAGTTCTTAAAGTTAAATTATCAAGATCCAAAAAGGTAAAATACTGGTAAAATTTACTGCTTTTTTGAATAGGTAATTATTCTTCTTTCAGTGTCCCCCCACGTCTGAAATCTTATTTTTATTACATACCTGCTTATTTCATCTTATATATTCTTATCTTTGTGCTATTTACTCTAACTCTAAGCTTATTACAAAGTGTACAAAAAAGGTATAGTTTTTAAAAAATAAACTTTAAAAAATCTTTGTGGACATTAAAAGATGTTGATTGTGAGATGACCTTTTAAAAAAATATTTAAAAAATCTTTTTTTTAAAAAGCACATGCTTTTATTTACATATAGAAAGTGCACTAAAAAGAAGAAAATAAAACATTTCAATCCGTGAACCTATCGACTGCACATAAAAGCGTGGGGCGCCCATCACTGTTTTTGATTTTATAATTAACCATCATCAAATCCTCTTTTTACATTGTTCCCTTTTCCAAAATTAAAATATGAGCTAAAACAATGACATCATATAATATTTTTTTTACAGCATCTTTAATTTGCACACCTTTTGATGCATTAGTGCAGTAATTTGGTGCGCTGCTTTCTAAAATTAGTAGCGTCACGGACAGACACTATAGACGTGACATTGCAAATAATATATATTTAATCATTGGGAAATAGTTATTAATTGGCCCTTTGAATGTCTCTCTGTCTACTCACCAAGTCGTGAGCTACACTCTTCAGCAGACACATGTTTTCTCTCTGTTCCTAACACACGCTCTAAAACATTTGGCAAAAGGTTGTTGTTTTTTTTGTGCAGCCAAACCAGTGCTTTTTTTGTGACGGTACGCACCGGTACGGCGTACCGCCACCTTTTTCAATGTTGGAAAAAATGATTACTTTTCTTGTATTTTAACGTTTATTATTATTGGTTAATTATAAAATAAAATTGTTTTAGACACTTAGTATCTTTGCAGTTGTGATTTAGCTTGCATCGAGGTACGAACTGGTAGTTAAAAGTTAGGCAATCCATCACTGAGTACTGGCACCTATTTTTTTTACAAAAAAAGCACTGAGCCAAACAATGGAATTCTCAACTGATACACATCCGCAGTATTTCAAATTCCAAGTCCTTCAAGACTGCACTTAAGACCATCTTTTCAAAATTTATTTAATTAATGAAACAACATTTCTTCTAATGATTGACGTAGCTCATGTGCAGCTTACTGTCATTTATGTGGTTGCTATGGTATGAATGTTTATTTAATGCTTATACACTATGTATGTTATTATATTTATGTACAGCGCTGTGAGCCCAGTTCCTTAATGGGGTGCAGCGCTAGATAAATTACCAATTTATTATTATTATTAAGATGTCAATTCTTGGTTTCACTTTCAGAGCGGTAAGTCTAAAGGATATGCATTCATCAAGTTTAAGTATTCAGCTGTAGCAAAGACTGTCGCAGACACGTGTCACAACTACCTCTTCTTCAACAAACTTTTAAAGTGTGAGTAACCTTTCTTGTATTTATTCATGTTCAAGATAGCTGTGTTCTATTGTTGTATATGATGATTGTTTAACTAATATAGTTGTGTTCTATTGTTGTATATAATGATTGTTTAACTAATATAGTTGTGTTCTATTGTTGTATATGATAATTGTTTAACTTATATAGATGTGTTCTATTGTTGTATATGATGATTGTTTAACTAATATAGTTGTGTTCTATTGTTGTATATGATGATTGTTTAACTAATATAGCTGTGTTCTATTGTTGTATATGATGATTGTTTAACTAATATAGTTGTGTTCTATTGTTGTATATGATGATTGTTTAACTAATATAGTTGTGTTCTATTGTTGTATATGATGATTGTTTAACTAATATAGTTGTGTTCTATTGTTGTATATGATGATTGTTTAACTTATATAGATGTGTTCTATTGTTGTATATGATAATTGTTTAACTTATATAGATGTGTTCTATTGTTGTATATGATAATTGTTTAACTTATATAGATGTGTTCTATTGTTGTATATGATAATTGTTTAACTAATATTATTTATGCATTGCAGTAATCATCTTATTTATTTGTTTCTAGTGTAATAATTTGATGTGCCCAAAAAATAAATAATTATTCATGAGCCATTGGTCAAACACTGACAGAACATATGCTGGGACCTAGCATCATTCCATAACAATTTTTTTAAAAATTCAAGTAATTTTGGTTTCCCTCTTGCTAAAGGGTGTAGACCTGAGTGGGTAATAATTTTTTTTTGTTGTTGCAGTAATGCCCCCTGAATCTCTTTAATCTTAGTTTTGACTTAGAACATCATTACAATGGAATCCCTACAACTACAATATATTCTATCTCTCTGTGGTCTCATGAACAGACTTAGACTTAGAGCAGCCATTACAATGGAATCCCTACAACTACAATATATTCTATCTCTCTGTACCTCATGATTCATCTTAAAGTAAATCTTACCTAAATATTTTAGTTCATAATCTAAATAATTTATTTTTGTTACAATTAGACAACATTATTATTGATATACGACTTTGTGTTAAAATACAATTGGGCATTTTGCTAGTCATGCAGTTTGTCATTTATTGTGGAATTGACAATTCTGTCACCTCCCATTAAATTTTAAATAACTGCAATACCTTAATAAATATCTGTGTAATATTGAAATAATGTTTAGTAATTCCATACCATCTCATGCTATAACACAACAGGTAACACAATACAATAAACATATTTCATTTGATATTCTTTCTCTCTATCTCCCCCCCCCCATACAGGTGAGTACAAACCCATGAGTGAGATTCACCCCAACACATTCTTTACCTACAAGTGGAAGCCCAACAAAAAACCCAAGAGGATTCACAACACGGCAAGGTCAGGGGTCAAGGTGGTCGAGTCACTGAGAAGATCCACCAGGAAACAGGCCCAGAAGTTGGCCAAACTCAATGTCAAACTGGAAGATGTCATGGTCAGTTCATTTGAGTGGATAGAGGGGAGATCATGTCTGAGATACATATTTTATTCCGATGTTACTTAGTGCTTATGAAACTAATAATGTCCTATTTAAAACAGCAAACACACCAGCTTAATGTCACAGTGTCACCTAGTAACAGCAAACACACCAGCTAAATGTCACAGTGTCACCTAGTAACAGCAAACACACCAGCTAAATGTCACAGTGTCCCCTAGTAACAGCAAACACACCAGCTAAATGTCACAGTGTCACCCTAGTAACAGCAAACACACCAGCTAAATGTCACAGTGTCACCTAGTAACAGCAAACACACCAGCTAAATGTCACAGTGTCCCCTAGTAACAGCAAACACACCAGCTTAATGTCACAGTGTCACCTAGTAACAGCAAACACACCAGCTAAATGTCACAGTGTCACCCTAGTAACAGCAAACACACCAGCTAAATGTCACAGTGTCACCTAGTAACAGCAAACACACCAGCTAGCTGTCATGCTGTCAAGGTTTTAATTGCCGACTCACCATTAATTTGACATCTGAAATGACAGAAGATAATTTTGCCCTATGCACAAGGTGGGGTGGGAAGGTGACTATAACAAACACATTTTTCCACATATAATGATAATGTCATCTTCATGTTTCTTTTTCTCTCTTCATTTCAGGATGTGCCTGTGATAAAAGAAAAATAAAATTGTAATTTGAATATAGATTTGTTGTTTATATATTTTGTGTTTGTTTTGTTTTCTTGAAAAATCTGAAAGCCAATGTTGAGCTGTTTTGACAGATCAACCAACTATGCAACAGACATGGATATTAGACGTAATTCAAAGATGTTAAACTGTCAAGATTGGGTTGAACTCTAAGAGAGACAAGCACATTACTGATCAAACCATTAAAATATTGTCTACTTACCTCACACTCACATTATACTTACTGTGTTGAGCCAGTGCACATCATTCATTCAAAGTATTACGTAATGAAATATATACACTCGTTTGTTTCAAAGCAAATTTATCAATGTCAGTTATAACTATATAACTGTTACCAATTTGTACTGTTAGTACTGCTGAGAACTAAGTAGCAGAGGTGCTGGTTTTGGTGGTTATCATTAGTCAATTAATTTCACTATAGTTAATATTTTTACAAACTGTTACAACTCTTAGCCCAGAGCATTAAAGTTGAAGCAATGTGTTGTGTTGACTCAAGCAAACGTGTTGTGCTGAGTCGGTTGACTCAAGCAATGCGTTGTGTTGGCTCAAGCAATGCGTTGAGTTGGTTCATTTTCTTGTTTGCCACTATGGAGCCTGCTCCTGGTATATTTCTCTCTGCACAAACTTTAATGAGTGCATTGTACTGCACTGTGGCCAGACTTTAAGGAGTGCATCGCAATGCACTGTGGCCAGACTTTGTTAAGAGTATGAGCTATTCTAAATTCCAAATAATGTAATTTTAATCGATAAAAATTCAATTAAAATTTGAGAAAATGTTTATATTTTTTTGGACAATTTATTTTAAAAAATAATTAATTATTAATAATAATTTATATATTTTTCAACGTACAAACTTCTCTCCCGTATTATTATAATTTATGTAGACGTGCAGATGTAAACAAATAAGTAGAATGTAAAAAAATCTTTTTTTTAAAAAGGACACGCTTTTATTTACAGACTGAAACGCGCTGATCTCCCCTGTCCTTGATGTAAACACGGGAATTTGGTAAACGGGGGCTGAAGTGAAACCAGTGAGCCGTGGAGGTCACTTCTAGCAGACGACTATACATTCTAAAATAGTGATAAATAGAGATAAACTAAAAATTGATTAATTTAATTAAGGTACATTCGATCCGTCTGAAATTTTGATACAATGCATTGTCATCCAAGATCTATTTGTGGTAAAATTTTGAGATCTCTAGGACCATCAGAAGTGGTTTAATTTTACGTATCAAGATTTGAAGGAAGGATGGATGGATACAACATACAAACATTGTGACTTAAATAAAAGCGTGTAAAAATGGCAACTAATGACAGCTTCAGCCTAGTTCAATTTAAGAATATAAACGGAAAGTTGAGCAAACGTTTTGTTTTTAAGCTAACTGCGGATGGCAAAGTAAAAGATGGTGAAAAAGTTTACTGTGTTCGCTTTTAAGGGATCAAATACTTCTCTGAGGTACCACCTTCAGCACAAATATATTAGACAGGTGGTCGTCCATAAAGTACGTCACGCTCTAGGGGAGAGGGAGGGTGTGTAAGAACTTTTGACAGGGGGAGGGGGGGTCCGGCCATGTGTGACGTCACGGTGTTTTATATTAAATTTTAATTATTTTGTTAATAAAAAACAGCACTTTAGTTCGTAAGTAAGTGTAATGTACTTTAGGGGGAGTTAATAATAGTCAAAATAGCGTGACGTACTTCATGGAATGCCCCCCAGGGGAAATAACTCAATAAAATGTCAATTTTGTTACTTCCCTTGTGATGTTCAGTTTAATGACGTCATAAATTTTAATGTTTGGCTTTAATCGAAATTAACGACTAATTAATTAAATTAATAGTTAATTTTTCAAAAGTTAACATTTAAATTAATCGCTACCAGCCCTAATTATTAGTATTGAATCAAACTTCAGGGGGAGGTAATGCAAACTTGAAAAGGAAATAGATAATTCCTAGGGTGGTGTGACAACTTACTCTATTGTAACCAGCAAGGGAGACCATCAGTGGTGGGGCTGAAATAGGCTAAGTGTTAGGTTAGCATCAGCTCAACTCAAAATATCTATAACATTAACTTATCTCTTCGCAGTAGACTGGAATTATTATCTTTGACTTGGTTTACAGTTTACGGTATTCGTTCTTTATTGTATTTTAAAAAAAAATTAGTGTTTTTTAAAAAAAAGTTATTTCCATTCTACTCTGATTTCTTTGTTAACCATCTAATAAGATGTCATTCTTACCCAATAGTTTGACCATCTAATAAGATGTCATTCTTACCCAATAGTTTGACCATCTAATAAGATGTCATTCTTACCCAATAGTTTGACCATCTAATAAGATGTCATTCTTACCCAATAGTTTGACCATCTAATAAGATGTCATTCTTACCCAATAGTTTGACCTCTAATAGAGTCATTCTTACCCAATAGTTTGACCATCTAATAAGATGTCATTCTTACCCAATAGTTTGACCATCTAATAAGATGTCATTCTTACCCAATAGTTTGACCATCTAATAAGATGTCATTCTTACCCAATAGTTTGACCATCTAATAAGATGTCATTCTTACCCAATAGTTTGACCATCTAATAAGATGTCATTCTTACCCAATAGTTTGACCATCTAATAAGATGTCATTCTTACCCAATAGTTTGACCATCTAATAAGATGTCATTCTTACCCAATAGTTTGACCATCTAATAAGATGTCATTCTTACCCAATAGTTTGACCATCTAATAAGATGTCATTCTTACCCAATAGTTTGACCATCTAATAAGATGTCATTCTTACCCAATAGTTTGACCATCTAATAAGATGTCATTCTTACCCAATAGTTTGACCATCTAATAAGATGTCATTCTTACCCAATAGTTTGACCATCTAATAAGATGTCATTCTTACCCAATAGTTTGACCATCTAATAAGATGTCATTCTTACCCAATAGTTTGACCATCTAATAAGATGTCATTCTTACCCAATAGTTTGACCATCTAATAAGATGTCATTCTTACCCAATAGTTTGACCATCTAATAAGATGTCATTCTTACCCAATAGTTTGACCATCTAATAAGATGTCATTCTTACCCAATAGTTTGACCATCTAATAAGATGTCATTCTTACCCAATAGTTTGACCATCTAATAAGATGTCATTCTTACCCAATAGTTTGACCATCTAATAAGATGTCATTCTTACCCAATAGTTTGACCATCTAATAAGATGTCATTCTTACCCAATAGTTTGACCATCTAATAAGATGTCATTCTTACCCAATAGTTTGACCATCTAATAAGATGTCATTCTTACCCAATAGTTTGACCATCTAATAAGATGTCATTCTTACCCAATAGTTTGACCATCTAATAAGATGTCATTCTTACCCAATAGTTTGACCATCTAATAAGATGTCATTCTTACCCAATAGTTTGACCATCTAATAAGATGTCATTCTTACCCAATAGTTTGACCATCTAATAAGATGTCATTCTTACCCAATAGTTTGACCATCTAATAAGATGTCATTCTTACCCAATAGTTTGACCATCTAATAAGATGTCATTCTTACCCAATAGTTTGACCATCTAATAAGATGTCATTCTTACCCAATAGTTTGACCATCTAATAAGATGTCATTCTTACCCAATAGTTTGACCATCTAATAAGATGTCATTCTTACCCAATAGTTTGACCATCTAATAAGATGTCATTCTTACCCAATAGTTTGACCATCTAATAAGATGTCATTCTTACCCAATAGTTTGACCATCTAATAAGATGTCATTCTTACCCAATAGTTTGACCATCTAATAAGATGTCATTCTTACCCAATAGTTTGACCATCTAATAAGATGTCATTCTTACCCAATAGTTTGACCATCTAATAAGATGTCATTCTTACCCAATAGTTTGACCATCTAATAAGATGTCATTCTTACCCAATAGTTTGACCATCTAATAAGATGTCATTCTTACCCAATAGTTTGACCATCTAATAAGATGTCATTCTTACCCAATAGTTTGACCATCTAATAAGATGTCATTCTTACCCAATAGTTTGACCATCTAATAAGATGTCATTCTTACCCAATAGTTTGACCATCTAATAAGATGTCATTCTTACCCAATAGTTTGACCATCTAATAAGATGTCATTCTTACCCAATAGTTTGACCATCTAATAAGATGTCATTCTTACCCAATAGTTTGACCATCTAATAAGATGTCATTCTTACCCAATAGTTTGACCATCTAATAAGATGTCATTCTTACCCAATAGTTTGACCATCTAATAAGATGTCATTCTTACCCAATAGTTTGACCATCTAATAAGATGTCATTCTTACCCAATAGTTTGACCATCTAATAAGATGTCATTCTTACCCAATAGTTTGACCATCTAATAAGATGTCATTCTTACCCAATAGTTTGACCATCTAATAAGATGTCATTCTTACCCAATAGTTTGACCATCTAATAAGATGTCATTCTTACCCAATAGTTTGACCATCTAATAAGATGTCATTCTTACCCAATAGTTTGACCATCTAATAAGATGTCATTCTTACCCAATAGTTTGACCATCTAATAAGATGTCATTCTTACCCAATAGTTTGACCATCTAATAAGATGTCATTCTTACCCAATAGTTTGACCATCTAATAAGATGTCATTCTTACCCAATAGTTTGACCATCTAATAAGATGTCATTCTTACCCAATAGTTTGACCATCTAATAAGATGTCATTCTTACCCAATAGTTTGACCATCTAATAAGATGTCATTCTTACCCAATAGTTTGACCATCTAATAAGATGTCATTCTTACCCAATAGTTTGACCATCTAATAAGATGTCATTCTTACCCAATAGTTTGACCATCTAATAAGATGTCATTCTTACCCAATAGTTTGACCATCTAATAAGATGTCATTCTTACCCAATAGTTTGACCATCTAATAAGATGTCATTCTTACCCAATAGTTTGACCATCTAATAAGATGTCATTCTTACCCAATAGTTTGACCATCTAATAAGATGTCATTCTTACCCAATAGTTTGACCATCTAATAAGATGTCATTCTTACCCAATAGTTTGACCATCTAATAAGATGTCATTCTTACCCAATAGTTTGACCATCTAATAAGATGTCATTCTTACCCAATAGTTTGACCATCTAATAAGATGTCATTCTTACCCAATAGTTTGACCATCTAATAAGATGTCATTCTTACCCAATAGTTTGACCATCTAATAAGATGTCATTCTTACCCAATAGTTTGACCATCTAATAAGATGTCATTCTTACCCAATAGTTTGACCATCTAATAAGATGTCATTCTTACCCAATAGTTTGACCATCTAATAAGATGTCATTCTTACCCAATAGTTTGACCATCTAATAAGATGTCATTCTTACCCAATAGTTTGACCATCTAATAAGATGTCATTCTTACCCAATAGTTTGACCATCTAATAAGATGTCATTCTTACCCAATAGTTTGACCATCTAATAAGATGTCATTCTTACCCAATAGTTTGACCATCTAATAAGATGTCATTCTTACCCAATAGTTTGACCATCTAATAAGATGTCATTCTTACCCAATAGTTTGACCATCTAATAAGATGTCATTCTTACCCAATAGTTTGACCATCTAATAAGATGTCATTCTTACCCAATAGTTTGACCATCTAATAAGATGTCATTCTTACCCAATAGTTTGACCATCTAATAAGATGTCATTCTTACCCAATAGTTTGACCATCTAATAAGATGTCATTCTTACCCAATAGTTTGACCATCTAATAAGATGTCATTCTTACCCAATAGTTTGACCATCTAATAAGATGTCATTCTTACCCAATAGTTTGACCATCTAATAAGATGTCATTCTTACCCAATAGTTTGACCATCTAATAAGATGTCATTCTTACCCAATAGTTTGACCATCTAATAAGATGTCATTCTTACCCAATAGTTTGACCATCTAATAAGATGTCATTCTTACCCAATAGTTTGACCATCTAATAAGATGTCATTCTTACCCAATAGTTTGACCATCTAATAAGATGTCATTCTTACCCAATAGTTTGACCATCTAATAAGATGTCATTCTTACCCAATAGTTTGACCATCTAATAAGATGTCATTCTTACCCAATAGTTTGACCATCTAATAAGATGTCATTCTTACCCAATAGTTTGACCATCTAATAAGATGTCATTCTTACCCAATAGTTTGACCATCTAATAAGATGTCATTCTTACCCAATAGTTTGACCATCTAATAAGATGTCATTCTTACCCAATAGTTTGACCATCTAATAAGATGTCATTCTTACCCAATAGTTTGACCATCTAATAAGATGTCATTCTTACCCAATAGTTTGACCATCTAATAAGATGTCATTCTTACCCAATAGTTTGACCATCTAATAAGATGTCATTCTTACCCAATAGTTTGACCATCTAATAAGATGTCATTCTTACCCAATAGTTTGACCATCTAATAAGATGTCATTCTTACCCAATAGTTTGACCATCTAATAAGATGTCATTCTTACCCAATAGTTTGACCATCTAATAAGATGTCATTCTTACCCAATAGTTTGACCATCTAATAAGATGTCATTCTTACCCAATAGTTTGACCATCTAATAAGATGTCATTCTTACCCAATAGTTTAAACAACAAATTCGATCTAAAACTTTGTCTTTACAGCTCCAAGTAACAGCCCCCCTCCCCTTCTTGTCGTCCCAAAATTAACCGATGTTTGAAATGAAATTAAAAAGGAATCAGTTGTTACATGTCAATAATGACTGCTGTAATCAGTTGTTAGATGTCAATATTGACTGATGTAATCAGTTGTTTGATGTCAATATTGACTGATGTAATCAGTTGTTAGATGTCAATGTTGACTGATGTAATATAGACTCGTAATGGAGACACCCATCGGTAATTTGAACTGGGTTTATCACACTGCTAAATGTCAGATCGCAACATGTCATTCTGCTTCCTACATGTCCGAATTCCCTCCCTTTTTGTGTGAACCTACCAGGTTGTGTCGCATGACCTAATTCATACCCGCCAACTGAACCAAAGGTCAAGGTCTAATGGCGGGTTGTCGGCTTCAGAGAACACCGCTGGAAGGTGTTCAAATTCAAGATCGGAATTTGACGGGACCGCCATAACTGTCTGTTGTCACATGCAGGAAGTGACAGATGCTGTCAAAGTTGTGGATATACGTTGGCACGTTATTGCTGAGTGCAGTCGTAAAGTTTGAGTTTTTAGCCGGTTTCAGAATTTTGACGTGCTGTATATGTTGGTGTAACTCAGAGCTGTTGGAAACTTGCTCCGCGGAGCCGTGAGAAAATGTCATGTGACAAGATGGATCCTTGCTGGTCTTGAACAACATGGCCAAACAATGGTGGCCATACAAAAGTTTGGTTTGGACCACACTGGAAGGGGAATAGCTACACTGATGGATTTGAGGACCGATCTCAAAATATGCCACAAACAAATTTCTATTTTCCTACCACTTGTTGCTACCAATGTTGCTACCTCTTGACGTCGCAAATCCATCAATGTCGTTGCTACCCCCAATCATGTCAACAAGGTAGCTCTAAGCTGCATGCCTGCTCGGCTGGCGTACCGAGAGTCACGGGTTCGAATCCCTGTGAAGCCAGGGCTTTGTTCCCGGGGCTCACGGTGTCCCCGAGTCCACCCAACATCTGGGCGTTGTGCCACACAATCCACTCATAGCCGTCCCTGAGTCCATCCAGCATCTGGGCGTTGTGCCACACAATCCACTCATAGCCGTGGCTTGTGAACGCTGCGTCACTTGCCAACAGAACGTTGGACGCAAGAATTTTCTGCAATAGAAAAAAATAATAATAAGTAGATTCCAGGTAACTTTTTTTACATCATCATTTCACTAAAGGCACAGTGTTAAATCCTTACAAACACTCCACGAAATGTGTAAGTGTAAGACTGTTTCACTGTTAGTACTTACACAATGTCCATCACTGTTTGTACCTGTACTATGTTTGTACCTGTACTATGTTTGTACCTGTACTATGTACATCACTGTTTTTACCTGTACATAGCAGTTTTAACAGCATCCCGACTCCTCTAGAACCCCCCCCCACCCACCCACACTTATATTTCATTATTTCCTCTAGTTACCCCGAGGACACCAACAAGGAGTTTGGGGTGAGTAGGTGGGGGAGAGTAAGGGCGTACAACCGCGAGGTGAGCACGTGAGGGATCACGTTACAGCGGCCATCACTCACAAGTCTTACCGGGCAGGTGAGGGAGAGAAGGGGAGATACAGAATGAACTTATCGTTCGTTTTCCGTAGTAAACGCGCTGCCAAATCTGGGTAAAAAAAATATCTATGAAAACCCATGGTGGGCACATATCAAGAATAAAAATAACAACAAATGATTTCTTTAACGTCACTTCTGCTCACAACGGACAGGTTTTCCCAGAGACTCTCAAGGCTTTAGTCTGGTCCGACATCGAAGGAGTCTCAAAATTTTAAGGAAATATTTTACGAGAGGTTCATCATTAAGAAACGATCATAGCTAAAAAGTTCTCATTAAGAACATCTCATTCTTTAACCCAGTGATCCTCAACTTTTCAGGCCGAGAGCAGCATCACTGGGACATGGTCTTTCCAAGGACCGCAGCTCAAACTAGTTAAGACTCAGTTCCAGTACACAAATCTTGACACTAAAAATAAACACACAGATATTTTTTTACATATCGTCTTCAGGCCTCCGCCGGCCACATAGTATCCCCAGGCGGACCGCATTTTGCCCACCCTTGCTTTAACCGATGGTCCAGAGTACAGATGAATAAAATGGGTAATAAAACAAACCCGTAAAAACAAAGCTTTTGACTATAAATCCCTTATATATTAGACATAACTAACAGTATTGAATATTTTCAAACTCGACAAGCATTTACAGACTGAATCTGTCTTAACTCAACTTTGCTTCATAACCCTAAGGGGGAGGGGTGGGTGGGAGGGGGAGAGGGGAAAAGTCTGGTCACCGATTCGCTTGACCGAGCTCAGCGTAACACGTAAAATGTAAACAAAAGCACCCCGGTACTTCGATGGGTCGCCTCAACGCGTCAACTCAAACTTTGACGTGGAAAAAAAACAATAACAAACAGTGAATTTGAATTACATACGTTATATAAGGATAAACTAAAACTGCATTAATTTAATTACAGTACGTTCGATCGATCTGAAATTTTGATACGATGCATTGTTAGGTGAGACGGGTCCGTGTGACAAATTTCAGCTCGATCGGATTACGGGACGTGGGTCATTTTTTACTTTTGTTTTTCCGCCCGCCCAAGACAGAGAGAGATGATGAGACGGCGGTGAAGTTAATATAAGGGATTTAATAAAACAAACCCGTAAAAACAAAGTTTTTGACTATAAATCCCTTATATATGAGACACAACTAACATTATTTTCAAACGCTTAACTCAACTTTGCTTCATAACCCTAGGGGGGGGGACTGAGCTCAGCATGACACGTAAAATGTAAACAAAAGCACGCGGTAATTCGATGGGTCGTGACAACTCAAACATTCACGTGGGAAAAAACAATAACAAACAGTGAATTTGAAATTACATACCTCATATAAGGATAAACTAAAAATGCATTAATTTAATTACGGTACATTCGATCGATCTGAAATTTTGATACGATGCATTGTTAGGTGACACGGGTCCGTGTGCCAAATTTCAGCTCGATCGGATCACGGGAAGTGGGTCATTTTTTACTTTTGTTTTTCCGCCCGCCTAAGACAGAGATCACGACTGAGAGAGATGACGACAGAGACGACGCGAAGTTAATATAAGGGATTTAAAAATATTACAGGGATGATATATCTCCCTGGAAACTGAACAAAGTTATTTAGTGAACACAAGTCAAGTCAGGGAATACCGGGTGCAACCGTTCAAACAATTTCCTTTTGTTTTCATATTATTATTATTATTTATTCCACAAATAAAATAAAAACAGTTACAGATAGTATTTACATTCTTAAAAAATTAACAAGGAGAATGTTATTTTGAAAATATAGAAATGTTTAATTATAATGGATATGTTATTGGGAAAATACAGTAATTTTTAATTATCAAGGCTATGTGATTGTAAAAATATAGAAATGTTGAATCATCAAGCACACATATGAAAGGGTTGAAATGTCAAGATCAAATTCACATATAAGGTAAGTGCTTGTATCATAATCTATATTTGCTGGAACATACAGAAATTGTAGAAAAAAAAAGAAAGAAAGAAAATGAGATTTTTAAAAAAGATTCATTACGCCAAAAATCAGTGTTTTGTTTTCTTCTTCTTCGAATTCCCCGGCGAATTGCACTTTCCTTTCTTGCACTGGCACCGACTTAGATGATGAAGATATTAGTGTAATCTGCACATTTAGCTTTACATAACATTCTCTTGATGACGTGCTGTGTTTCTTGATTATGATAATGTCTTGTCTCAGAATTTCTGTTTAGAGACTTTAGATTTTAGAACATACAAATCATGATTACCGACGCATTGTGCAGGTTATACGTTTTAAATGAAGGCTTTAGTGGGAGAAAGACCATTTACTTCCAAACTTGGTGTGGTCAAGCCCCCCCCCCAACTCCCAAGCTACTCTTTACATGTACACGTGTACACGCAGGTGTACATGACATTTACCCGTCATGCAAGTCTCAATGTCAGAATAATGTCACAATTCTCAGCTGTTGTTTTTCTCTCTCCCCCCCTCCCCCAATATTCAGAAAAAGATGCCCTCCAAGAGTTGTCTCTCGTCGACGAATCAGTGTGATTCGCCTCCCTTTGATTTAAATCGTAATAAAAGAAATAATGGACCTTGTGAGGTTGTCGGCAATATAGCAGTCACCAGACCGCAAGGAACAATTAGTGGGGAGGGAGTGATCGTGGATTTAAGTTTGTGCAACGGTCAATTTAGTTGATGGCCTGGTAGCAGCGTCATTGGGTGGATGGAATTTTGACAAGTGTCATTGACAAACTGTTGAGGCGCAAGGAATACATTTAAGTGCAGCTTTTGTTAAGCTCATTAAAGCTTTTTGTTAAATCAATGAGAAACAAATAATTTATTGGTCGAAGTTGAACACTTTGCATGAGATTGTCCTAGAGAACAAACTGATACAAACGTTACACATCTTTAGAATAATTCCACGATGGTCTATTAGCCTATGGGGTGTAGGAGAGTGTGGTCTATTAGCCTATGGGGTGTAGGAGAGTGTGGTCTATTAGCCAATGTGGTGTAGTAGAGTGTGGTCTCTTAGCCAATGTGGTGTAGTAGAGTGTGGTCTATTAGCCTATGTGGTGTAGGAGAGTGTGGTCTATTAGCCTATGGGGTGTAGGAGAGTGTGGTCTATTAGCCTATGGGGTGTAGGAGAGTGTGGTCTATTAGCCTATGGGGTGTAGGAGAGTGTGGTCTATTAGCCAATGTGGTGTAGTAGAGTGTGGTCTCTTAGCCAATGTGGTGTAGTAGAGTGTGGTCTATTAGCCTATGGGGTGTAGGAGAGTGTGGTCTCTTAGCCAATGTGGTGTAGTAGAGTGTGGTCTCTTAGCCTATGGGGTGTAGGAGAGTGTGGTCTATTAGCCTATGGGGTGTAGGAGAGTGTTGTCTCTTAGCCAATGTGGTGTAGTAGAGTGTGGTCTCTTAGCCTATGGGGTGTAGTAGAGTGTGGTCTCTTAGCCTATGTGGTGTAGTAGAGTGTGGTCTCTTAGCCAATGTGGTGTAGTAGAGTGTGGTCTCTTAGCCAATGTGGTGAAGTAGAGTGTGGTCTCTTAGCCTATGTGGTGTAGTAGAGTGTGGTCTCTTAGCCTATGGGGTGTACTAGAGCAGTGGTCCCCAACCTTTTTAACGCCGCGGACCACTAAAAGTTTGATAATTTTACCGCGGCCCACTAACCTGGGGGGGTATGGGTGGGTGGAGTATGTGGTGGGGGGGTAGGGTTTGCGGCTGCGTTGATTGTTTATACAGGTATTTTAGATTGTTTTGATTTTATAGTTTTAATTTAATTGTACTTAAACATGCCTTCAAAATAAAATAAAGTTACACAAAAAGTGAATTAAAGATTATTTAATATTTTAATTTACTAGAATGTTAAATCAATGAGTTCTTGGGTCTTTTGTGGTTGGGAAGAAGCGCTTAAAAGCAAAGACAGGTGATCGTGCACCGACTGTGACAAAAAGTGCTCAGGCTCAGTCTCGCCTAGAATCCCCGCTAATGTTTGAAACATATCCAAAATGCCTTTGTTCACTCGCCGTTCCAACAACTCCAGTTTGGCTTTAAATGCAGATACTTTGTCAGCTAACTTGAAAAAACAGTTGTCATTTTCGCCTGAATAGACAGATTGAGATCATTGAGCTGGCTGAATATGTCACACAGGTAAGCAAGTTTTGCGACCCATACCTTGTCACTGAAATGTGCTGCCGGTGGTGACTTCTTTTCTGAGAGAAATATTTGCAATGGCTTTCGTAATTCAAATACTCTGTTTAGCGATTTTCCTCTGGATAACCATTTCTGTGTACAAAAGGAGGCATCTGTGCGCTGCGTCCATCTCCTCAAAAAGCTGCTCAAACAGGCGTGAGTTAAGGGCATGTGCCTTGATGTGGTTAATAACTTGAATGACATCAATCATTACACAGTTAAATTCTGGTGACATTTTTCGGCCAACATTTCCCTGTGAATGATACAATGCGTAGATTAACACTCAGGTGCAACCTCCTTAATCCGAGCTGTTCAACCAGACAGTCGTCCGGTCATGGCAGCAGCTCCATCTGTACAGATGCCGACACAAAATGACCATTCTAGGTGTCCAGTGACTTGAACAGTTCAGCTCCCGTGGTGTTGGTTGACAAAGATAGAGCACATAACAAATCCTCATGTACATCCTCATGATAAACATATTTCACATAAACAAGTAATATTGACTTGTTGTCAATGTCTGTAGATTCGTCAACCTGGAATGCGTACCACGGTGATGAATTAATCCTCTCCAACAATTGTATCACAATATGCTCGCTATTCCCCCAATGCGCCTAGTTACAGTGGGAGCCGACAATGGCACATGTGCTATCTTTTTAACAGCAGCCTCTCCTAGAAGTTCATGGCAAATGTCGTTAGCTTGCCAACACGGGTCACCCATCAAAATCGCGCACAACAAAAGAGCGCCGTGATAAGAACGCCGACATAAGAGCGCCGACACAGAGCGCAAAGATTGATTGTAGGCGGTTGTCCGCTCTGCGCTATGTGTCATTGATGTTCTTTGGACGTGGTGCCGCCAAAACGGGTAACAAGCTTTTCCATCTTGTGTATGGAAAGATGCACAATCCCTAGAGAAATACACCTCAGTAAAAAAAAATGTAAATAATTTAATGTTCCTTTGCTCGCGGACCCCCTGGCACATCTCCGCGGACCACTAGTGGTCCGCGGACCCCAGGTTGGGGACCACTGTACTAGAGTGTGGTCTCTTAGCCTATGTGGTGTAGTAGAGTGTGGTCTCTTAGCCAATGTGGTGTAGTAGAGTGTGGTCTCTTAGCCAATGTGGTGTAGTAGAGTGTGGTCTCTTAGCCTATGTGGTGTAGTAGAGTGTGGTCTCTTAGCCAATGTGGTGTAGTAGAGTGTGGTCTCTTAGCCTATGGGTGTAGTAGAGTGTGGTCTCTTAGCCAATGTGGTGTAGTAGAGTGTGGTGGCTATTTGCAGTTTACATACAGGTGGCGACACCTTTGGGCAACTACAGTTTTGTTATAGTTATTTGTAGAGGGCAAAGGGGGAGGAAGGGGGCAACATAATTCTTGTTTCACGTCATGCGATATCGACTGCAGGTACGTCACTGGAGACACGCCTCTGTCAAATAGATGTGTGGGGGACGGTGGGGGACCGTATCTTTGTTACACCTAATGTCAAATAGAGGGATGGGGGACCGTATCTTTGGTACACCTAATGTCAAATAGATGTGTGGGGGGACCGTATCTTTGTTACACCTAATGTCAAATAGATGTGTGGGGGGACCGTATCTTTGTTACACCTAATGTCAAATAGATGTGTGGGGGGGACCGTATCTTTGTCGGGTGGTCATTTAATTGTTAGCCTCTGAGAGGTCAAGGTTATTGTATATCTAATAAAACATTTAAAAAACTTTTTCTATTGTTCTCTCCTTGGAAATTAAATTCCAGGTGTATTAATAAATGAACCAACTGTAACAGCAGGGTACGTAATAACGAGTTTCATATGACTTACACTACGAAAAATATACTGTTTAACTAGCAGACAAATCAAATTCATATTTTAATATTGTTACACATACGAGTTGTTTGGGTAAATGAGACTTTTCCATGCCAAGAACACTTCCGATTCCAAGAAGCAAATTTGCCTTTCCAAGAGTCGAACCCGTTTCGTTCAGATTGGTAGCCAAGAAATCGAACCAAACGACCATTCTATATTACAATGAAAAGAGCGTTTTAAACTTTCTTGGGTTTTCTCACAGGCCCGTGGGCCGAGGCGTTACTTGGGTTGGTGACACCCGGGGCGGCCCGCCCCCGCCACACTTGTCACGTGTGAATCACGAGTTGGATGACGGAGAGGTCACGTGAGTGAAAACGCGGGAAGAAATGGGGGTAGAATGTTCGAGATTATTAGTTGGGCGTGGTGAGAAGTTCCGTGGGTAATGGCGGATTGTGTGGCTCAGGACTCCACGTTGTATAACCTCAAATTATATATGTTCTGTACATAGTGTACATATTAAAGTTGTTTTATTGAAACTAATTCTTCAGAGGATTATTGGATGCAAGGTTATGTATTGAGAGAACGCCTACAAGATATATTAATAAGTAAAACATCACAAAGATGTTACAACACCCCCTAGTGACGCCACTGCCTGTGGGTATAATTTTGTACTTTCCATCATACATTACAGTTGATAGTTCCCGGTACAACAACATGTTAGAATCCTTAGTCAGTGATATCATAAGACGTGTGGGTTTGTCCTGTCCAGTCAACACGAGCAGTGATATCATAAGACGTGTGGGTTTGTCCTGTCCAGTCAACACGAGCAGTGATATCATAAGACGTGTGGGTTTGTCCTGTCCAGTCAACACGAGCAGTGATATCATAAGACGTGTGGGTTTGTCCTGTCCAGTCGACACGAGCACTGGTATCATAAGACGTGTGGGTTTGTCCTGTCCAGTCGACACGAGCAGTGATATCATAAGACGTGTGGGTTTGTCCTGTCCAGTCAACACGAGCAGTGATATCATTAGACGTGTGGGTTTGTCCTGTCCAGTCAACACGAGCAGTGATATCATAAGACGTGTGGGTTTGTCCTGTCCAGTCAACACGAGCAGTGATATCATAAGACGTGTGGGTTTGTCCTGTCCAGTCAACACGAGCAGTGATATCATAAGACGTGTGGGTTTGTCCTGTCCAGTCGACACGAGCACTGGTATCATAAGACGTGTGGGTTTGTCCTGTCCAGTCAACACGAGCAGTGGTATCATGAGACGTGTGGGTTTGTCCTGTCCAGTCAACACAAGCACTGGTATCATAAGACGTGTGGGTTTGTCCTGTCCAGTCAACACAAGCACTGGTATCATAAGACGTGTGGGTTTGTCCTGTCCAGTCAACACGAGATACACACTCTGATGGAATGACTACAACATATTATATTTTTGAATACGTACTTGATATTCTCTCGATGGTGTACGATGAATTCGAGTCATGGACTGGGATCTTTATATCCGGGTATTTACTAGTTAGCCTCTCATACCAGGACAAACTCAGAGTACATCTTTATATCCGGGTATTTACTAGTTAGCCTCTCATACCAGGACAAACTCAGAGTACATCTTTATATCCGGGTATTTACTAGTTAGCCTCTCATACCAGGACAAACTCAGAGTACATCTTTCGTTGACGATCCATCTCCCGGTTATGAAGATTGTCTTTTTGTCCCTTCCCTCAGAAGAGCTCCCCCCCTCCAAAGATAATCGAGCTCCACCGACCCGGGTGCTAGTGGTGTTTGACTTTAACCTGAGTCTCATAGACAGGGAACAAAGATGGCAGTCTGGTCTCAAACTGTGGTGGCCATGACTTACA
This sequence comes from Ampullaceana balthica, assembly GCA_944989445.1. NCBI lineage: Eukaryota > Metazoa > Mollusca > Gastropoda > Lymnaeidae > Ampullaceana > Ampullaceana balthica. The sequence goes on along the minus strand of CALYLW010000300.1, from coordinate 1,101,324 downwards.
ATGTTGGCCATGACTTATAATGTTGGCCATTACTTACAATGTTGGCCATGACTTACAATGTTGGCCATTACTTACAATGCTGGCCATAACTTACAATGTTGGCCATGACTTACAATGTTGGCCATGGCTCACAAGCAAGTACAAACGATTGTTTGGATAAATTCTAATTGATTTTAAAAGTTGGAAGCGCTGTCATAGCTAAATTTCTATTTGCACTAAAAGCTCATTGTTTAACTTGAAAGTTTAGATCACGTCCAGTGTACACTAAAAGTTTAGATCACGTCACGTGTACACTAAAAGTTTAGATCACGTCACGTGTACACTAAAAGTTTAGATCACGTCACGTGTACACTAAAAGTTTAGATCACGTCCCGTGTACACTAAATGTTTAGATCACGTCACGTGTACACTAAAAGTTTAGATCACGTCCCATGTACACTAAAAGTTTAGATCACGTCACGTGTACATTAAAAGTTTAGATCAAGTCCCGTGTACACTAAAAGTTTAGATCACGTCACGTGTACACTAAAAGTTTAGATCACGTCCCATGTACACTAAAAGTTTAGATCACGTCACGTGTACACTAAAAGTTTAGATCACGTCACGTGTACACTAAAAGTTTAGATCACGTCACGTGTACACTAAAAGTTTAGATCACGTCACGTGTACACTAAAAGTTTAGATCACGTCACGTGTACACTAAAAGTTTAGATCACGTCCCGTGTACACTAAAAGTTTAGATCACGTCACGTGTACACTAAAAGTTTAGATCACGTCACGTGTACACTAAAAGTTTAGATCACGTCACGTGTACATAGATCACGTCACGTGTACACTAAAAGTTTAGATCACGTCCCGTGTACACTAAAAGTTTAGATCACGTCACGTGTACACTAAAAGTTTAGATCACGTCACGTGTACACTAAAAGTTTAGATCACGTCACATGTACACTAAAAGTTTAGATCACGTCACGTGTACACTAAAAGTTTAGATCACGTCACGTGTACACTAAAAGTTTAGATCAAGTCCCGTGTACACTAAAAGTTTAGATCACGTCACGTGTACACTAAAAGTTTAGGGCCATGACCGGAAAGAAAGACTTTAAAGTTATCAGACACAGTTACGTTATTAAAAACTCTTATGTCATTGCATGGAAAAGACTGAGATTAACACTGATTTTTACACAGAGAGTAACACTGAATTAAAAATTTTAACACTGAAATTAAAAACCTCTACTTGAAACACCTCCGTAAGGACTGGCTCTAACTTTTCTAAAAGTCCCAGACTTTACTTGACCTAACAACAATTCCATTATTAAAGTAATAAAAACTTGAATGAGTATTTTAACGCAATTTCCAACAAAGAATTTCCGACTTTTTTATTCAAGGGAAATCATTCTAGCTTAAATTAAAAGTCATTTCACATCAATAATTATGTTCTAAAACTAAACAAAACAATTGCTATTTACAAATTGCTGCTAAAATTACGGGCGTCGAACGAAAAGAGAAATTTTCAAAAAATCCTTCTCCAACATTGTTCTAAATATTATTAGCTATCGTTTGGCGTTTGTTTCAACCCGATAGATGTTATGGTTGGTGAGAAATTGACAAAATTCATATGTTTTTTCGTTTTTTTAAAAAAATTTCCAGGAAATCCAGTAAACCTTTTCGGGATTTTTTTTGGCCCGAGCACATCCTTGGGACCTCCTTAGTATATTTGCAAAAGACCCGAATCCTCTATCTGGTATTGTTCAGGAGGAGTTGCTTGTGCAAGCTCGAACAGACAGCACAGACATTTCAAATATATAAACGCAATTTTTCCCAATGAGGAAATTGCGTTTAAAAAGTTTAAGTTTTGCAATATTGGAAATCACTGTCCCGGATGTACCACCGTGTAAATGTTTCGGATGAACACACAAAAGTTACCAAAATGGTTTTCCATACAACAAGTCCATGTTCCCACAGAGCTGTCCGTTCATCTTTTCCAACTTTTGTTTTTTTGCTTCCTTTTTATCAATCTGAACTTATTTTTCTTCAAGTTTCTCTTCTTTAGTGTGTCGTGTTTTCTCCAGCGATTCTGTGGTCTAACATTAATTCCTTGTGGTGGTCTGCACAAGAATCGTTCTGTAAGTAAACAAACTCTCAAACAACAAGAAGTGGATGTCACGTTTCTCTGTGTGTGTTTGTGTGTGTGTGTGTGTGGTAGTGCCGTACTCTTTGGCCCGAATGGCTTGTGACGGGTGTTTTCTCTCTTGTGACGTCAATACTTGTGAGGTAAAAACTTTTAAGTGTTTGATCTTTTTCAACCCTTTATATTAACTTCACCGTCTTGTTGTGGTCAAACTCGCGGGAAAAAACAAAAGTCAAAAATGACCCACTTCCCGTGATCCTATCGAGCTGAAATTTTGCACATAGACTTGTGTCACCTAACAATGCATCGTATCGAAATTTTAGATCGATCGAATGTACCGTAATTAAATTAATGAATTGTTTAGTTTATCTTTATCTAGCATGTGTAGCCGTCTGCTATAGTTGACATCCACGGGTCACTGGAGGTTCACTCCAGCCCTCGATGTCACAGGGGTCTGTCGCGGTGCGTATTTTATTGAACATAATCAATACTTTTAGTTATGTCTCATATATAAGGGATTTATGTCAAAAACTTTGTTTTTACGTTTTTTAAAAATAATTTACATTATTTAAAAAAAAACAACTAACTTCCATATCAATTACCGTATATACTCGTTCTAAAGTCTAAAAGCCTACTTTTTTTTTACAAAATATAGGGGAAAATGTTGGAAAGGTCGGCTTACGAGCGGGTCATATTTGATTTCTGCATGTACATTGAGTATCGGTGTTGTTATTGTAGATCATCAAGTTTTTTGTCGACATTCTACAAGATTCGACTGCTCTACCAGAAGCCATAAAATATTATTAAACATCTGCACTTACCTTACTTATTCATTTTATTTATTTTTGTGACTGTTTTAATAAATTGCTTTATAAATTTTGTTTTAAAAAACGAATTTTAATGTACGACCTTTCGTCACTGTTTACCAAAGAAACAAAAATATGCCCAAAACTCTTGGGGTCGGCTTCGAGCGGGTTACATACTTTCTATACGATTCTCTTCCAAAAAGAGTGGGGGGGGGGTCGGCTTATGAACGAACGGGATATAGAACGAGTATATAGTAAACAGCATTTTCAGGTGCATTCCTAACATTGCAATTTAAAACCAGTAAACGTTTCAACATAAACAAAACAAAATAAACGATGACATTAATAAATGCTAGAAATGAACACATTAATAAATGCTAGAAATGAACACATTAATAAATGCTAGAAATGAACACATTAATAAATGCTAGAAATGAACACATTAATAAATGCTAGAAATGAACACATTAATAAATGCTAGAAATGAACACATTAATAAATGCTAGAAATGAACATTATTTATTTATTTTTAAAAAAGTTATAAAGATTGTAATTTTTTTTATTTTTTAAATCAACATTCTTAAGTGAGAATCGTAACTTAAAATTTAGTGGATGAAATTAGTAAAAGAGCTCTTATAAATTTACGAAGCTAGTTTGTTTGTTTTTTAATTTATTTATCCATTTTGAAAATTAAATTTTAAAATAAAAATAAAAAATTTCATTTTAAAAAATGAAAACTAAATTAAAAATAGTTGAAAGGAAATAAATAAAATAATATCTTTCATTAAGCTTGGGCCAGGTGGCTGGTGGGGGGGGGGAGAGGAAAATAATAGACAACAAAGGAACAAATAGACTTCCCCTATCTGGATAGCTTATCAGTGTCTATGTCGACGCTGTTAAAATAGAGGGACTTTCTGTTTTGTTTAGGGGCAGACCTTCGCTAACCCCACAGTTTTATGTTTACTAATGGCAGCGGTAACAGCAATGTTTTGGGTCGACATCGTTTACTGATGATTGCGTGATCACCATGGCGACGGAGACGGCCTACACTCACAAATCTTAATCTCGAAGAAAACGGCTCCACTGTGTTGTTATTTCATGAGGATATAAACAAATCTCAACTAAATTGGAGATTGCTATCTAACAGTTTGGACTACAGTCTGGCTTGCCTAAATCAATAATCAACACATTTTTACCGAGAAAACATTATAAAAACATTGTAAATATTTGTGTAGGGAAAAGAAAACTTTGAAGGGACAATTATAATTAACAGTTCACTTTTGAACATATGAAGACACTAATTAATTTGTGTTTGTCCGAATAACAGTAAGTGGCTTCAACACCTCATTATTTTATCGAAGTCACGTGACAGATGTTGGGCCTAGCAACCGTTTCTATGCAATAGCTTGTTGGATAAAATGATCATCCAATTTGAACTGAATTTCTTCCGATGACGATTATTCTTGTGTCATTTCAATTCAAAAAATATTTTTCTACTGATTCTCATTTTGTGTTGTGTAGTTTTCTGGGTCTTTAGGGCCACTATAGGACTTAACAGACTTTTCAAAAATGTCACCCAAGAACATATTTTAATATCTACTACAGACATTTCATTTATAAAGATATTTTTACGGTCCTCTACAGACAGTTCATTTATAAAGATATTTGTACGGACTGCCAGTAAATGAAGGCAGGTTGGCAGCTCTGTTACGCAAAACTGATTCCCACGACTTGACTTCGTGACTTTATGACTTTATGACTGCGACAATACAAAAATTGTGTTTAAATCAATAACGATGTCACTTCCTGAGTTATGTGCCACAAAAGTTTATATTGATTTAAGGGCAGTAGAGCTTTAACATCTTCAAGATTCTTGGAATATCAGCTTGTGGCATGTAGGTTACAAGATGACACTAGAAATCATTACAAATTTTGGAAAATATAACGTTTGCATTGACCTCATCAAAACCAGAGCTCCTTGGAATAAAGCGGTGAAAACGTCATAAGTCACGTGACCAACTCTCGAACACACGTGCTTCTTCTACACTTGTCTTATCTCTTGAATTCGACTCTCTCCAGCGTCTAGTTGTAAAAAGGCCAAAATTTATCGGTATCAAAGGGTTAATCGCAGAAGACAATTGCAGTGTCTCTGAAGGGTAGGGGTTCTAAAACTGCGTGTGAAAACACCAGACAGACGGGCGCTAATGAGAAACGAGGAATTTTTTTTAATCTGGGAAGTAGAGACTAACCCGATGATACATTAACATGCTTAGTGAAAGAAAAGCCATCAATTATAGTTCAAGAATTGGATCCATCAAAGAATCCAACATTCCAACAACAAATGTCCTGCTGTAAAACGGTTAGGGGTTCTCAAGATGGGTCATGAGAACTACAGGCGTGAACACACTCATCTAGCGACACACTGCTAGCTACACATGCACTACTAACTGACACTCTTCTAGCGACATACTGCTAGCTGACAGCCTTCTAGCTACACTCTTCTAGCGACACACTGCTAGCTGACACCCTTCTAGCTACACACTGCTATAGCGACACTCTGCTAGCTATACTCCGATGGGGTATAGAATCACAAGTTTGTTTTGTGTGGGGTATAAAAAAGATTTCGAGACGCCGTGCTTAGAGCTTAGAGCCCGCACCTTGCCTTTTGCCGCCATGTCATGGGGCTGGCTGCGATAGTTCTTCAGACATTTCTATCTGTGGCATTGTGGGTAGCCGTTAAACGATACATCTTGTTTTGTTTAGTTTGGTTCAATTGGTTCGTCGTGTTGTGTAATGTGATCTCTCACAAGACGGATCGTTTACTGAGAAAAGATGTGTTGTGAAAGGTTTGTCAGTTTGTGTTGTTGAGGTATTCGCTATGTAAATCTTATCGCAATTAATGTTAATGTAATTGTGTTTAATATAAATGTAATTGTGTTTAATATAAATGTTATTGTGTTTAATATAAATGTTATTGTGTTTAATATAAATGTTATTGTGTTTAATATAAATGTTATTGTGTTTAATATAAATGTTATTGTGTTTAATATAAATGTTATTGTGTTTAATATAAATGTTATTGTGTTTAATATAAATGTTATTGTGTTTAATATAAATGTTATTGTGTTTAATATAAATGTTATTGTGTTTAATATAAATGTTATTGTGTTTAATATAAATGTTATTGTGTATAATATAAATGTTATTGTGTTTAATATAAATGTTATTGTGTTTAATATAAATGTTATTGTGTTTAATATAAATGTTATTGTGTTTAATGTAAATGTTAAAGTGTTTAATGTAAATGTTAAAGTGTTTAATGTAAATGTTAAAGTGTTTAATGTAAATGTTAAAGTGTTTAATGTACATTTTATGCTGTTTAATGTAAATGTTATCTTGTGCATGGTGGTCAGTTTTGAGACGTTTGTTCAGTTTCTCCAAGTATAAGTATAAGATTAAATAACATTGTGTCCTTATTTCTTTAATCTTCAACGTTGGAGTTGATCTGTGGAAACATTCTCTAAAGTGTCATTGGATATTTGAAACGGCTGGATACATTATGGATACAAACAGTGAATTCATAAATAGTGGATTACACACGAAACAGCTGAATTATATCTTGATTGCAGGTATGGATGTTGAATTGATTTAGTGGTGTGGATGTTGTATTGATGTTGTATTGTGGATGTTGTATTGATGTTGTAGTGTGGATGTTGTAATGATGGTGTAGTGTGGATGTTGTATTGATGTTGTAGTGTGGATGTTGTATTGATGTAGTTGTTCGGATGTCGCTATTGTCATGTTATCCGAATCAGAAAACACTTTAAAATATACCCGGTATTCGTTCGTTTCATTGAAGATGTTCAAACTATTTAAAAGACGAAAACGTCTTGTTCCAGACGTGAGTTTCAGCTTATTTGGTCATGATTACAAACTGTTGAACGTAACGCCTGCAGTACATTGTTAGCAGGGTTGCCTACAGAGCCGTCTTTACACCATTTTGGGCCCCCAGGAATAAAAAAATATATACATAATATATATAAATAAACATATTCCCATAGGGCCCCTATGCTCGTGGGCCCCCGGGCAAATGCCCAAAGGGCCTATGCGTTAGGACAATCCTGGTTGCCTACACGGGGCCATTGACCGTGGTCAATATTTGTACACAGACTTTCGTTTCCTTCAATTCTATCCAATTATTTTATGGTCCTTGAGTTGTTTTTATACCAAACTAAAAAAATCAATTTTAAAAAAAAGGTATGAAAAAAGCTCTATTTTCAGAAGATAAAAATTCTTTTTAAGAAGAAATTTCAAAACTAGTTTTTTTTTACAGTGGTTCGTTTATAAACAAATGTTTTATGATTCCCTCTCTTCTCCAGATGCGGCTTTAGGTACGCGCGAGGCCTGGTGCAACAATGACCCCGCGGGGCCCCCCTAGATTAGATCAATTCTTTCGCAAACTCAGTAGTGCAATATCTGCCGGCTCTTTTGTTGCTAAAATATAGTCTCAAACGCAGCCCCCCTCGCCCACCTAAGCGCGGGGCCTGGGGCCATTGCCCCAGCTGCCACCCCCAAAGGCCGCTCTTCTCTCTCTCTCTCTCCCCTCTCTCTATCTCTCTCCCCTCTCTCTCTCTCCTTCTCTCTCTGTGTGTGTATGTGCATTTCTCCATGTATCTCTCCCTCTCTATATCTTTCCCCTAACCCCCCCCCACCCCCGTATACAATAGCTATAGTGATCCTATTTTCTAGTTGTGTTGTATAGTTTTTGAGAATTACCGGTAACCCGGAGGAGAGAAATAGAAATCCCTTGAACTTGGTCCATGAACGAAGTCTCTAAGTGTCTACCAGAACCAGTGCCACAAAACACCATAACTAAAGCTGAACATTTGCACACCACCACAACTGAATGTCTAGCTCTGTCATTGCCTTATTAGAACCAGTGCCACAAAACACAATAACTAAAGCTGAACATTTGCACACCACCACAACTGAATGTCTAGCTCTGTCATTGCCTTATTAGAACCAGTGCCACAAAACACAATAACTAAAGCTGAACATTTGCACACCACCACAACTGAATGTCTAGCTCTGTCATTGCCTTATTAGAACCAGTGCCACAAAACACAATAACTAAAGCTGAACATTTGCACACCACCACAACTGAATGTCTAGCTCTGTCATTGCCTTATTAGAACCAGTGCCACAAAACACAATAACTAAAGCTGAACATTTGCACACCACCACAACTGAATGTCTAGCTCTGTCATTGCCTTATTAGAACCAGTGCCACAAAACACAATAACTAAAGCTGAACATTTGCACACCACCACAACTGAATGTCTAGCTCTGTCATTGCCTTATTAGAACCAGTGCCACAAAACACAATAACTAAAGCTGAACATTTGCACACCACCACAACTGAATGTCTAGCTCTGTCATTGCCTTATTAGAACCAGTGCCACAAAACATAATAACTAAAGCTGAACATTTGCACACCACCACAACTGAATGTCTAGCTCTGTCATTGCCTTATTAGAACCAGTGCCACAAAACACAATAACTAAAGCTGAACATTTGCACACCACCACAACTGAAGGTCTAGCTCTGTCATTGCCTTATTAGAACCAGTGCCACAAAACACAATAACTAAAGCTGAACATTTGCACACCACCACAACTGAATGTCTAGCTCTGTCATTGCCTTATTAGAACCAGTGCCACAAAACACAATAACTAAAGCTGAACATTTGCACACCACCACAACTGAATGTCTAGCTCTGTCATTGCCTTATTAGAACCAGTGCCACAAAACACAATAACTAAAGCTGAACATTTGCACACCACCACAACTGAATGTCTAGCTCTGTCATTGCCTTATTAGAACCAGTGCCACAAAACACAATAACTAAAGCTGAACATTTGCACACCACCACAACTGAATGTCTAGCTCTGTCATTGCCTTATTAGAACCAGTGCCACAAAACACAATAACTAAAGCTGAACATTTGCACACCACCACAACTGAATGTCTAGCTCTGTCATTGCCTTATTAGAACCAGTGCCACAAAACACAATAACTAAAGCTGAACATTTGCACACCACCACAACTGAACGTCTAGCTCTGTCATTGCCGTGTTAGAACCAGTGCCACAAAACACAATAACTAAAGCTGAACATTTGCACACCACCACAACTGAATGTCTAGCTCTGTCATTGCCTTATTAGAACCAGTGCCACAAAACACAATAACTAAAGCTGAACATTTGCACACCACCACAACTGAATGTCTAGCTCTGTCATTGCCTTATTAGAACCAGTGCCACAAAACACAATAACTAAAGCTGAACATTTGCACACCACCACAACTGAATGTCTAGCTCTGTCATTGCCTTATTAGAACCAGTGCCACAAAACACAATAACTAAAGCTGAACATTTGCACACCACCACAACTGAATGTCTAGCTCTGTCATTGCCTTATTAGAACCAGTGCCACAAAACACAATAACTAAAGCTGAACATTTGCACACCACCACAACTGAATGTCTAGCTCTGTCATTGCCTTATTAGAACCAGTGCCACAAAACACAATAACTAAAGCTGAACATTTGCACACCACCACAACTGAACGTCTAGCTCTGTCATTGCCGTATTAGAACCAGTGCCACAAAACACAATAACTAAAGCTGAACATTTGCACACCACCACAACTGAATGTCTAGCTCTGTCATTGCCTTATTAGAACCAGTGCCACAAAACACAATAACTAAAGCTGAACATTTGCACACCACCACAACTGAATGTCTAGCTCTGTCATTGCCTTATTAGAACCAGTGCCACAAAACACAATAACTAAAGCTGAACATTTGCACACCACCACAACTGAATGTCTAGCTCTGTCATTGCCTTATTAGAACCAGTGCCACAAAACACAATAACTAAAGCTGAACATTTGCACACCACCACAACTGAACGTCTAGCTCTGTCATTGCCTTATTAGAACCAGTGCCACAAAACACAATAACTAAAGCTGAACATTTGCACACCACCACAACTGAACGTCTAGCTCTGTCATTGCCTTATTTTATCTGTGTGATTTTAACAGTATTGTAAGTCTGTCAATAGTATGGTGTGTCTGTCAATAGTATGGTGTGTCTGTCAATAGTATGGTGTGTCTGTCAATAGTATGGTGTGTCTGTCAATAGTATGGTGTGTCTGTCAATAGTATGGTGTGTCTGTCAATAGTATGGTGTGTCTGTCAATAGTATGGTGTGTCTGTCAATAGTATGGTGTGTCTGTCAATAGTATGGTGTGTCTGTCAATAGTATGGTGTGTCTGTCAATAGTATGGTGTGTCTGTCAATAGTATGGTGTGTCTGTCAATAGTATGGTGTGTCTGTCAATAGTATGGTGTGTCTGTCAATAGTATGGTGTGTCTGTCAATAGTATGGTGTGTCTGTCAATAGTATGGTGTGTCTGTCAATAGTATGGTGTGTCTGTCAATAGTATGGTGTGTCTGTCAATAGTATGGTGTGTCTGTCAATAGTATGGTGTGTCTGTCAATAGTATGGTGTGTCTGTCAATAGTATGGTGTGTCTGTCAATAGTATGGTGTGTCTGTCAATAGTATGGTGTGTCTGTCAATAGTATGGTGTGTCTTTCAATAGTATGGTGTGTCTGTCAATAGTATGGTGTGTCTTTCAATAGTATGGTGTGTCTGTCAATAGTATGGTGTGTCTGTCAATAGTATGGTGTGTCTGTCAATAGTATGGTGTGTCTGTCAATAGTATGGTGTGTCTGTCAATAGTATGGTGTGTCTGTCAATAGTATGGTGTGTCTTTCAATAGTATGGTGTGTCTGTCAATAGTATGGTGTGTCTGTCAATAGTATGGTGTGTCTGTCAATAGTATGGTGTGTCTGTCAATAGTATGGTGTGTCTGTCAATAGTATGGTGTGTCTGTCAATAGTATGGTGTGTCTGTCAATAGTATGGTGTGTCTGTCAATAGTATGGTGTGTCTTTCAATAGTATGGTGTGTCTGTCAATAGTATGGTGTGTCTGTCAATAGTATGGTGTGTCTGTCAATAGTATGGTGTGTCTGTCAATAGTATGGTGTGTCTGTCAATAGTTTGGTGTGTCTGTCAATAATAATATGGTGTATCTGTAAATTTTATGGTGTGTCTGTCAATAGTTTGGTGTGTCTGTCAATAGTGTTATGTGTCTGTCAATAGTATGGTGTGTCTGTCAATAGTATGGTGTGTCTGTCAATAGTATGGTGTGTCTGTCAATAGTATGGTGTGTCTGTCAATAGTTTGGTGTGTCTGTCAATAGTTTGGTGTGTCTGTCAATAATAATATGGTGTATCTGTAAATTTTATGGTGTGTCTGTCAATAGTTTGGTGTGTCTGTCAATAGTGTTATGTGTCTGTCAATAGTATGGTGTGTCTGTAAATAATATGGTGTATCTGTAAATAATATGGTGTATCTGTAAATAATATGGTGTGTCTGTCAATAATATGGTGTGTCTGTCAATAATATGGTGTATCTGTAAATATTATGGTGTGTCTGTCAATAATATGGTGTATCTGTAAATAATATGGTGTATCTGTAAATAATATGGTGTATCTGTAAATAATATGGTGTGTCTGTCAATAGTATGGTGTGTCTGTAAATAATAATATGGTGTATCTGTAAATATTATGGTGTTTCTGTCAGAAATATGGTGTATCTGTAAATATTATGGTGTGTCTGTCAATAGTTTGGTGTGTCTGTCAATAGTGTTATGTGTCTGTCAATAGTTTGGTGTTTATGCCAATGGTATGGAGTGTGTGTCAATACTATGGCATGTATTTTATTAGTTTGGTGAGTCTGTCAATAGTTTTGTGTGTCTTTCATTAGTTTGGTGTGCCTGTCATTAGTGTGTCGTGTCTTTTATTAGTCTGTTATGTTTGTCAATAATGCGGTGTGTCTGTCAATAGTTTAGTGTGTCTTTCAATAGTTTGGTATGTATGTCAATAGTTTGGTGTGTCATTCATTATTTTGGTGTGTCTGTCAATAGTATTGTGTGTCTATCAATTGTATGGTGTGTTTGTCAATTGTATGGTGTGTCGTCAATAGTATTGCGTCTGTCAATTGTATGGTGTGTCTGTCAACAGTTTGGTGCGTCTTTAAATAGTATGTATGTCTGTCAATTGTATGGTGTGTTTGTAAATAGCATTGTGTGTCTGTCAATAGTACGGTGTATCTGTCAATAGTTTGGTCTGTCTGTCTGTCAATAGTTTGGTGTGTCTGTCAATAGTTTGATGTGTCTGTCAATTGTATTGTGTGTCTGTCAATAGTATGGTGTGTCTGTCAATTATAAGGTGTGTCTGTTAATAGTATGGTGTGTCTGTCCTTAGTTTGGTGTGTCTTTTATTAGTTTTGTGTGTCTGTCAATAATACGGTGTGTCTGTCATTAGTTTTTATTTTCAAAATAAATAGATTTCAGCTGAACACTTCCGTCATTTTTTACGGGTGATACGCCGCGGGTCTCTCCAGAGTTCCTTCTTTTCATTCACTCACAGTCGTTTGCCCAAACCCACCCCATTTTGACAACCGTGTCTTTCAGGACGTCTTCACCCGTCACTAAATCATTAGCGGCGTATGCTACGCCGCGGGTCAGCTAGTCCTTTATATTAACTCGTGGTGTCTGCTTGCGCACTTGATTGCTTGCTTGCTTGTAGCCAAAACTTTGGATCGATTTTTAACCCACTTCCTCGTCAGCTAGCGAGCTGAAATTTAGCAGACAGTTTCGTACCAATGATAAAAACAATGTATCAAAATTTCAGATCGATCGCATGTACCGTAATTAAATTATTGAATTTTTTGATTATTTTATTTATTTCTATGTATCATGTTATTTTTTGAGAAAGAGTGTCGCGGTGCGTATTATATTGAACGACCTTGCTGTCGCGCAATAAGGTGCGTATTTTATTGACAACACTTTTTATAAACATATTCCTGATTGGTGCGCATTATATTAAACACGTTTTACGAGACATAACTACAATTTTGTATTTTATGATGGTCTTGCGCTGCGTATTATAATGAACATTCTTTTAGTTACGTCTCGTACAATAAGGATTTATAGTCAAAAACTTGGTTTTTTACGTTTTTTATTATTAATCTGTATCCATTTACGCCCACACTCCCATCTGTATGTACATACTTCCACACTCCCATCTGTATGTACACACTTCCACACTCCAATCTGTATGTACACACTCCCACTCTCCCGTTTGTGTGTACACACTTCCCCACTCCCATCTGTATGTACAATGTACACACTCCCACACTCCCATGCATCTGTATGTACATACTTCCACACTCCCGTCTGTATGTACACACTTCCTCACTGCCATCTGTATTTACACACTTCCACACTCCCATCTGCCAGTCCCACTCTGTGCTAAGGACAGCAACCAGTCAATAATAACCTCAATGTTTACCTGCCCGTGTGAGCGCCTCTATTACTGGAAACATTTATGCACACAAATAACTTACCAGGAACCAGATGGTTTCACGGTCGGGGGAGGGGTGGGGTAGAAGGTCGTTGGACGAGAAAAACTACAACCCTGGAAGCTGAATTTGATATAAGTGGTTCTCAATCTATCAACGAGGTGCCCTATTCAGAGGGTACGCGATAAGCTTTTAATGACATGTTCCTATAATAATGTACTTAATGCACGAGCAGCCATCGAATGTGTCGTCATTTCCTTCAGCTCATTATCGTTGGCAGATTTACAGTTTACTGCATCAAATGTTGGAAAAGAGGCGTCAAAAGGAGGTGCGGGGGGAGGGGTGCGAACCGCACCGGGTGACTCCATCACAAGGGGTGACACAATCACAAGGGGTGACACCATCACAATGGGTGACACCATCAGAAGGGGGGACACCATCAGAAGGGGTGACACCATCACAAGGGGTGACACCATCACGATGGGTGACACCGTCACAATGGGTGACACCATCACAAGGGGTGACACCATCACAAGGGGTGACACCATCAGAAGGGGTGACACCATCACAAGGGGTGACACCAAAATGTAAAAGTGTGTATATCCCCGTTATCTGGCACTGGCAGACTCGAAGGAGGTCTAGGGATTAAGGCGTGAGGGGTCGACACCATGAGCTCCCCCACTGGTCGACACCATGAGCTCCCCCACTGGGTGACTCCATGAGCTCCCCCACTGGTCGACACCATGAGCTCCACCACTGGGTGACACCATGAGCTCCCCCACTGGTCGACACCATGAGCTCCAGCTCCCCCACTGGGTGACACCATGAGCTCCCCCACTGGTCGACACCATGAGCTCCCCCCATTGGTCGACACCATGAGCTCCCCCACTGGGTGACACCATGAGCTCCCCCACTGGTCGACACCATGAGCTCCCCCACTGGTCGACACCATGAGCTCCCCCACTGGTCGACACCATGAGCTCCCCCACTGGGTGACACCAACCCTAGTGACGCCTCTGGGTTGGAATTATTAGAGCATTACAAATGTGCTTACCCCACACGTACCTCGAGGTACCCAGTGCTGTCAATTCAAAATTAATACATCATATAGAATGGGACAGCGATAAAGCTTTTAAATAAAATACAAAATACAAGAACAAATTGTGGAATGAAAACAATAAATTTGAGCTTTAGTTTTAAAATCGTGTTAGTTTATAAATAAAGCTCAAATTTATTGTTTTCATTGCACAATTTGTTTGTGTATTTTGTATTTTTTTCTGTCAATTCAAAGATTGTTTAAATTTATCAAGGCTTAAAAATGAAATCGTGGTTCACTCATACCATATTTTAGAGTCTATTAATAGATCTTTGCCACAGCCTGGTTCTAGAGCACGGGTCTGAGATGAGTAGTCATTTACCCAATTTGAGGTAAAAGGGAAATTCTTATTGGTAATGCAGACTCAATTGGGACATATAAAATCTGCTTGATGTATTCAAAATCCGTCATGTGTACGTCATGTGTACGTCATGTGTACGTCATGTGTACGTCATGTGTACGTCATGTGTACGTCATGTGTACGTCATGTGTACGTGTACTTCAGTGTACATCATGTGTACGTCATGTGTACGTGTTCGTCATGTGTACATCATGTGTACGTCACGTGTACGTCATGTGTACGTCATGTGTACGTCATGTGTACGTCATGTGTACGTGTACGTCATGTGTACGTGTACGTCATGTGTACGTCATGTGTACGTGTTCGTCATGTGTACGTCATGTGTACGTCATGTGTACGTCACGTGTACGTCATGTGTACGTCATGTGTACGTCATGTGTACGTGTACGTCATGTGTACGTGTACGTCATGTGTACGTCATGTGTACGTGTTCGTCATGTGTACGTCATGTGTACGTCATGTGTACGTCATGTGTACGTGCTCGTCATGTGTACGTCATGTGTACGTCATGTGTACGTCATGTGTGCGTGTACGCTTGGAAGATAAGCACACTATCCAACCGGTTCATTCTATAAATACGAGTAAACTCTAAGCTATTCAGCTTGACGAGACGAGACCACTGACGAGACGAGGCCACTGACGAGACGAGGCCACTGACGAGACGAGGCCACTGACGAGACGAGGCCACTGACGAGACGAGGCCACTGACGAGACGAGGCCACTGACGAGACGAGGCCACTGACGAGACGAGGCCACTGACGAGACGAGGCCACTGACGAGACGAGGCCACTGACGAGACGAGGCCACTGACGAGACGAGGCCACTGACGAGACGAGGCCACTGACGAGACGAGGCCACTGACGAGACGAGGCCACTGACGAGACGAGGCCACTGACGAGACGAGGCCACTGACGAGACGAGGCCACTGACGAGACGAGGCCACTGACGAGACGAGGCCACTGACGAGACGAGGCCACTGACGAGACGAGGCCACTGACGAGACGAGGCCACTGACGAGACGAGGCCACTGACGAGACGAGGCCACTGACGAGACGAGGCCACTGACGAGACGAGGCCACTGACGAGACGAGGCCACTGACGAGACGAGGCCACTGACGAGACGAGGCCACTGACGAGACGAGGCCACTGACGAGACGAGGCCACTGACGAGACGAGGCCACTGACGAGACGAGGCCACTGACGAGACGAGGCCACTGACGAGACGAGGCCACTGACGAGACGAGGCCACTGACGAGACGAGGCCACTGACGAGACGAGGCCACTGACGAGACGAGGCCACTGACGAGACGAGGCCACTGACGAGACGAGGCCACTGACGAGACGAGGCCACTGACGAGACGAGGCCACTGACGAGACGAGGCCACTGACGAGACGAGGCCACTGACGAGACGAGGCCACTGACGAGACGAGGCCACTGACGAGACGAGGCCACTGACGAGACGAGGCCACTGACGAGACGAGGCCACTGATGAGACGAGGCCACTTTTGTCAGTGTCAATGTGCAGCTTATGGGATATGTTCTGTGCAAAGGTTTCCAAACAATTGAAGAGGAAATGTTTTCTTGCTCCTCTCGAATTGCGATGTCAAGGAATTGATGTATTCAAAAACGTTAATGAATACTTTGATAAGGTTTTTTTAAAATGGGAAGACTGTATTGCTGTCTCTGTTGATGGAGCTCCAGCTATATTTGTTGTGTTGTGTGGGCGCTTTTTCGGCTTTCACAAGAGAGAGGAATCCCAAAATTTAAGTTAACCACTGTATGATCCATCGTCAAGCTCTGCTTGTGAAACATTTGGAACCTGAACTGAAGGTCGTCACGCATGATGTTAACCAGATTGTACATTTCCATAAAGGACTGCAAAGGCGACTGTTTCGTAAATTTATATAAAGATGGTGAGGATGAATACTCAGACTTATCACACCATGATACTGTGGATTTGTGGGGGAGGGGGTGTTTACAACACTCCCCTCCCCCCCAAACCACAGAGTCACGTGGGAAGGACCTCATGCCTTTTGGGGGTAACGTCAAACTAAACGTTTATATTTTAGGGTAATGTTTGCCGACCTCTCCTCTAGAGGAATCAACAAAATACACATTTTTTAAAATTATCATGAGCGCCCCACGCTTTCTTAACAAGTCTTTACAATTTAACGTTATCCGAGGGGATGATAAGAAAGATGATTCTTCCTTGTTTTGTACTGATGGGAACAAATCGTCTGGTTTACAATGATTTATTGTGTACATAGGCATCACTAGGGGGTGCGGGTGGTGTATGTCCACGTTAATTGGCACTGGGATACTTGGGGGAGGTCTATGGGATAGGTCGTGAGGGGTAACACCATGAGCTACCGCACTGGGTGACACCATGAGCTACCGCACTGGGTGACGCCATGAGCTACCGCACTGGGTGACGCCATGAGCTACCGCACTGGGTGACGCCATGAGCTACCGCACTGGGTGACGCCATGAGCTACCGCACTGGGTGACGCCATGAGCTACCGCACTGGGTGACACCATGAGCTACCGCACTGGGTGACGCCATGAGCTACCGCACTGGGTGACGCCATGAGCTACCGCACTGGGTGACGCCATGAGCTACCGCACTGGGTGACGCCATGAGCTACCGCACTGGGTGACGCCATGAGCTACCGCACTGGGTGACGCCATGAGCTACCGCACTGGGTGACGCCATGAGCTACCGCACTGGGTGACGCCATGAGCTACCGCACTGGGTGACACCATGAGCTACCGCACTGGGTGACGCCATGAGCTACCGCACTGGGTGACGCCATGAGCTACCGCACTGGGTGACGCCATGAGCTACCGCACTGGGTGACGCCATGAGCTACCGCACTGGGTGACGCCATCCTAGTGACGCCTCTGACTGTATACATTTTTTTAAAAAAGAAAACATATAGACGCTATTGTTTAGTATTTGTTCCGTGAGTTTATATTTTAATGTCGTTTGTGGATTTATGAGTTACTGAACGTGTTTGGTGTTGAGAATTATTGTGCAGCTTTCAACGTAGGGCTTGCATTAGTGACGTCATGAGAAGTGACGTGTTTTCGTGACTTGGATTCAGTATGTAGTTAGCGGCCTTGTGGGTGATGAAGGACCGTTGATAATGGCTAATACCTTCGTCTGGACCAATAACTTACTAAAGTATTAAAATTATATTTACATCATATAAGACATTCTATGTCATGGACAAATAATAACGTAAAAATAAACAAAGAAAAAAGAAATAAACACACACACACACGCACACACACGCGCACAAAACCACCAATGACACAGGATGTAATAAAAAGGAGGAAGTATCAAAAGTAACAGTGAAAACCATAAACGAGAAAAAGATTGAACAGTTATGTAAAATTGTCAGTTTGGTTTAATCCATATGGAGCCAGCATACCAAACAGTTTTATTAAACCGATCTTCCATGTGGATCCTATCATGGGTATTGCTCGTACATAAAATGCCAGTAAACGTAATATCTGAAATCCCGTCATGATCAGCACTGTTGAAGTTTTCAAACATAGAGCCTGTTTATCTTGTACATGTGTTCTCTAAACCGATCTCCCAGACGACGACCTGTCTCACCCGCGAATATTTTATTACACCTCTTGCAAAGAATTGCATAGATCACGTTGCGAGTGAAACCATCTTTTATTTGACATTTTGCAAGAGCGAAAGAAATGCTGTCAATTTCGATTACATATTGACAAGTATTGTAACAGTAACGGTTGCAACCTTTTGTTCCAATGTGTGTTTTCTCAGCAGTAACGTGATTATCTCCCTTGCATCAGACCACAACTTTGCCTAATATTTTGAGTGCTGGTACTTATTAAGCCACCTCCTAACGCCATGAGAACTTCTTTTCTTTTTTCGCAGGTGAGTTCCAAAGCTTCTCCCTAAGGCTACCCCGCTCCCATTATTTGTTCCTGTCACAATGTGATACATGTAATGTATCGCCTCGTCGCCATGGAAACGATAAACCATCTAACATTCGCGCCTCCATCAGTCATCTCCACCCCCCGCCCCCGGCGTGTAATAAATATTTCTATGACGTCATGTCAAGGGGGAAACCTACGACAGGGGAGGTTAGTCAACCAATTTTCCCCCTTTACTTAAAGTTAATCCCCCTGTTGTCCAAGTAAGCTAGCGTTTATAGAGGCGGCGGGTTTCGGGAAATCGCACGCGCGAGTCGACCCGTGCGAATTCGCGCGAGGAATGTTTCTATTTTTGTTTTGCATGTGTTCATAGAGGACGCGGGTGTCTCGAGGCGACAAATTAATGGACCGCCGCGGGTAATTACTAGAACTAGTTGCTAGTTCTTGTTCCGCGTTGCCGCGCGGGACTGTGAATTCAAACAGATGGGCTTTGAATGTTTCTTCAGACTGTTAAATGTTCAATAATTCACCAACCACGACTTCGATTATGTCCATTCACAATATTAATTCCAGCATCTTGAATAAGTCGTTTAGCTTTTGAGATAAACATCATATAGAATGGGACTGCAATAAAGCTTTTAAATAAAATACAAAATACACAAACAAATTGTGCAATGAAAACAATAAATTTGAGCTTTATTTTTAGACTGATACGACAGTAAACGTTTCGGCTAATGCCTTCATCAGTACAACATAAAATACATTCTTACAATACTTACATAAGTAATAATAATATTCTTAAAACATATTGTATTTTAAAATATTAAATAAAAAGAAAGGAAAAACAAAAACAAACATGGACACAGGATATAGCAAAAAGGGGGAAGTATCCAAAGTTACAGTAAAAACCACAACGGGAACAAGATTATGCAGTTAAGTAAAATTATGAATTTGGTTAATTCCATATGGAGCCAACGTACCAAATCTTTTTATGAGTCTATTTTCCATGTGGACTCTATCATGGGTATTACTTGCATATAAAATACCAGTTACTGCAATATCTGATATGCCGTTATGGTCAACACTGTTAAAATGTTTAGAAACAGGACATTGGGCCTGTTTATTTATATTATACAGGTGCTCTCTAAACCGATCTCCAAGACGGCGACCAGTCTCACCCACGTAAATTTTATTACACCTCTTGCAAAGAATTGCATAAATCACGTTGCGACTTGTGCAAGTGAATCCATCTTTTATTAAGAATTTTTCAAGAGGGAAAGAAATGTTGTTAATTTCCATCACATATGGACAAGTATTGCAACGGTTACGGTTGCAACCTTTTGTTCCAATATGTGCTTTCATTGTGGGAAGGTGACTTCTTACAAGAATATCTCTGAGGCTTCTATCTCTCCGGAAAGCAAAAAGAGGAGGTTTTTTGAAGACCTGCTGAGTTAGAGGGTCAGCCATAAGGATTGGTCGGTTTTTGAGAATCACCTGGCGGGCTTTAAAATTATGAGGATGAAAAGTTAAAATAAATTTTGATCGATCACATTGATCAGAAACAGATGATTTAAATGTATCCTGTCTGGTCATGCCTTTAATTCGATTGACAGCGGATATTAAAACTGTTTCCGGGTATGACCTTCTTCGAAAAAAATCCAGCATTTCATTACTTTTCTCCAAAAAGTCTGCCTCATCACTGCAGAGTCTTTTAAGTCTCAATAGTTGCGAAAATGGGATAGAGCTCTTACAAGATTCAGGATGGGACGATGAATACATAAGGAAACTATGGCTGTCAGTAGACTTGTAAAAAATTGATGTGGATATTTTATTTTCTTTCAATTTAATTTGTATATCCAAAAAATTAACAGCACTTCTATGGATTGTTGAAGTAAATTTGATCGAAGAATGGAAGTTACCGACGAAGTCAATAAAACTTTGCAATTGTTGCATGTTCATTTTTGTAATTCCAATGCAATCGTCAATGTATCTCCTGTAGTACTCTGGAGAGATACCTTTGTAATTTTCACTCCATAGGTGTTCCAAATGGCCCATAAATATGCATGCATAACTTGGTCCCATTTTCGTTCCCATAGCAACTCCACTAATTTGATCAAAAAACTGTCCGTTGAACTCAAACGAGTTTAAATTTAGGACCAGCTCAGTTAATCGTAGTATGGCACTTGCGGGGATCTTGAGATTTGCCTTCTTGTTGAGAAAAAATGAGATTGCAGAGAGGCCATCGGCATGAGGAATAGACGTGTACAATGAAGAAACGTCCATTGTAAATAGTAAATGATCTTCATTGGGTAAAACCAAGGAATCCAGAGATTTTAACATATGGCTAGTGTCCTTAATGAAAGATGGTAAATTAGCAACAATAGGTTGAAAAACAGTATCCAAAAAATCTGAAATTAATTCAGTAGGACAAGAGCAGGCGGAGACAATTGGTCTTCCAGGGTTTCCCAGCTTGTGTATTTTTGGTAATAAGTATAAACATGGTTTACCAAGATCACTGTCATAAATACGTAAATTTTTTGCAGAGGATGGTAATTGACCACAATCTATAAGTTCTTCAATGGTCTCCTTAACAATTTCATTATTACAAATAATAGGATCGTTTGTCCTTGGGTTGTAAAAAGACATGACCAGACAGGATACATTTAAATCATCTGTTTCTGATCAATGTGATCGATCAAAATTTATTTTAACTTTTCATCCTCATAATTTTAAAGCCCGCCAGGTGATTCTCAAAAACCGACCAATCCTTATGGCTGACCCTCTAACTCAGCAGGTCTTCAAAAAACCTCCTCTTTTTGCTTTCCGGAGAGATAGAAGCCTCAGAGATATTCTTGTAAGAAGTCACCTTCCCACAATGAAAGCACATATTGGAACAAAAGGTTGCAACCGTAACCGTTGCAATACTTGTCCATATGTGATGGAAATTAACAACATTTCTTTCCCTCTTGAAAAATTCTTAATAAAAGATGGATTCACTTGCACAAGTCGCAACGTGATTTATGCAATTCTTTGCAAGAGGTGTAATAAAATTTACGTGGGTGAGACTGGTCGCCGTCTTGGAGATCGGTTTAGAGAGCACCTGTATAATATAAATAAACAGGCCCAATGTCCTGTTTCTAAACATTTTAACAGTGTTGACCATAACGGCATATCAGATATCGCAGTAACTGGTATTTTATATGCAAGTAATACCCATGATAGAGTCCACATGGAAAATAGACTCATAAAAAGATTTGGTACGTTGGCTCCAAATGGAATTAACCAAATTCATAATTTTACTTAACTGCATAATCTTGTTCCCGTTGTGGTTTTTACTTTAACTTTGGATACTTCCCCCTTTTTGCTATATCCTGTGTCCATGTTTGTTTTTGTTTTTCCTTTCTTTTTATTTAATATTTTAAAATACAATATGTTTTAAGAATATTATTATTACTTATGTAAGTATTGTAAGAATGTATTTTATGTTGTACTGATGAAGGCATTAGCCGAAACGTTTACTGTCGTATCAGTCTAAAAATAAAGCTCAAATTTATTGTTTTCATTGCACAATTTGTTTGTGTATTTTGTATTTTAGCTTTTGAGATATCATTTTTGCTTCCAGATAATTCAATAGAATTTCTGTTTAATACACAACCAATTGTTGTTCCTGCTTCAGATGATTTCACACGAATGGTTTCAGACTCACTAGTACCATCTTTGTCTCTGCTATTATGGTCTTCATTCCTTTTATCATATATATGATTGTCAATAGTGGCTACAGTGTCACTAGTTTCTATTTGTGCTCGATTCAACTTTATTATTTTTCTATCATTCATGTCTTGGTTTTCATTCTTTCTCCATGGCTGATCAAAATTTCTTATTCTGGAATCAAAACTATATCTGCCTCTCCATGATCTTCTGCTTTGTTTATAATCTCTATATATGGAATTGTGATTATATCTGTCTCTACATGATTGTCTACTTTCATCATAATCTCTATGTCTGGAATTATGATTATATTTTTCTCTCCATGCTTGTCTACCTTTGTTTTCAAAGTGATATTGTCTAGATCTTTCTTCTGTTTTCTTTCTTATAGGGCTGCCATTAGGTGACACCCTATTTGGTTGTCCTTTATTGTGGTAACACTGCTTTACCATATGTCCTGGCTTGTAACAGTACCAGCAAATAGTTTGTCTGTTGCCTTGGTTTGGCAAGCTCTGGTTTCTCATACCTAGCCTTTTTTCTTGACTTTTAATTTGTATTGCTGCAAAAATATCTTGTCTTTTGTCCATTTCCAAAAATTGCAATTATCAAACTCTTCACACCATGAATGGATACGACTTAAGTTCCTTTATTTATAATTCACACTGACACAGTTGTTAATAGTCCATAGCTTTTTTAAGTTCAAGGTTATGTTTACAAATATTTCCTGGAATCAACCACACCTGTGAGCTTGGTGACGTAGTTCACTGCGTGTCGTCTGCCTTTTCCCCGCTTTTACTATAAACACCAACCACGCGAGTGATTAGGCGCGGTTTTCTGGTTACTCGCGGCAACCCGCCTACCCGCCGCCTCTATAAACGTAGCCTAATACTGAATAATCTGGCCCCACCCCCTAAAACATAATAATAAATAAATAAATAAACGATTGGCAACGGTACAGCTGAGTTTTAACTTTAATCGTTTTTTTTTCTTATTTACTTTGTTTGGCAGCGTGCAGCCAACACACTTGTTCTGTTTGTTGTTTTACTCTCCAGCTTATCTTATTTGGAATAATTCGTTACCTTAAGTCTAAGCCAGTCTCTACAACACTTTCCCAGGTATCATTGTGATGTTGGCAAATAAGGGGGAGCCGAAACAGAGAATAAGAACCACTGTTGTACAAGACACCAATCCCCTTGGGCCTGTGAGAACCTCTGTTCCACAGGGCACCTATGCCATTGGGCCTGTAAGAACCGCTGTTGCACAGGGCACCTAACCCCATGGGCCTGTAAGAACCGCTGTTGCACAGGGCACATAACCCCATGGGCCTGTAAGAACCGCTGTTGCACAGGGCACATAACCCCATGGGCCTGTAATAACCGCTGTACCACAGGGCACCTAACCCCATGGGCCTGTAAGAACCGCTGTTGCACAGGGCACATAACCCCATGTGTCTGTAAGAACCGCTGTTCCACAGGGCACCTATGCCCTTGGGCCTGTAAGAACAGCTGTACCACAGGGCACCTAACCCCATGGGCCTGTAAGAACCGCTGTACCACAGGGCAACGAAACCCATGGGCCTGTAAGAACCGCTGTTGCACAGGACACTATTCCCCATACCCCTGGCATCCAAGTAAAACAATATGAGAGCCACTGTCAAATAAACGAACCCATTAGGTCTGCACCGAGCATACACCTTCTCTTACATAGAGAAACAATCCACGCATGTTTGTGTGCACTCGCAGATTGACATTTGCCCTGACTGTATACACATGTACACACTTAGCGCTCACAGTTTGACATTTGCCCTGACTGTATACACATGTACACACTTAGCGCTCACAGTTTGACATTTGCCCTGACTGTATACACACGTACACACTTAGGACTCACAGTTTGACATTTGCCCTGACTGTATACACATGTACACACTTAGCACTCACACTGTGACATTCGCAGTGACTGCTAGGACATGCGTACATCCTTGACAACGCAGACGTGTACATATCTATCAGACAGCACAGATGTATACATATCTATCAGACAGCACAGATGTGTACATATCTATCAGACAGCACAGATGTGTACATATCTATCAGACAGCGCAGACGTGTACATATCTATCAGACAGCACAGATGTGTACATATCTATCAGACAGCGCAGACGTGTACATATCTATCAGACAGCACAGATGTGTACATATCTATCAGACAGCGCAGATGTGTACATAACTATCAGACAGCACAGATGTGTACATATCTATCAGACAGCGCAGATGTGTACATATCTATCAGACAGCACAGATGTGTACATATCTATCAGACAGCGCAGACGTGTACATATCTATCAGACAGCACAGATGTGTACATATCTATCACACAGCGCAGATGTGTACATATCTATCAGACAGCGCAGACGTGTACATATCTATCAGACAGCACAGATGTGTACATATCTATCAGACAGCGCAGACGTGTACATATCTATCAGACAGCACAGATTTGTACATATCTATCAGACAGCGCAGACGTGTACATATCTATCAGACAGCACAGACGTGTACATATCTATCAGACAGCACAGATGTGTACATATCTATCAGACAGCACAGATGTGTACATATCTATCAGACAGCACAGATGTGTACATATCTATCAGACAGCACAGACGTGTACATATCTATCAGACAGCACAGACGTGTACATATCTATCAGACAGCACAGATGTGTACATATCTATCAGACAGCAAAGATGTGTACATATCTATCAGACAGCACAGATGTGTACATATCTATCAGACAGCACAGATGTGTACATATCTATCAGACAGCACAGACGTGTACATATCTATCAGACAGCACAGACGTGTACATATCTATCAGACAGCACAGACGTGTCATATCTATCAGACAGCACAGACGTGTACATATCTATCAGACAGCACAGACGTGTACATATATATCAGACAGCACAGACGTGTACATATCTATCAGAAAGCACAGACGTGTACATATCTATCAGACAGCACAGATGTGTACATATCTATCAGACAGCACAGACGTGTACATATCTATCAGACAGTGCAGACGTGTACATATCTATCAGACAGCGCAGACGTGTACATATCTATCAGACAGCACAGATGTGTACATATCTATCAGACAGCACAGATGTGTACATATCTATCAGACAGCACAGATGTGTAGATATCTATCAGACAGCACAGATGTGTACATATCTATCAGACAGCACAGATGTGTACATATCTATCAGACAGTCGGAGTTTTTCCCCAACCATCTCAGTCTACTAAGATGTTTGTCAGTTTCTGTCTGTGTGTGTGTGTGCGTCTACCAGTTTTTGTCTGTGTGTGTGTGTGCGTCTACCAGTTTTTGTCTGTGTGTGTGTGCATCTACCAGTTTCTGTCTGTCTATATGATGTACAACAAAATGATCTAGACTTCATGTGTCTGTCTGTGTGTGTGTGTGCGTCTACCAGTTTCTGTCTGTCTATATGATGTACAACAAATGACCTAGACTTCATGTGTTCAAGCCACGGCCCGACGGGGCTACACAAGGCCCAACAGGTTTTCACGGGCAAACATCCAGCCCAAGGGAGAATTGTAGACAAAACTATTTTTAAAGCCCCGCCAATATAAAAGTGAAGTTAAATTCCCTTATTAGCATCCTCTGAAATAAGAACCCAACTCGACGCCTTGAACATGTAGCTCCAGTAACTGTTTGACTTCAACCTTATCGAACATGTAGCTCCAGTAACTGTTTGACTTCAACCTTATCGAACATGTAGCTCCAGTAACTGTTTGACTTCAACCTTATCGAACATGTAGCTCCAGTAACTGTTTGACTTCAACCTGCATCGAACATGTAGCTCCAGTAACTGTTTGACTTCAACCTTATCGAACATGTAGCTCCAGTAACTGTTTGACTTCAACCTTATCGAACATGTAGCTCCAGTAACTGTTTGACTTCAACCTTATCGAACATGTAGCTCCAGTAACTGTTTGACTTCAACCTGCATCGAACATGTATCTCCAGTAACTGTTTGACTTCAACCTGCATCGAACATGTATCTCCAGTAACTGTTTGACTTCAACCTTATCGAACATGTAGCTCCAGTAACTGTTTGACTTCAACCTGCATCGAACATGTAGCTCCAGTAACTGTTTGACTTCAACCTGCATCGAACATGTAGCTCCAGTAACTGTTTGACTTCAACCTGCATTGAACATGTAGCTCCAGTAACTGTTTGACTTCAACCTGCATTGAACATGTAGCTCCAGTAACTGTTTGACTTCAACCTGCATCGAACATGTAGCTCCAGTAACTGTTTGACTTCAACCTGCATCGAACATGTAGCTCCAGTAACTGTTTGACTTCAACCTGCATCGAACATGTAGCTCCAGTAACTGTTTGACTTCAACCTGCATCGAACATGTAGCTCCAGTAACTGTTTGACTTCAACCTGCATTGAACATGTAGCTCCAGTAACTGTTTGACTTCAACCTGCATCGAACATGTAGCTCCAGTAACTGTTTGACTTCAACGTGCCATGATTTCACATAGTTGCAGTGTAGAGGGACACTTGAGACAAATGACAACACCTTGGCCCTGCTCAGTTCACTTGATTCATTGATAACGAGATGAGCTGGAACCTTGAGTGTGTCTGGTGCCATATATCTATGTGATGAGCTGGAACCTTGAGTGTGTCTGGTGCCATATATCTATGTGATGAGCTGGAACCTTGAGTGTGTCTGGTGCCATATATCTATGTGATGAGCTGGAACCTTGAGTGTGTCTGGTGCCATATATCTATGTGATGAGCTGGAACCTTGAGTGTGTCTGGTGCCATATATCTATGTGATGAGCTGGAACCTTGAGTGTGTCTGGTGCCATATATCTATGTGATGAGCTGGAACCTTGAGTGTGTCTGGTGCCATATATCTATGTGATGAGCTGGAACCTTGAGTGTGTCTGGTGCCATATATCTATGTGATGAGCTGGAACCTTGAGTGTGTCTGGTGCCATATATCTATGTGATGAGCTGGAACCTTGAGTGTGTCTGGTGCCATATATCTATGTGATGAGCTGGAACCTTGAGTGTGTCTGGTGCCATATATCTATGTGATGAGCTGGAACCTTGAGTGTGTCTGGTGTCACATATCTATGAGATGAGCTGGAACATTGATTGTGTCTGGTGTCACATATCTATGTGTGCATATTTTGTTTCCTGAATGTCAAAAAAGGATCACTCGGGACCAATGATACATTTACGCTATATCTGCAGGGAGCAGTTTAGAATCACCGCGCAGCAAATTTTGTAAACTATTTGACAACTAATTGATGTTGTGCAACTTTGCATACGAGTAGATGAACAATGCTGAGGTATCGTGCAACTGATGAACTCTTGCAGTCCATTATGAGAATCTCAATGACACAGAACTTTTTTCTAATTATATTAGCTGTGAGAGAAAATCCCAAACATCCATTTCTCATCACTGGCCATAAGAACTTATATAAACACGCGATTGATTTTTAAAATTAAAAACCCCAATTAATTTTCTTTTAATTTATATAAATTATTAAATTCCGCTAATTGAATATTTATCTTGTTGGTCCTGTAACCTTACTTACGATTTGAGGTGGCGCCAGGGGCGGATTAAGACTGCACGGGGCCCCTGGCTTCAATTCAAACTGGGGCCCTATATAGCAAGCGTCCCTTTAAATAAAATGATTGCTAGCAGCTAATATAAGACTGTAACTTGTAACTATATAGTTCATCGGTTCCTTTAACATTCTTTGTCTGTACTACGGGATCGGCCTTCCCAGCCAAAGATTATTCATGAAAAAATGGAATATGAAGAAATAACTGTTTGCCGGTATCCTAATATTGAGTGTAAAAATACAATTTAAAAAACAAATTGTGCACACGCCGGGAATCGATCGCGTGACCGCTTGCACAGCAGGGCGACTTTCTACCTCAAGACCACACGAGCCTGATGAAAAATATTGAAGATTAAAATTATAAACTATAAATTAAACAACTAAACTATAAATTATATTATCTTTAATATTTTCTCTTAGTGAGCCTATATAATCAGTTTTTAAAAAAATTTTTTTTATTTAATTTATGATATTTTCAGGAATTCATGCAAACATTTGTCCATCTTTCTTATAAAATATACTAAATTTGGGGGCCCCCTAATCATCGAGGGCCCCTGGCTTTAGCCCGTTCAGCCCCCCCCTTAATCCGCCATAGGGTGGCGCCACCTGTACCATCAAGTTTGTCACCGCTGTTTAAGACGATTACTGCTACTTCTCTCGCGCCTGTGTTACCTTAAACGTTTTTTAAAAAAAAATATTTAAAATAAATAGAAGAGAAACGAAAACGCAGCGAACAGGTGAAACCCCCAAAATATCTTAATCATAACGGATCAGACTTGTCAAAGAACACCCCACCCCCACCCCCACCAGGACGGCGCACCAATCAAACCCAAGAGAAGAGATTCGATAACTGCACGTGCTCGGCAGACGAAACAGTATCATTCTGGTGATCTGAATGATTAGTGGTTTCTATGTCTGTATGTGTTTGTTTGTGTTTGTGATTGGTTGTTTCTATGTCTGTATGTGTTTGTTTGTGTTTGTGATTGGTTGTTTCTGTGTCTGTAGGTGTTCGTTTGTGTATATTTGTGTATGTTTGTTAGTTTGTTTCTGTGTGTGTATGTTTGTTTCTGTGTCTGTATGTGTATGTTTGTTTCTGTGTCTGTAGGTGTATGTTTGTGTAGTTTTGTTTCTGTGTCTGTAGGTGTGTGTTTGTGTATGTTTACTTCTGTGTCTGTGGGTGTATGTTTGTGTTTGGTGGCAGGAGAGGAGTTGTTTGTTCCTGTATCTATATTATGTATGTTTGTGTTCGTTTGCAGAGTGTTTTTTTTTGGTTCATCTAGGTGTATTTTAGTGTATGTATGGGTTTGTTTGTGTATGTGTGTGTTTGTTTGTGTATGTGTGTGTGTGCTGGCAGTGTATTGTTGTTCATCAATGTGTATTTTTGTTTGTGTATGTGTGTGTTTGTTTGTGTATGTTTGTGTTTGTTGACAAGGTCTTTTAGAAGCTGTGTGATTTCATTCCAAATGTGACATCCTGTTTGTTTATTTGGGACGAGTTGCGCACCTGCGGGGTCAAAGGTTATTGACATTTGTGGGGCATTTCTTGTTGTTTTAGATCCTTTCATTATCTCAAAGTCATCATTGAATTCAATTCAATTGATCAGAAGATCGTCACCATTTTTTAAAGGTAGAACTTATGTGAAACGTGTTTGATGCGCGTATTTAAATAGAACGTCGTCTTATTTCTGAAATAAACATTCGCTCGCTCCGGCCTGGCGCTACAATGAATTGTAATAACTTTGAATAAAATTAATTTATTGAAATTTCAAATAAGAAATAATTGTGGAGACCATGACGGCAAAAATGATTTAAAGTTGACGGAATTTCATCCATTTCAAAGAACTCTTTAACACAAGTGGAAAATCTGCTGGAAACTTTGTTTTTGTTGTTATTATGTTTTTGTTGTTATTATGTTTTTGTTGTTGTTATGTTTTTGTTGTTATTATGTTTTTGTTGTTATGATGTTTTTGTTGTTATTATTCGCCAATTTAACACAGCTTCAATGTCACACATACGCATTTTGACAATTATAATATGCAATATTTCTATTATCAACCTACGTTGCTTTAAAGATCTATTGCAATGGTTCTCAAATTTTACGTTATGGATCAATACGGATCTCACTTTGTGATTTAAGGGTCATTGTGAGCGTAAAACTAATACAGTCGGACCTCTCTAAGTCGAACTCAAAGGGACAAGAAAAAAATTCGACTTAAAGAGTTTTCGAGTTAAGGAAATTGGCATTATGGACACAGATTAATAAAATTGGCATTATGGACACAGATTAATAAAATTGGCATTATGGACACAGATTAATAAAATTGGCATTATGGACACAGATTAATAAAATTGGCATTATGGACACAGATTAATAAAATTGGCATTATGGACACAGATTAATAAAATTGGCATTATGGACACAGATTAATAAAATTGGCATTATGGACACAGATTAATAAAATTGGCATTATGGACACAGATTAATAAAATTGGCATTATGGACACAGATTAATAAAATTGGCATTATGGACACAGATTAATAAAATTGGCATTATGGACACAGATTAATAAAATTGGCATTATGGACACAGATTAATAAAATTGGCATTATGGACACAGATTAATAAAATTGGCATTATGGACACAGATTAATAAAATTGGCATTATGGACACAGATTAATAAAATTGGCATTATGGACACAGATTAATAAAATTGGCATTATGGACACAGATTAATAAAATTGGCATTATGGACACAGATTAATAAAATTGGCATTATGGACACAGATTAATAAAATTGGCATTATGGACACAGATTAATAAAATTGGCATTATGGACACAGATTAATAAAATTGGCGTAATGGACACAGATTAATAAAATTGGCGTAATGGACACAGATTAATAAAATTGGCATTATGGCCACAGATTAATAAAATTGGCGTTATGGACACAGATTAATAAAATTGGCATTATGGACACAGATTAATAAAATTGGCATTATGGACACAGATTAATAAAATTGGCATTATGGACACAGATTAATAAAATTAGCGTTATGGACACAGATTAATAAAATTGGCATTATGGACACAGATTAATAAAATTGGCGTTATGGACACAGATTAATAAAATTGGCATTATGGACACAGATTAATAAAATTGGCAATATGGACACATATTAATAAAATTGGATTTATGGACACAGATTAATAAAATTGGCATTATGGACACAGATTAATAAAATTGGCATTATGGACACAGATTAATAAAATTGGCATTATGGACACAGATTAATAAAATTGGCATTATGGACACAGATTAATAAAATTGGCATTATGGACACAGATTAATAAAATTGGCATTATGGACACAGATTAATAAAATTGGCATTATGGACACAGATTAATAAAATTGGCATTATGGACACAGATTAATAAAATTGGCATTATGGACACAGATTAATAAAATTGGCATTATGGACACAGATTAATAAAATTGGCATTATGGACACAGATTAATAAAATTGGCATTATGGACACAGATTAATAAAGGATAACGTTGATATTGAGAGGGGCGGGCGGGAGGGGGACAGCCATGCAAGCGAGAAGGCTTGGCAGGAGGGAGAGGCGGTGTCTGATGTTTCATATGAAAGGAAACCGACAGCTTTGAAATACCAACACCACTAAGAAAGCCCCTCCCCCCACACTTGTCTACCCCCAGAGTGGGAGGGGGGGTTAAGATTTTTTCCTTTTACTAGTTTTACACAAAAGCCTTGGAAAATTCGACTTACGGAGGTTGGAAGCCAAAAAATTTCGAGTTAATGAGATCTAATAAAACAAACCCGTAAAAACAAAGTTTTCTACTATAAATCCCTTATATTTTAGTCATAATTAAAAGTATTGATTATGTTTCACCGCCACAAATATTTACGGACTGACACCGAGTGATGTCCCCTGTCTTTTAACGGGGGATGGGACGTGAGGGGGTGTCGGCACGACGGTCGACGTCTAAGCGTCAACTCAAACTCACGTGGGAAAAAAACGAAAACAAACCGTGAATTTGAATTACATACGTTATATAAGGAAAAACTAAAAATGCATTAATTTATTTACGGTACGATCGATCGATCTGAAATTTTTATACGATGCATTGTTAGGTGAGATGGGTCCGTGTGCCAAATTTCAGCTCGATCGGATCACTGGAAGTGGGTCATTTTTGACTTTTGTTTTTCCGCCCGCCCAGCCCATGAGATGATGAGACGGCCGCGAAGTTAATTTAAGGCAGTGTTGTCCAACCGGCGTGCCGCGGCACACTAGTGTGCCGCGAGAAAATTTCAGTGTGCCGCAAAAGATTTAAAAAATACCATTAATTGCTAGGCTCTTCAAACCTTCAAGTTTTGAAAAAAATATCCTTAACCGAAAGAGAATTGAATAAAAACGTTTCATGTTTGTATTGTTCTGGTTGTGAGAATCTCTTGAAAGCTACAAAATTTCTCTCCACCATTGGGGATAAATATCTGTTGTAAGTAAATAAAAACCATTTCCTGCTGTTCACTTTTTAAAAAACTTTTAATTACAGACGGCTATGGATAATTTTTTGAAGAGAAGCCAGAAGTATTCCAGCGAGCATCAAAATGGAGAGGGAGCTGCGTAATCCAAGAAGAATGTTACCAAACGGAAATATCACGAGGAATATCTTGAGTATGGTTTCATACAATGTGCAAATGATCCTTCTCTTCCGTTTTGTCTTAATTGTAACATGGCATTGTCCAACGAGTCCATGAACCCCAGTAAACTGACGCGGCATTTGAACTCAAATCATCCAGGATTGAAAGACAAGCCGAAAAGGTATTTCGCATCCATTCGGTCCATCTTAGAGCAGCAATAAAAAATAATGAAGAAATTTTCCTCAATTCCTGTCAAAGCTCAGTTAGCAAGCTATAAAATTGCGAATCTTTTGGTCAAACAAAAGAAATCTCATTTGGACGCTGAGACAATCATATTGCCGTCTTTACGAATCGCAGTTGAGACTATGGAGTTGGGACCCGACGCTGTTGAAAAAATAAATAAGATTCCACTGTCTCACCAGACGATGGGACGTCGGATTGCTGACATTTCGGTAGATTTGGACAATCAAATTAAAGAGCATTTTGCGGAAGCCGACGACATCCAAAAGTTCTGGGCAATGCAAATCGATGAAAGTACTGACATCAGCGGAAAGGCGCAACTGCTCGCATACGTCAAACGTGAAAGACTGCAGATGATAGACAGAGAAATGAGAGTTTGCTTATCCAGCAATGAGCTCATCTGCTCCAAAGAAAACACTCAAGTATCTCATTAATTATGAAACATCTTTTGATTAAACACTGATTTCTTGTTTTTTTTTGTGACGTGTGCCGCGCAAATTTTTTACCAGTTTAGTGTGCCGTGAACGATTTTCGGTTGGACAAAACTGATATAAGGGATTTAAAAATACATTAACAATTAATTCCATATAGGGAGGTTTTCGACTTAGGCAAGTTCGACTTAATGAGGTCCGACTTATTTGTATATCCCCGCCAGGTATAAAAACTGCACAGCAAATAACTGGGAACCACTGGAACAACTTGACGCATATTCCCTGGTTAGTTCTAAGGGATTCGAACACCAGCCCTAAACACCAACCCTAAACACCAGCCCTAAACACCAACCCTAAACATCAGTCTTAAACACCAGTCCTAAACACCAGTCCTAAACACCAGTCCTAAACACCAGTCCTGAACTCTCCAACACCCTCTCAAAACAATTTAAAAAAAACAAACGTCGGTTACCAGATCGATTCCACGGCTGATAATTTGAACTCGCGATACCCGAATACCTTGATCCCGTGAAGAGAGGCGGAGAAAGAGCTCAGGAACTGATGTCGTCATGTCAGATAAATCTATCAACATAGCCTCAATGAAAAACATTCAGGAGTTGATTTTTTCCCCGTATCTACAATACGACTAGCATGGGTTGCCATCGGCCCTAGGATATCACAGTCTTTTGGCTTTTTAAGGGAGGGGTGGAGGTGGGGGTCAAGATTATTTTGTAGAACATAAGACATATTAAGGGTTCAGAGGGATACTAAACGGATTATAAAAATTTATTTTTATTTTAATTATTATTTTTTTTAAATTGTGGCAATGAAACATTGTTTTGGGACACAATTAGACAAGTACTTTATGTTTGCGCTGCGAAATGATATTGTGATATTGTTAGATGGTTTTAGAACCACTGTGAAATAACATCTTGTTTCTCGTGTGGATATTACCCGTGGTAAGGCAACCGTCCTGAAGTTAGAGCATGTCAATTGTGTGGATATTACCATGTCAATTGTGCTGTTGGCAGCCCCATGTGCTGTTGGCAGCCCCATGTGCTGTTGGCAGCCCCATGTGCTGTTGGCAGCCCCATGTGCTGTTGGCAGCCACATGTGCTGTTGGCAGCCCTATGTGCTGTTGGCAGCCCCATGTGCTGTTGGCAGCCCGATGTGCTGTTGGCAGCCCCATGTGCTGTTGGCAGTCCCATGTGCTGTTGGCAACCCTATGTGCCCTTATTAGAATGCTGTAAGTTATGTTGGAAGAAAGAGGCTTTCAACCTCGCCCAAGTCTCGAGTCTTGTCTGAATGTAGAATCCATAAAGTGTGCTCTATCTCAAATTTTAAAAATTAGTGTCGCAACATTAGGGATAAGAAGGGCTTCATCTGTTGTAAACAGATATAGGAGTGGTTAGATGGGAGGGTACCAGACTCGTGAGTTCTCAAGTGACGTAATTATGTATATCCTGTGTAGTAAACAATGGCATCACCGTGAAGTCTGCCAATCGCAGGTAATAAACGACATGACTGACGTGTCCTGGTCTAGGACAGGGGAGAGAAGACATGAGGTACCAAACTGAAACTTCGTTGAACACCTGACGACATTTATGGAGCAACTCTTTCATTGATCTTAGGGCGGGGGTGGGGGGTCCAAACTTTGTATGACTTCGTGTGCAAATGCCATGAGAATATTGTCAACGCCATGAGAATATTGTCAACGTCATGAGAAAGTCTTGTAAATTTTGTTAAAGACTTATTTGTCTTACGTCTCTATATCGTCAAATTATCGCGTGATTTAGGAAGACTGTTCCATAACTTTGGTGAAGTTTCTCCAAAAGAGAGCTCTCCGTGGCATTTCTATTTGTGTCCATCCACACCGGGCAATTTCAGAATGGACTTTTAGAGGAATGCAGCTCCTTTAGCGGTACTTGATAAATGCTTTCAATAAAACCCGACAGACAAGTCTCGTGTCATGACAGACAAGTCTGGTGTCACGACAGACAAGTCTGGTGTCACGACAGACAAGTCTGGTGTCACGACAGACAAGTCTGGTGTCACGACAGACAAGTCAGGTGTCATGACAGAAAAGTCTGGTGTCACGACAGAAATGTCTGGTGTCACGACAGACACGTCTGGTGTCACGACAGACAAGTCTGGTGTCACGACAGACAAGTCTGGTGTCACGACAGACAAGTCTGGTGTCACGACAGAAAAGTCTGGTGTCACGACAGAAAAGTCTGGTGTGACGACAGAAAAGTCTGGTGTGACGACAGAAAAGTCTGAGGTGACGACAGAAAAGTCTAGTGTCACGACAGAAAAGTCTCGTGTCACGACAGAAAAGTCTTGTGTCACGACAGACAAGTCTGGTGTCACGACAGACAAGTATTGTGTTACGGCAGACAAGTCTTGTGTCCCGACAGACAAGTCTGGTGTCATGGCAGAAAAGTCTTGTGTACTGACTGACAAGTGTGATGTTATGGCAGACAAGTCTGGTGTACCGACTGACAAGTCTGATGTCACGACAGAAAAGTCTGGTGTACCGACTGACAAGTCTGATGTCAAGACAGAAAAGTCTGGTGTACCGACTGACAAGTCTGATGCCACTGCAGAAAAGTCTGGTGTCACGACAGACAAGTCTGGTGTCATGGCAGAAAAGTCTGGTGTACTGACTGACAAGTCTGATGTTATGGCAGACAAGTCTGGTGTACCGACTGACAAGTCTGATGTCAAGACAGTGAAGTCTGGTGTACCGACTGACAAGTCTGATGCCACTGCAGAAAAGTCTGGTGTCACGACAGACAAGTCTGGTGTCATGGCAGAAAAGTCTGGTGTACTGACTGACAAGTCTGATGTTATGGCAGACAAGTCTGGTGTACAGACAGACAAGTCTGGTGTACAGACAGACAACTCTGGTGTACCGACAGACAAGTGTGGTGTACCAACAGACAAGTCTGGTGTCACGACAGACAAGTCTGGTGTCACGAAAGACAAGTCTGGTGTCACGACAGACAAGTCTGGTGTTTCGATAGACAAGTCTGGTGTCACGACAGCCAAGTCTGGTGTCACGACAGCCAAGTCTGGTGTCACGACTGTCGAGTCTGGTGTCACGACAGACAAGTCTGGTGTCACGACAGACAAGTCTGGTGTCACGACAGAAAAGTCTGGTCTCACGACGGAAAAGTCTGGTGTCACGACAGAATAGTCTGACGTCAAGACAGAAAAATCTGGTGTCACGACAGAAAAGTCTGGTGTCACGACAGACAAGTCTGGTGTCACGACAGACAAGTCTTGTGTCACGACAGAAAAGTCTGGTGTCACGACAGACAAGTCTGGTGACACGGCAGACAAGTCTAAGTCTGGTGACACGGCAGACAAGTCTGGTGTCACGGCAGACTAGTCTGGTGTCACGACAGACAAGTCTGGTGTTACGACAGAAAATTTTGGTGTTGCGACAGAAGAGTCTGGTGTCACGACAGACAAGTCTTGTGACACGGCAGACAAGTCTGGTGTCACGACAGACAAGTCTGGTGTCACGACAGAAATGTCTGGTGTCACGACAGACAAGTCTGGTGTCACGACAGAAAAGTCTGGTGTCATCACAGACAAGTCTGGTGTCACGACAGACAAGTCTGGTGTAACAACAGACAAGTCTGGTGTCACAACAGACAAGTGCACCCTCTCATGTCCATAAAGTAAAAAATAAACTGTGCAATGTTGCATAGCATCCGTTTTATCAAATTTGTTGTGAGGTCATTCGATACTGCGTGACCGCGCAGCCAGCAGCCTTGCAGCTTAAAAGGAACGTTGTTGGCGTCATGATAGAAAATTAGGGTCTCGTGACATTGTTGTATTCAAGTGAAGACATTGTTGTATTAAAGTGAGGACATTGTTGTATTCAAGTGAGGACATTGTTGTAATCAAGGAAAGGCGTTATTAAGACATAACATTGTATGTTTAATAATAGAGTTTAAGGATCGATATAGAAATTTTTTGTTGTACAAGAATGTTGTGTTTGGTGAGCATGTTTACACGTGTGGAAGGACTGGGGGGGGGGATGAAGTCGTTCATGAAAACATTAAATGAATTTAATAACAGAAATAATCTGGTATTTATCTTGTCTCAACTAATCTCATAATTAAATAATCATAAATTCATCTTGCCTCAAATCATCTTATACTTAAATAATCTTATATACATCTGATCCCAACTCATCTTGTACTGATGTTGTTGAGTTCATGTGAAGCTTCCCTTAAATCTTAACCTCCACGAACATGTCAGTGTGGTTATAATTAGCCGTTAAAGTGAGAGACACAAACACCCAGGAATTTTAAATGTTCGAACACGTTCTAGAACTCTGAGCACCCAGCTCAGCTGATGACCCCCTCCCCCCACCCAATCTCTTTTTCCTCCTCTTTCCCTCCATTTTTGTACATGCTTTTTTTTATACGTTAGCGACAGCCTTGCCTCAAAAATGATTCTAAGTTTAAGATCAGTTAATAAGCGTGTTTTCATGTCCACTGTCTTATAAAGCGTACGTCTACTGTCTTATAAAGTGTGCGTCTACTGTCTTATAAAGCGTGCGTCTACTGTCTTATAAAGCGTGCGTCTACTGTCATAAATTGTGAATCATCTTAACAAGAAGGTGGAAAGTACGAGTGTTTTAAATAATTCCTCGTGGGATTTTTCTGGAATGTTCTGTTTGTGACGTCACGGTTGTCTCGGGGCTCATTTTGTGAAGGGGAAATAACTGCATTTTAATGTGGCACACCTGGACGTTTGCCCCTCTAGTGTTCGAATGTGGCACACCTGGAGGTTTGTAACTCTAGTGTTCGAATGTGGCACACCTGGACGTTTGTCCCTCTAGTGTTCGAATGTGGCACACCTGGAGGTTTGTAACTCTAGTGTTCGAATGTGGCACACCTGGACGTTTGTCCCTCTAGTGTTCGAATGTGGCACATCTGGAGGTTTGTAACTCTAGTGTTCGAATGTGGCACACCTGGACGTTTGTCCCTCTAGTGTTCGAATGTGGCACACCTGTAGATTTGTAACTCTAGTGTTCGAATGAGGCACACCTGTAGGTTTGTAACTCTAGTGTTCGAATGTGGCACACCTGGACGTTTGTCCCTCTAGTTTTCGAATGTGGCACACCTGTAGGTTTGTAACTCTAGTGTTCGAATGTGGCACACCTGGATGTTTGTAACTCCAGTGTTCGAATGTGGCACACCTGGACGTTTGTCCCTCTAGTGTTCGAATGTGGCACACCTGGAGTTTGTAACTCTAGTGTTCGAATGAGGCACACCTGTAGGTTTGTAACTCTAGTGTTCGAATGAGGCACACCTGGACGTTTGTCCCTCTAGTGTTTGAATGAGGCACACCTGTAGGTTTGTAACTCTAGTGTTCGAATGAGGCACACCTGGACGTTTGTCCCTCTAGAGTTCGAATGTGGCACACCTGGACGTGTGTCCCTCTAGTGTTCGAATGTGGCACACCTGGAGGTTTGTAACCCTAGTTTTCGAATGAGGCACACCTGGAGGTTTGTAACGCTAGTGTTCGAATGAGGCACACCTGGAGGTTTGTAACCCTAGTGTTCGAATGAGGCACACCTGGAGGTTTGTAACGCTAGTGTTCGAATGAGGCACACCTGGACGTTTGTCCCTCTAGAGTTCGAATGTGGCAAACTTGGAGAATTGTAGCTCTAGTGTTCGAATGAGGCACACCTGTAGGTTTGTAACTCTAGTGTTCGAATGTGGCACACCTGGAGAATTGTAACTCTAGTGTTCGAATTAGTCACACCTGGAGGTTTGTAACTCTAGTGTTCGAATGAGGCAAACTTCCGTGTAGATCTGTAATGACAGTATTTATCTCATCTTTAACAGCCTGGTTTATTTGATTGGCCCGTACTTATCTCTTCTGTAACAGCTGAACGACACGTGACAAGACACTGAGGTCACCTGGTCAAAGAAAGACAACAACATTGTGGATGCACAGAAGTGTCCCGTGATCACGTGGTGAGGTGAAGGTCATAATCGTGACAAGCCCCTACCCCGGATCACCCCCCCCCACCTCAGACTCCGCCCGTACCAAAATTATCCAAGATGGCAGCCCAAAGACGCATGATGGCCGTGACGTCATCGCTGCTTCTTCTCGCTATTATTTCCGGTAAGAGTTGACTTCCCATTGTAGTTATGCCACCTTTAATATTGTAAGAGACGTGTTGTTGTGTTTACATTGTATGAGCATGCAAGGACTTGCATGAGTATGAATCGCGTGATGTGTGATGTGAATTGTAATAGAACATGGTCGTGAACTGAGAGGATGGCTGGCTATAAATGTAAGGTTCACGGTGTAACATAAGTTGTTTCAAGAGATTCCTTAAAGACAGTTGTCACAGAGAACACAAGGTGTGGATGTCTTGTTTCTTGACTCAATTAATTCTACAAATATCTTCAGTGCTTTAAGAAATTATCATATTTATTTGTATGAGTGGTAACCTTTTAAGTCAATATTAGCCAATCACGAGATGACACGTGTATCTGGATTAGCCATTTACGGGGTCACTTTTATGTTCAATAGTAGCCACTCACATGGCTACCTTGGATCAGTGGTGTAGCGACGATGGGCAGGGGGGGGGGCAAATGCCCCGGGCGGCACTTTTTCAGGGGCAGCAAATTCGGATTTGTTAATTAGCTTCTATGGAAAACTATTTTGAACGAAACTGGAGCTTTTTATCAAAATAAAATAGAAACCAAATAAGAAATTAATGAAAGAAATAAATGTAATATCCTAACATAACGATTTTCTGCCAAAAATTCAAACTCAATATTGGATATAAATTCTTCTGTTACTTATACCAATGAACGGTAAAACTAAAATTCTTAAGTAGCATGAGAAAACAAGACAGATCTGCTGTTAACGTAATTGCCCCTTCAAATTTGACAGCCGCTCCTGTTGTAGAAGCGAAAATTGTTGTACCCTATCATTTTAAACATTATCCAATCTAATGTTAAAGGCTGTGCTTTGTTTAGGGCGGCAAATTCCTTGTGGTTAATTAGTTAATAAAAATGAAAGCTATAAATTAAGTTTATAAATGAAAAGCAAAGTCTATGTAAAAGTAAATTAAAAAATGAAGGATCTGTTCAAATCTTTTTTGATCTTTTCTAATGTCAAAACTTTAAACGCCATAATGAATCTAACTAAATTCTTCTGATACTAAAGCTACTGAACCAAGGGGCTGAAGTAGTATAAGAACATGACACTGATGTGCTGGTACCTATAATTGATTCAAGTTTGTCAATCACTCATCTTGTAGAAGGTAATATTCCAACAACTACTAAAATGTTAAAAACAAACATTAACTAAATTGATAAAAGTATCAAGATTACTATAAGTGCAGCAAAATTGAAAGATTGTCCAGCATATTAAGATTGAAAGATTGTCCAACATAATAAAATTAACTTCTGCAAAATAGACACGGACCTTACATCAAAATAGAGATGAGACGGATAACTTGGAGAAAGATTTTAACGTAAGTAAATTAAGGGGAAAAGGTAATTGCGTACTTACATGGCGTAATTTCATAAAGCATCATCATTTTAATGTTAATGTCTTCTATTGCAAAAAAAAATAATGAACAAAGTTGCCTATCTAATGGAATAATTAATAGTTGACATAAAATAAATTCAAATGTAGCCTATTGTGAACAAGCGCTCAACATTGCCAAAGTCTTTGCAAATGGAAGGAATCATAAATCGGATTTTAAAAAAGAATGGACTATTAAAGAGAAACAATAAGTTTTTTTTAAAAGAAAACAAAACAAAGGGGCGAGAAATTCGTGTTATAATGTTTGACATGAACAAATCCTGGGAAAACAGTTTTTGGCTTTTCGTGGTCACAGAGAGGAATATACCAGTGCAAATATGGGCAATATTCTGGAACTCATGCATGTGCTAACAAAATATGATAAAGTGCTTCCAGGACAAAATTTGAAAATGATTTTTAAAAAACACAACTTGTTCCCTCGAATTCACATTGAGACCATTGCAGTTTTAGGAGAGGTGGTACGCAAAAAAATAAATCTTTCAAGTACATGAAACCTAATATTATTCCATTGTATGCGTTAGCTCTCAATATTTCACTTCAGCATCAAACAAATCCAGTTGTGTGATATGTAAATATTTAAAATAAGAAAGTAATCGTAGTAGAATTATTCAAAGGTTTTATTGGGAAAAACCCCATTCATCTTCTTACGACATTTCGGAAATGATTTTAAATAAGTTTAAAGCTGATGGTCTTACAATAATGGACTGCAGAGACCCAACGTGTGTTATTACTGATTTACTGCTGGCAAGTATTCAGGAGTTCAAGAGACTTTAAGACATAAAACTCAATGTCAAATCTCGCTCGAACAGTTTATTAAATCTTTTTGTTTACATGCCGTTTCGCCTGAAAAAATTCTAACATATTTAGTTCACTAGAACGTTGTTACGCATTTTAAAAAAATATCCATGCCCTTTGGAAAGATCTAACTGCTGCTACAGGCAAGGCATTGAACTGACTTCAGAATACAAAAAAGTGAATATACCATGTAGACATTTTGACGCTTATTTAAGCTATAGAAAAACTGACCGAGGCATGGCTGACAACATTGACACATGGGGGGGGGGCGGCAAACCAGGGTTCTGCCTCGGGTGGCACAAACCCACGCTAGGCCGCTGCCTTGTATTCTGTATTGATCAATCACACGGTTACTTTGTATTCTGTATTGATCAATCCCACGGTTACTTTGTATTCTGTATTGGCCAATCACATGGCTACCGTGTATTATGTATTGGCCAATCACAGGGCTACCTTGTATTCTGTATTGGCCAATCACAGA
Organism: Ampullaceana balthica; assembly: GCA_944989445.1. NCBI lineage: Eukaryota > Metazoa > Mollusca > Gastropoda > Lymnaeidae > Ampullaceana > Ampullaceana balthica. Next base: position 1,058,934 of record CALYLW010000300.1, on the reverse strand, counting down.
GCTACCTTGTATTCTGTATTGGCCAATCACAGAGCTACCTTGTATTATGTATTGGCCAATCACAGAGCTATCTTGTATTCTGTATTGGCCAATGACAGGGCTACCTTGTATTCTGTATTGGGCAATCACAAGGCTACCTTGTATTTTGTATTGACCAATCACAGGGCTACCCTGTACTCTGTATTGGCCAATCACAGAGCTACCTTGTATTATGCATTGGCCAATCACAGAGCTATTTTGTATTCTGTATTGGCCAATGACAGGGCTACCTTGTATTCTGTATTGGGCAATCACAAGGCTACCTTGTATTTTGTATTGACCAATCACAGAGCTACCTTGTATTCTGTATTGGCCAATCACAGAGCTACCTTGCATTCTGTATTGGCCAATCACAGAGCTACCTTGTATTCTGTATTGGCCAATCACAGAGCTACCTTGTATTATGTATTGGCCAATCACAGAGCTATCTTGTATTCTGTATTGGCCAATGACAGGGCTACCTTGTATTATTTATTGGGCAATCACAAGGCTACCTTGTAAGATGGATTTCGTTTATACCACAATAATAGTGCGGGATTTGTTTAAAATCATAATTTGAGAAACTCTGCCATGCAGCACAGCCCAGAACTGAAGACTGAAGGTGATTTGAGAAACTCTGCCATGTAGCACAGCCCAGAACTGAAGACTGAAGGTGATTTGAGAAACTCTGCCATGTAGCACAGCCCAGAACTGAAGACTGAAGGTGATTTGAGAAACTCTGCCATGTAGCACAGCCCAGAACTGAACACTGCAGGTGATTTGATTCAATGCGCGGGAAGCAGGCACGTCAGATCAAAGGGGACCTCACTCTTACAGGGGTCAACATCAGACACGGATCAGTTTCAGGCGCCACCTGCGACAACACGCGGAACTTAATTGAAAACATCAGCCATTTTAACTTGCTCCTACAACACATCTCCCCCGAATTCTTTCAATTGTCTGTCTTCTCACCTAACTTCTTCCATTGTCTGTTTTCTCAACTAACTTCTTCCATTGTCTGTTTTCTCAACTAACTTCTTCCATTGTCTGTCTTCTCACCTAACTTCTTCCATTGTCTGTCTTCTCACCTAAATTCTTCCATTGTCTGTCTTCTCACCTAACTTCTCCCATTGTCTGTTTTCTCACCTAACTTCTTCCATTGTCTGTTTTCTCAACTAACTTCTTCCATTGTCTGTCTTCTCAAATAACTTCTTCCATTGTCTGTCTTCTCACCTAACTTCTTCCATTGTCTGTCTTCTCACCTAACTTCTTCCATTGTCTGTCTTCTCACCTAACTTCTTCCATTGTCTGTCTTCTCACCTAACTTCTCCCATTGTCTGTCTTCTCACCTAACTTCTTCCATTGTCTGTCTTCTCACCTAACTTCTTCCATTGTCTGTCTTCTCACCTAACTTCTTCCATTGTCTGTCTTCTCACCTAACTTATTCCATTGTATTAGCGGATGATAGATTATTAGAGGATTGATTAGGAGGGAAAAGATTCTTTGAAAACCTTCAATGAAATTATTCTAAGAAGACCTCCGCTGTTTTCTTTCAATGTCAGTTCAAGTATCTCAAGTTTCTCTTTTCTCAAGTTTCACAAGTTTCTCAAGTTTCACAAGTTTCACCAAATACGTCTAATGAGAATTTCTTTTTATTGCAAATGTAAGAGAAAATGGAAACATTCTTCTAATTAAAACTGTTATTTTTGTTGTGAAAAATTAAAATTTCTTCCATTGCAGAAAACCTGAGCCAAAAACACTTGTACCATTGTTGTGTACACTTCCCCCTTGAAGTCATGTGTGATTACTTGTACCATTGTTGTGTACACTTCCCCCTTGAAGTCATGTTTGATTACTTGTACCATTGTTGTGTACACTTCCCCCTTGAAGTCATGTGTGATTACTTGTACCATTGTTGTGTACACTTCCCCCTTGAAGTCATGTGTGATTACTTGTACCATTGTTGTGTACACTTCCCCCTTGAAGTCATGTGTGATTACTTGTACCATTGTTGTGTACACTTCCCCCTTGAAGTCATGTTTGATTACTTGTACCATTGTTGTGTACACTTCCCCCTTGAAGTCATGTTTGATTACTTGTACCATTGTTGTGTACACTTCCCCCTTGAAGTCATGTGTGATTACTTGTACCATTGTTGTGTACACTTCCCCCTTGAAGTCATGTTTGATTACTTGTACCATTGTTGTGTACACTGCCCCATTGAAGTCATGTTTGATTACTTGTACCATTGTTGTGTACACTGCCCCATTGAAGTCATGTTTGATTACTTGTACCATTGTTGTGTACACTTCCCCCTTGAAGTCATGTGTGATTACTTGTACCATTGTTCATATGACAAACTGTCTCGTTCACCATAAATACGTGGATGTATTAATTTATCACAGTCCTGTCGTCATCAGTAGTCTATTAAACACAATTGCATATTATTGCGGAGAATAAAAAAAAGTGTATAAAAATAAATTTACAATTATGGTAAAGATTTTATTTATATTTATATGTTTCCAAGGGAAATAGAGCATTTTTTATTTCATTACGGAATATTTATTTCGATAGCTTCCCTTATTATTCCTCAACTACTTCAAGACATAATAAATCAATAAGTTTCTTCATTAAAGTTCTCTGTCCAATTTAAACATAAAGGTTAAACGTGTTGCCATATGTCAATATAAAAAACAATCAAATGGTAGTGTGTGATCTAAATATAGCTGTACCATAAATATGTGCACCAATTCATCATATCTTACTCGGTTAGGTCACCAATTATTACTAACTCAGTCTTCTCATCACCGCAGGTGTCACTGAGGGCACCAATAATCTCTAACTCAGTCTTCTCATCACCTCAGGTGTCACTGAGGGCACCAATAATCTCTAACTCAATCTTCTCATCACCGCAGGTGTCACTGAGGGCACCAATAATCTCTAACTCCATCTTCTCATCACCGCAGGTGTCACTGAGGGCACCAATAATCTCTAACTCAATCTTCTCCTCACCGCAAGTGTCACCGAGGGCACCAATAATCTCTAACTCAGTCTTCTCCTTACCGCAAGTGTCGCCGAGGGCACCAATAATCTCTAACTCAATCTTCTCATCACCGCAGGTGTCACTGAGGGCACCAATAATCTCTAACTCCATCTTCTCATCACCGCAGGTGTCGACGAGGGCACCAATAATCTCTAACTCAATCTTCTCATCACCGCAGGTGTCGCTGTGGGCACCAATAATCTCTAACTCAATCTTCTCATCACCGCAGGTATCGCTGAGGGCATCCCCTGCACCAATGACAGCACGTGCGCCCTGAAAGACAGCAACAGCTACTGTGACGTCAGCAACAACTGCACATGCTCCACCGGCTTCATCTTGAGAGATGGCGTCTGCTCCAAGATTGTCCTCGGCAACACTTGCTTCGACCAGGACGACTGCAGGAACATCAGCAACAGTGCATGCGTCAACAGCACCTGTACCTGCCTGCCGCTGTACGTGCAGCGTCCCAGTGAGGACAAGTGTATTCGGAAAAGCTGCAGCAACAAAGCGGATTGCGAGGTGGTTTACGGCAGCTGGTGCCAGAAGAGAGTATGCAACTGTAAACAAGGCTTCTACGAGGCAGATGGGCGGTGCTATGACGTCACACTAAATTATCCGTGCATCAAAGACAGGACCTGCGACTCTACCACCAACAACTTCAAGTGCACCAACCGCCGTTGTCAGTGCGCTACCGGCTACATCGCCAACAACATGACATCGTGTCGCCCCCGCGTTCTGGGCGAGAACTGCGACAAAGACGTGGACTGCGGGCGAGTTATCGGCCGTGTCGTCTGCCAGAAGGAGACCAAAATATGTTCGTGCGACTCGGGCTTCAGGCCGGAACCTGACCAAAGGATGTGTGTGAGAAAGGTCATTGGAGATAACTGCACGAGGGACCTTGACTGCGACACAAACGTGACCAGGAGCTCTTGCGTGGAGGGAAGCTGCAGCTGTGTGCCAGGCTTTACTGTCAGCGCTGATGGAGAGGCGTGCCGTCCGAGACAGCTGCTGGACGCCTGTACGGAACTCAAGGATTGCCAGAAGGTGGACAACGCCGAGTGTGGTAGCCGTAACGTCTGCGTCTGCCAGCCCGGCTACACGGCTAGGCAGATGGTGTGCTTGGAGAACGTCATCGGGGATTCCTGCGACGCAAGTGCGCACTGCCGGATAGCGAACTCCGTGTGCCGGGACGAGAGGTGCGCGTGTCGGAGAGGTTGGGCGCCAGACACATCTAACTCGTCCTGCAGCGAACAGGCACTGACAGAAACAGACTGCGCGGCGGATGAACATTGTCGTGACATCTACAACAACACTGTGTGCAGTCAAGGGTTCTGTCGTTGTCAACAGAACTACGTGCTCCGTCACGACGGCAAGTCGTGTGAATTCTTTCATATCGGCGACAGCTGCAACCAAACCCTCAACTGCACGGCCTCCGTCCCCTACAGTTTCTGTTCTGACCAGGTCTGCGCGTGTTCGGCTGATTACCTCCCGTCGGGCGACCGAATGTTCTGCCTGGTCAAGAAGCTGCAGGGCATGGAGTGTTCTCGTGAGGACAACTGCACCAATGCCGTGCCCCACAGCTTTTGTGACGTCAACGGCAAGTGCTCATGTGTCAAGGGGTTCGATATTGGTAAAAACTTCGACGCATGCGCACCCAAGCGGCTGCTGATTGACCCGTGCGCAGACGATGAAGACTGTTTGGTCAACAACCCGCACTCCTTGTGTTCTTCTCTCATCGGACGATGTGTTTGCAGCGCGGGATTCTCCTTGCTGAATCTCACGGCTGGACCTTCCGGCACCCAAAGGCCAGGTTCTGAAGACAGTTCGCTGTGGTCCGTGTGTGAGAAGCGTGTGTTGGGCAACCACACGTGTGACGTGCTCGGCGATTGTTTACCCGCCATCAACAACAGCTACTGCCGGAAGTGCAACTCAAGCTCACCCGGAAGTGCGTGTGTCGCAGCCACCTGCCAGTGTGTGGATGGGTTCTACGCTGTGGCGAGTATGTTATTTATAGAATTTATGGCGTGGAGGGTGAAAGTATATTTATAGAATTTATCTTGGTTCCATTTTAATGTTTGAACATGTGTCTCTAACATCTCGCATGTTTCTATATGGCCACACCTCAAGTTGGCCACACCTTAAGTTGGCCACAACTCAAGTTGGCCACACATCAAGTTGGCCACACCTCAAGTTGGCCACACCTCAAGTTTCTATATGGCCACATTTCAAGTTATTTAAAAAGTGATGCTCTTAAAAATGATGACAATATTTGGGATATTTTAGATTTCATTTCAAAATATTATTTGAAAAGTTTTAAAAAAAAACAAATGAACTTCTCATATAATAATCGTGTATATTTTCGATGTACGACCTTGTAAATAAATTAAAATAGCTGATCAGGCATCTGAGAGTTTACAGAATATCCTTGACCTTGCATGTTTCAACAGAAAACACCACATGTCAAGGTCGGCTGCTCGGAGAGAGGTGCGTGAGAGTTGAGGATTGTTCAGGTCATGTGCTACACTCTAACTGCACTCGAGGCGTGTGTGTGTGCAGTTATGGCTACAAGAACATCGCAAGAAACTCTTGTCAGAAAAGTGCGTACAAATAATAATAATAATAATAAGACCTCCCTTTGCTAAATTTGACGGTTCTCTGTTACACGTGTGTGTATTATTCAGTCATACAAACTTGCTGTGTAATTTGAGATTCTTTATTTGGTTGTGTGTGTGTTTAAAGTTGGTATGGAGATGTGAGCAGTGTGGTGTCCCACTTCCGAGTCATTTCTCACACTGTCACGTCCTTTTTACGTCATTAGTTCGGTGGCTGAGATACGTAAATACTGCATGTGATGACCGAGATTTAACCATGCCTACCATCCCGCCCCCTCCCCCTCCACACTCTTGGCCCTCTGTCACCACACTCTTGGCCCTCTGTCACCACACTCTTGGCCCTCTGTCACCACACTCTTGGCCCTCTGTCGCGACACTCTTGGCCCTCTGTCACCACACTCTTGGCCCTCTTTGACCACACTCTTAGCCCTCTGTCACCACACTCTTGGCCCTCTGTCACCACACTCTTGGCCCTCTGTCACCACACTCTTGGCCCTCTGTGACCACACTCTTAGCCCTCTGTCACTACAATCTTGGCCCTCTGTCACCACACTCTTGGCCCTCTGTCACCACACTCTTGGCCCTCTGTCACCACACTCTTGGCCCTCTGTCACCACACTCTTGGCCCTCTGTCACCACACTCTTGGCCCTCTGTCACCACACTCTTGGCCCTCTGTCACCACACTCTTGGCCCTCTGTCACCACACTCTTGGCCCTCTGTCACCACACTCTTGGCCCTCTGTCACCACACTCTTGGCCCTCTGTCACCACACTCTTGGCCCTCTGTCACCACACTCTTGGCCCTCTGTCACCACACTCTTGGCCCTCTGTCACCACACTCTTGGCCCTCTGTCACCACACTCTTGGCCCTCTGTCACCACACTCTTGGCCCTCTGTCACGACACTCTTGGCCCTCTGTCACCACACTCTTGGCCCTCTTTGACCACACTCTTAGCCCTCTGTCACCACACTCTTGGCCCTCTGTCACCACACTCTTGGCCCTCTGTCACCACACTCTTGGCCCTCTGTGACCACACTCTTAGCCCTCTGTCACTACAATCTTGGCCCTCTGTCACCACACTCTTGGCCCTCTGTCACCACACTCTTGGCCCTCTGTCACCACACTCTTGGCCCTCTGTCACCACACTCTTGGCCCTCTGTCACCACACTCTTGGCCCTCTGTCACCACACTCTTGGCCCTCTGTCACCACACTCTTAGCCCTCTGTCACCACACTCTTGGCCCTCTGTCACCACACTCTTATCCCTCTGTCACCACACTCTTGGCCCTCTGTCACCACACTCTTGGCCCTCTGTGACCACACTCTTAGCCCTCTGTCACTACACTCTTGGCCCTCTGTCACCACACTCTTGGCCCTCTGTCACCACACTCTTGGCCCTCTGTCACCACACTCTTGGCCCTCTGTCACCACACTCTTGGCCCTCTGTCACCAAAAAGCAAGTATTCATTAGGTAGACAGTAGTCACCCCATTAGAACATTAGATAACGATCAAGTTGCTTCTAGTGGTGATGGCTCCTCTAGACAACCATCCCCTTACTACGCGCTGTGAAGGGGATATATGCTATAGACAACCATCCCACTGTGACAGGGATATATGCTATAGACAACCATCCCACTGTGACAGGGATATATGCTATAGACAACCATCCCGCTGTGACGGGGATATATGCTATAGACAACCATCCCACTGTGACAGGGATATATGCTATAGACAACCATCCCACTGTGACAGGGATATATGCTATAGACAACCATCCCACTGTGACAGGGATATATGCTATAGACAACCATTCCACTGTGACGGGGATATATGCTATAGACAACCATTCCACTGTGACAGGGATATATGCTATAGACAACCATCCCACTGTGACAGGGATATATGCTATAGACAACCATCCTACTGTGACAGGGATATATGCTATAGACAACCATCCCACTGTGACAGGGATATATGCTATAGACAACCATCCTACTGTGACAGGGATATATGCTATAGACAACCATCCCACTGTGACAGGGATATATGCTATAGACAACCATTCCACTGTGACAGGGATATATGCTATAGACAACCATCCTACTGTGACAGGGATATATGCTATAGACAACCATCCCACTGTGACAGGGATATATGCAATAGACAACCATCCCCTTACTACGCCGCTGTGACGGGGATATATGCTGGCTGAAAAATTATTAATGACAAATCTAACCACGGTAAATGAAGATTAACAACCAAAGCTAACCACTAACCACGGTAAATCAAGATCAACAACCAAAGCTAGCCACTAACCACGGTAAATCAAGATCAACAACCAAAGCTAACCACTAACCACGGTAAATCAAGATCAACAACCAAAGCTAACCACTAACCACGGTAAATCAAGATCAACAACCAAAGCTAGCCACTACCCACGGTAAATCAAGATCAACAACCAAAGCAACAGGAAATTGAAAAAGATTAATGGATGTGATTTTGGGTAAATTCTTTCTTTGTGTTGGCGATGGGAGGAACTTATCCGTCCAAGTTTACGATTTGGAGCGAATTCGTAACATTTAGATCAGGGGTGTCCACAATTTTTGCAAAGAGGCTAATACTCCGTTAAGCAGAAATTCCCCTGGTCCGGATAATGATAATTAAAAAAAATAACACACATTGAGACTAGGTTAGTCTTTAATTATTTGTTCGTTTTTGTTTATCATTCGTAACAGTAATCGTTTGTGGGGGAAAAATGAGGACAATAGTATCACAATTTTTGAGACTTTGGGGCTGTACATAAATGACGTCATGCGCCAAAAAGAGGGGGAGGGGTCAAGGATTTGTGACGATGTGTGATGAGGTGGAGGGGGTTATTCAAGAAATGTGACGTCACATAAAAAAAACGCGCAACTTTAAATACATGTTCCACTTAAATATTTGATTACTTGCAATATAGTTAATGACGTTTTCAACGGCTTCACGTGTGTTACGATATTAGAGTGCAGACTTAATACATATTTAAATGACAAAAAAAATAATTTGCAAAATGCAAATTTTCAATTAGAAAATACGGCTTTTAGGTGTGGTACGTAATTTAAGAGTTTGGGGATCAAAGTTTTTGTAACGAAGTGTGACGAGGTAAAAATCGGCCAAAATCGCGTGACGTCATTTATGAACGGCCCCTTTATAGATGTATTATTCTATCATTAGAAATTAATAAAATTGGATGAACCGGGGCGGAGTTATAGAAATAAAAAAATACTAGCTTTATATTACGTACCTTACAATACAAAAATGTGTTCAAGTATCCATATTACGGAAATGTGGTGTAAAAACATTGTGATCGATAAATTATCTTAAAGTTTTAAGTACACTGTAACCACATTAGTTTATTTGGCCGAATTGACAAATATAAACAATTCTACGTCACTGATTTTGCAAACAGACGTCATCAAATTGACGTCATCAAACAGACGTCATCAAACAGACGTCATCAAACAGACGTCATCAAACAGACGTCATCAAACAGACGTCATCAAACAGACGTCATCAAACAGACGTCATCAAACAGACGTCATCAAATTGCGTACGCTTAAGAGCACATTACTTAATCGGCTTTTTAGATGCAATATATATGTCGGTGAATAATAAAACTTCATGGATTCGTTATCTTTACATGGAAAAATCATGGAATCAATTAATTAGTTTAGTTTAGTTCGCGGACTAGTTAAAATTTTAACGCGGGCCACATTTGGCCCTCAGGCCGGACACTCCTGATTTAGATAAAGCCTTTCATCAAATTTTGTGTCGGTTTCATGGTTTACAGCTGTTATTTCATGGTTTACTGTTGTTATTTCATGGTTTACTGTTGTTGTTTCATGGTTTACTGTTGTTATTTCATGGTTTACAGCTGTTATTTCATGGTTTACAGCTGTTATTTCATGGTTTACTGTTGTTATTTCATGGTTTACTGTTGTTGTTTCATGGTTTACTGTTGTTATTTCATGGTTTACAGCTGTTATTTCATGGTTTACAGCTGTTATTTCATGGTTTACTGTTGTTATTTCATGGTTTACTGTTGTTGTTTCATGGTTTACTGTTGTTATTTCATGGTTTACTGTTGTTATTTCATGGTTTACAGCTGTTATTTCATGGTTTACAGCTGTTATTTCATGGTTTACTGTTGTTATTTCATGGTTTACTGTTGTTATTTCATGGTTTACTGTTGTTGTTTCATGGTTTACTGTTGTTATTTCATGGTTTACTGTTGTTATTTCATGGTTTACAGCTGTTATTTCATGGTTTACTGTTGTTATTTCATTGTTTACTGTTGTTATTTCATGGTTTACTGTTGTTATTTCATGGTTTACTGTTGTTATTTCATTGTTTACTGTTGTTATTTCATGGTTTACTGTTGTTATTTCATGGTTTACTGTTGTTATTTCATGGTTTACTGTTGTTATTTCATTGTTTACTGTTGTTATTTCATGGTTTACTGTTGTTGTTTCTTGGTTTACTGTTGTTATTTCATTGATTACTGTTGTTTTTTCATTGTTTACTGTTGTTATTTCATTGTTTACTGTTGTTATTTCATTGTTTACTGTTGTTGTTTCATGGTTTACTGTTGTTATTTCATTATTTACTGTTGTTGTTTCATGGTTTACTGTTGTTATTTCATTGTTTACTGTTGTTGTTTCTTGGTTTACTGTTGTTATTTCATTATTTACTGTTGTTGTTTCATGGTTTACTGTTGTTATTTCATTGTTTACTGTTGTTGTTGTTATTATGGATGGACGTACAGCTTAACTTGAGATGAACAATTTAGTTACCGAGTAATTGAGTTATTGTGGCATCATTTTATACCTGACTATTGAAGATATGTTATTACGTTATTATGGTCGATTTGTTGATAAACTTGTTATTTCCCAGAGACGATTGATGACAGCTGCATCAGCGATGTGGATTGTGAGAGTGCGGTGGACTATAGCTTGTGTGCTCAGGTAGGTGACTTATGGCTGACGTGAAAAGTTTGGTGGATTATAGCTTGTGTGCTCAGGTAGGTGACTTATGGCTGGCCTGCTCAGGTAGGTGACTTATGGCTGGCCTGCTCAGGTAGGTGACTTATGGCTGGCCTGCTCAGGTAGGTGACTTATGGCTGGCCTGCTCAGGTAGGTGACTTATGGCTGGCCTGCTCAGGTAGGTGACTTATGGCTGGCCTGCTCAGGTAGGTGACTTATGGCTGGCCTGCTCAGATAGGTGACTTATGGCTGGCCTGCTCAGGTATGTGACTTATGGCTGGCCTGCTCAGGTAGGTGACTTATGGCTGGCCTGCTCAGGTAGGTGACTTATGGCTGGACTGCTCAGGTAGGGGGCTTATGTTTGATGATGATGGTGGTGGTGGCTTTTAATTCGTGGGTTCTCGTTGATTGTATCGTGTGTGTTGGTTATTGTGTGTGTTGGTTATAGTGTGTGTTGGTTATTGTGTGTGTTGGTTATCGTGTGTGTTGGTTATTGTGTGTGTTGGTTATTGTGTGTGTTGGTTATTGTGTATGTTGGTTATTGTATGTGTTGGTTATCGTGTGTGTTGGGTATTGTGTGTGTTGGTTATTGTGTGTGTTGGTTATTTGGTTCTGTTGGTTATTGTGTGTGTTGGTTATTGTGTGTGTTGGTTATTGTGTGTGTTGGTTATTTGGTTCTGTTGGTTATTTTGTGTGTTGGTTATTTGGTTCTGTTGGTTATTGTGTGTGTTGGTTATTGTGTGTGTTGGTTATTTTGTTCTGTTGGTTATTGTGTGTGTTGGTTATTGTGTGTGTTGGTTATTTGGTTCTGTTGGTTATTTGGTTCTGTTGGTTATTGTGTGTGTTGGTTATTTGGTTCTGTTGGTTATTGTGTGTGTTGGTTATTTGGTTCTGTTGGTTATTTGGTTCTGTTGGTTATTGTGTGTGTTGGTTATTTGGTTCTGTTGGTTATTGTGTGTGTTGGTTATTTGGTTCTGTTGGTTATTGTGTGTGTTGGTTATTTGGTTCTGTTGGTTATTGTGTGTGTTGGTTATTTGTTGTTGGTTATTTGTTGTTGTTATTGTGTGTGTTGGTTATTTGGTTCTGTTGGTTATTGTGTGTGTTGGTTATTTGGTTCTGTTGGTTATTGTGTGTGTTGGTTATTTGGTTCTGTTGGTTATTGTGTGTGTTGGTTATTTGGTTCTGTTGGTTATTGTGTGTGTTGGTTATTTGGTTCTGTTGGTTATTGTGTGTGTTGTTTTGGTTATTGTGTGTGTTGGTTATTTGGTTTGTTGGTTATTGTGTGTGTTGGTTATTGTTGTGTTGTTGTGTGTTTGTTATTTGGTTCTGTTGGTTATTTTGTGTGTTGGTTATTTGGTTCTGTTGGTTATTGTGTGTGTTGGTTATTGTGTGTGTTGGTTATTTGGTTCTGTTGGTTATTGTGTGTGTTGGTTATTGTGTGTGTTGGTTATTTGGTTCTGTTGGTTATTTGGTTCTGTTGGTTATTGTGTGTGTTGGTTATTTGGTTCTGTTGGTTATTGTGTGTGTTGGTTATTTGGTTCTGTTGGTTATTGTGTGTGTTGGTTATTTGATTCTGTTGGTTATTGTGTGTGTTGGTTATTTGGTTCTGTTGGTTATTGTGTGTGTTGGTTATTTGGTTCTGTTGGTTATTGTGTGTGTTGGTTATTTGGTTCTGTTGGTTATTGTGTGTGTTGGTTATTTGGTTCTGTTGGTTATTGTGTGTGTTGGTTATTTGGTTCTGTTGGTTATTGTGTGTGTTGGTTATTTGGTTCTGTTGGTTATTGTGTGTGTTGGTTATTTCAAAAGTCGTTTATTTCCAAAATGATTAACGTGCCAATGGCCGTGTTTGTCAAAGTTCGCTTGTTTCAAAGGTCACTTGAGTGAAAGGTCATTTGAGTGGAAGGTCACTTGACTGAAAGGTCACTTGAGTGAAAGGTCACCTGAGTGAAAGTTCACTTGAGTGAAAGGTTACTTGTCTGAAAGGTCACTTGAGTGAAAGGTCATTTGAGTGAAAGTTCACTTGACTGAAAAGTCACTTGAGTGAAAGGTCACTTGAGTGAAAGGTCACTTGAGTGAAAGTTCACTTGACTGAAAGGTCACTTGAGTGAAAGGTCACTTGAGTGAAAGGTCACTTGAGTGAAAGGTCACTTGAGTGATAGTTCACTTGACTGAAAGGTCACTTGAGTGAAAGGTCACTTGAGTGAAAGGTCACCTGTGTCTATTGATACATATTATGTTTGTGGTTGTTATTTTAGGTCATAGCAGACTATTTAAATAAGTGGATTCTTGTCAACAAATATTACACGTTTATCTAAACAAATCTGAAAACCCCAAAAATTTCTCACCGCATTTCAAGGGCGTGTGTGTCTGCAAGCCTGGACGTCACGGGACCCCGGGGAGCTCAGAGTGCCGGAGGCGGCGCATCGGGGACACCACGTGTTTAGTGGACGCCGACTGCAGCTCTTCGGTTGACCACAGCTACTGCCGCGGCTCCCAGTGCGTCTGTCAGCCGGGCTACCACCCCAGCCCCACCCTGTACGACTGCCTCAAGCGACGTCTGGGCGACTACTGCAGTCTGGAGTTGGATTGCAGGTCAGCCGTCCCGGACACCGTTTGCAACAACCACGTGTGTGTCTGCTCGTCTGGGTTCTACAACATCAGCCTTGACAGCTGTGTCAAACGTAAAGTCGGAGACCTGAACTGTAAGGTCGACCCGGACTGTGGGGACGCCGTCAACAACAGCATCTGCGTAGGTGGTGGCTGCGAGTGTAGGTCCGGGTACTACGACGACATTAACTTCACCGCATGCCTGCTGAGGGGGGTGGGCTCCTTATGTAAGAAGAACCTGGACTGTGTGGACGCCGTGGCCAACAGTCAGTGCAGCCAGGAGGGTCGGTGCATCTGTGAGCCTGGCCACCAGTCTTCAGGGGACGGCAAGGCGTGCTCCAAAAGTGAGTTGTTGTTCTTGTTTTTGTTGTTGTCATTCGTGTTTACATATTAAATGTCTGGAACTCATCTCTATCTTAACTACGGTTTTCTGTTCTGTTTGCGTTGTTATTTAATACAAGAATCTCATGGAAATGATGTTTAAATATATTATATTCCCGTATTTCGCTGGACAGAAGATGTTTTCATTTTATAAAATAAAACGTCCTGTTTCGACCGAAGTCCACCGTGTTTAATGTATCACGTGACATGTTTCCATTGACTCCTGGTCCAGGGACAGTTGGCAGTAGATGTGTTACAGACTTGGACTGCGAGGCTTCCTTCTCCCACAGCAACTGCTCGTCTGGTGTCTGCCGCTGCAGGCCGGGATACGACGTTCACAACAACAACACCGAGTGTGTTAAAGGTGAGATGACACCGAGTGTGTTCAAGGTGAGATGACACCGAGTGTGTTCAAGGTGAGATGACACCGAGTGTGTTCAAGGTGAGATGACACCGAGTGTGTTAAAGGTGAGATGACACCGAGTGTGTTAAAGGTGAGATGACACCGAGTGTGTTCAAGGTGAGATGACACCGAGTGTGTTCAAGGTGATATGACACCGAGTGTGTTCAAGGTGAGATGACACCGAGTGTGTTCAAGGTGAGATGACACCGAGTGTGTTAAAGGTGAGATGACACCAAGTGTGTTAAAGGTGAGATGACACCAAGTGTGTTAAAGGGAGATGACACCAAGTGTGTTCAAGGTAGAGTGGCCAGACAATTTTGGAAAAAATCCGGGACTTTTTTTTAGTGGAAACCGGGACATTAATAAAATGCTTGAAATTTTCATGATTCTGCATATTGCAAGGAAAAAGCTTTGATTCCTGTTTATTGTTAGATATTTTGTAAAAACCAAAATTGCTTGTTAAATTTAAACCTGCAATCCCTTAAGCAATTTTTGACTTTTTCTTATTTTTTTTGAGTTTGCATGAGTTTTGAAAAATTCTAATCAAAAGTTAATGATAAATTAACGTATTCTCGTAAATGTCGCAATGTGACGATAAGCGATAAGAGAAATTTTAAAAAACTTTTTCCGTTAAAGTCAGAGTTGAAAATCTTTTTACGAAAAAAATGTAAGAAAAGATAAAAATTCACAATCCGGGACAAATTGCCTCCAAACCGGGATTCCGGGACAGAGCTGATAATCCGGGACTGTCCCGGCAAATTCCTTGCAGCTGGCCACTCTATTCAAGGGGAGATGACACCCAGTGTGTTCAAGGTTAGATGACACCCCTGTCAATGTTCCCTTTAAGGTGCGCGGCCATCTTGATACCTGACCGACGTCACGCAGTTGTTTAGGGTAACTTCTAGCAAAGTTTGAAAAATATTGCACACAAAATGGATGTCGTGCAACTCTGCACTCATTTCTTTTTACTTTGCACACGGAGCCGCAGTTTGGCCACCGTTAGTCTAAAGTAGTCGAAACAGTCGCTGGTGTTAAGAATAGTATCAGGGGTCAACAGACCAGACTTTGAGATGACCAGACGTTAAACACGGCCATCAATCAGCGCCCCTCATTTCCAAGATGATAAAAGAAAACTTTGTTTAGACGGAAGGATTTCATTTCCCAGCCTCAACTTTAAAATCTTAGATTAATTAGATTTTTCCACTTTTAGAAACAAAATTGAGATCAAGTCAATAATTAATTTGTCAATTTTTATATCCTCCTAAAAATATTTTCTAATTTGATCAAAAAACTGTCCGTTGAACTCAAACGAGTTTAAATTTAGGACCAGCTCAGTTAATCGTAGTATGGCACTTGCGGGGATCTTGAGATTTGCCTTTAAACTCGTTTGAGTTCAACGGACAGTTTTTTAATCAAATTAGTGGAGTTGCTATGGGAAAGAAAATGGGACCAAGTTATGCATGCATATTTATGGGCCATTTGGAACACCTATGGAGTGAAAATTACAAAGGTATCTCTCCAGAGTACTACAGGAGATACATTGACGATTGCATTAGAATTACAAAAATGGACATGCAACAATTGCAAAGTTTTATTGACTTCGTCGGTAACTTCCATTCTTCGATCAAATTTACTTCAACAATCCATAGAAGTGCTGTTAATTTTTTGGATATACAAATTAAATTGAAAGAAAATAAAATATCCACATCAATTTTTTACAAGTCTACAGACAGCCATAGTTTCCTTATGTATTCATCGTCCCATCCTGAATCTTGTAAGAGCTCTATCCCATTTTCGCAACTATTGAGACTTAAAAGACTCTGCAGTGATGAGGCAGACTTTTTGGAGAAAAGTAATGAAATGCTGGATTTTTTTCGAAGAAGGTCATACCCGGAAACAGTTTTAATATCCGCTGTCAATCGAATTAAAGGCATGACCAGACAGGATACATTTAAATCATCTGTTTCTGATCAATGTGATCGATCAAAATTTATTTTAACTTTTCATCCTCATAATTTTAAAGCCCGCCAGGTGATTCTCAAAAACCGACCAATCCTTATGGCTGACCCTCTAACTCAGCAGGTCTTCAAAAAACCTCCTCTTTTTGCTTTCCGGAGAGATAGAAGCCTCAGAGATATTCTTGTAAGAAGTCACCTTCCCACAATGAAAGCACATATTGGAACAAAAGGTTGCAACCGTAACCGTTGCAATACTTGTCCATATGTGATGGAAATTAACAACATTTCTTTCCCTCTTGAAAAATTCTTAATAAAAGATGGATTCACTTGCACAAGTCGCAACGTGATTTATGCAATTCTTTGCAAGAGGTGTAATAAAATTTACGTGGGTGAGACTGGTCGTCGTCTTGGAGATCGGTTTAGAGAACACCTGTATAATATAAATAAACAGGCTCAATGTCCTGTTTCTAAACATTTTAACAGTGTTGACCATAACGGCATATCAGATATTGCAATAACTGGCATTTTATATGCAAGCAATACCCATGATAGAGTCCACATGGAAAATAGACTCATAAAAAGATTTGGTACGTTGGCTCCATATGGAATTAACCAAATTCATAATTTTACTTAACTGCATAATCTTGTTCCCGTTGTGGTTTTTACTGTAACTTTGGATACTTCCCCCTTTTTGCTATATCCTGTGTCCATGTTTGTTTTTGTTTTTCCTTTCTTTTTATTTAACATAAATATTTTAAAATACAATATGTTTTAAGAATGTTATTATTACTTATGTAAGTATTGTGAGAATGTATTTTATGTTGTACTGATGAAGGCATTAGCCGAAACGTTTACTGTCGTATCAGTCTAAAAATAAAGCTCAAATTTATTGTTTTCATTGCACAATTAGTGACAATTTGTTTGTGTATTTTGTATTTTGTGTTAAGAAAAGAACGTTTACATATAATGATCGCGTCCAATCATCGCTGTGGATAGTCTTTCAAAGGGAAAAAACTCCAATGAAGGGGAAAGAATATTTTTTCCTTTTTAAAATTTATTTTTAATGTTGTCAATCTTATTTTTAAGAAAATATTTTTAGGAGGATATAAAAATTGACAAATTAATAATTGACTTGATCTCAATTTTGTTTCTAAAAGTGGAAAAATCTAATTAATCTCAGATTTTAAAGTTGAGGCTGGGAAATGAAATCCTTCCGTCTAAACAAAGTTTTCTTTTATCATCTTGGAAATGAGGGGCGCTGATTGATGGCCGTTTTTAACGTCTGGTCATCTCAAAGTCTGGTCTGTTGACCCCTGATACTATTGCAGGCTTTTTACTGGCAAAGATGTTCCCTGTATGTTCCCTATATGTTTCCTATATGTTCTATATGTACGGTTTAGAACCTCTGAGATGATGGCCCTAAAATTGGGTTGGCTCCAAGAAGTGGATTCTCATATTGATGTATACCCCTACCCTAATAATGGATTTACCAGTACGTCTGAAATTGACTTATTCCCCCTCCCCTCCAGCACATCATCTACCTGTCAGCAGTTATTAATGACACTGTCGGTTCTTTGTGTCTGGGCGGCGCGTGATCGGGGGAGAGGGGGAGGGTAATGGACGACGACATCTCCTCTTCTTATCAGATACAGCTTAAAAATACATGTTAAAGACATGTCATAGACAAAACAAATACCCCATCATAGACAACACAAATACCCCATCATAGACAACACAAATACCCCATCATAGACAACACAAATACCCCATCATAGACAACACAAATACCCCATCATAGACAACACAAATACCCCATCATTGACAACACAAATACCCCATCATAGACAACACAAATACCCCATCATAGACAACACAAATACCCCATCATAGACAACACAAATACCCCATCATAGACAACACAAATACCCCATCATAGACAACACAAATACCCCATCATAGACAACACAAATACCCCATCATAGACAACACAAATACCCCATCATAGACAACACAAATACCCCATCATAGACAACACAAATACCCCATCATAGACAACACAAATACCCCATCATAGACAACACAATTACCCCATCATAGACAACACAATTACCCCATCATAGACAACACAAATACCCCATCATAGAGAACACAAATACCCCATCATAGACAACACAAATACCCCATCATAGACAACACAAATACCCCATCATAGACAACACAAATACCCCATCATAGACAACACAAATACCCCATCTAAGACAACACAAAGACCCCATCATAGACAACACAAATACCCCATCATAGACAACACAAATACCCCATCATAGACAACACAAATACCCCATCATAGACAACACAAATACCCCATCATAGACAACACGAATACCCCATCATAGACAACACAATTACCCCATCATAGACAACACAATTACCCCATCATAGACAACACAAATACGCCATCATAGACAACACAAATACCCCATCATAGACAACACAAATACCCCATCATAGACAACACAAATACCCCATCATAGACAACACAATTTCCCCATCATAGACAACACAAATACCCCATCATAGACAACACAAATACCCCATCATAGACAACACAAATACCCCATCATAGACAACACAAATACCCCATCATAGACAACACAAATACCCCATCATAGACAACACAAATACCCCATCATAGACAACACAAATACCCCATCATAGACAACACAAATGCCCCATCATAGACAACACAAATACCCCATCATAGACAACACAAATACCCCATCATAGACAACACAAATACCCCATCATAGACAACACAAATACCCCATCATAGACAACACAAATACCCCATCATAGACAACACAAATACCCCATCATAGACAACACAAATACCCCATCATAGACAACACAATTACCCCATCATAGACAACACAAATACCCCATCATAGACAACACAAATACCCCATCATAGACAACACAAATACCCCATCATAGACAACACAAATACCCCATCATAGACAACACAAATACCCCATCATAGACAACACAAATACCCCATCATAGACAACACAAATACCCCATCATAGACAACACAAATACCCCATCATAGACAACACAAATACCCCATCATAGACAACACAAATACCCCATCATAGACAAAACAAATACCCCATCATAGACAACACAAATACCCCATCATAGACAACACAAATACCCCATCATTGACAACACATATACCCCATCATAGACAACACAAATACCCCATCATAGACAACACAAATACCCCATCATAGACAACACAAATACCCCATCATAGACAACACAAATACCCCATCATAGACAACACAAATACCTCATCATAGACAACACAAATACCCCATCATAGACAACACAAATACCCCATCATAGACAACACAAATACCCCATCATAGACAACACAAATACCCCATCATAGACAACACAAATACCCCATCATAGACAACACAAATACCCCATCATAGACAACACAAATACCCCATCATAGACAACACAAATACCCCATCATAGACAACACAATTACCCCATCATAGACAACACAAATACCCCATCATAGACAACACAAATACCCCATCATAGACAACACAAATACCCCATCATAGACAACACAAATACCCCATCATAGACAACACAAATACCCCATCATAGACAACACAAATACCCCATCATAGACAACACAAATACCCCATCATAGACAACACAAATACCCCATCATAGACAACACAAATACCCCATCATAGACAACACAAATACCCCATCATAGACAAAACAAATACCCCATCATAGACAAAACAAATACCCCATCATAGACAACACAAATACCCCATCATAGACAACACAAATACCCCATCATAGACAGCACAAATACCCCATCATAGACAACACAAATACACCATCATAGACAACACAAATACCCCATCTAAGACAACACAAATACCCCATCATAGACAACACAAATACCCCATCATAGACAACACAAATACCCCATCATAGACAACACAAATACCCCATCATAGACAACACAAATACCCCATCATAGACAACACAAATACCCCATCATAGACAACACAAATACCTCATCATAGACAACACAAATACCCCATCATAGACAACACAAATACCCCATCATAGACAACACAAATACCCCATCATAGACAACACAAATACCCCATCATAGACAACACAAATACCCCATCATAGACAACGCAAATACCCCATCATAGACAACATAAATACCCCATCTAAGACAACACAAATACCCCATCATAGACAACACAAATACCCCATCTAAGACAACACAAATACCCCATCATAGACAACACAAATACCCCATCATAAACAACACAAATACCCCATCATAGACAACACAAATACCCCATCATAGACAACACAAATACCCCATCATAGACAACGCAAATACCCCATCATAGACAACACAAATACCCCATCATAGACAACACAAATACCCCATCTAAGACAACACAAATACCCCATCATAGACAACACAAATACCCCATCATAGACAACACAAATACCTCATCATAGACAACACAAATACCCCATCATAGACAACACAAATACCCCATCATAGACAACACAAATACCCCATCATAGACAACACAAATACCCCATCTAAGACAACACAAATACCCCATCATAGACAACACAAATACCCCATCTAAGACAACACAAATAACCCATCATAGACAACACAAATACCCCATCATAGACAACACAAATACCCCATCATAGACAACACAAATACCCCATCATAGACAACACAAATACCCCATCATAGACAACACAAATACCCCATCATAGACAACACAAATACCCCATCATAGACAACACAAATACCCCATCATAGACAACACAAATACCCCCATCATAGACAACACAAATACCCCATCATAGACAACACAAATACCCCATCATAGACAACACAAATACCCCATCATAGACAACACAAATACCCCATCATAGACAACACAAATACCCCATCATAGACAACACAAATACCCCATCATAGAGAACACAAATACCCCATCATAGACAACACAAATACCCCATCTAAGACAACACAAATACCCCATCATAGACAACACAAATACCCCATCATAGACAACACAAATACCCCATCATAGACAACACAAATACCCCATCATAGACAACACAAATACCCTATCTAAGTCTAAGACAACTTTAAGACACGTCATATTCCACTCAATGCCGGTTTGATAAACATTTTGTTTAAATACCTTGGTGACTGGTTCATTACCTATGGCACTGGTTCATTACCTATGGCACTGGTTAAATACCCATGTGACTGGTTAAATACCCATTTGACTGGTTAAATACCTGTGTGGCTGGTTCAATACACTTGTGACTGGTTAAATACCTTTGTGACTGGTTCAATACACTTGTGACTGGTTAAATACCTTTGGTTCTGGTTAATACCTATGCGACTAGTTAAATATATATTGGACTGGTTAAATACCCATGTGACGGGTTAAATACCAATGTGACTGGTTAAATACCTATATGACTGGTTAAATACCCATGTGACGTGTTAAATACTCATGTGACGGGTTAAATACCCATGTGACGGGTTAAATACCCATTTGACTGGTTAAATATATTTTGGACTGGTTAAATACCCATGTGACTGGTTAAATACCTATGTGACTGGTTAAATACCCATGTGACTGGTTAAATACACATTTAACTGGTTAAATACCCATGTGACTGGTTAAATACCCATGTGACTGGTTAAATACACATGTGACTGGTTAAATACCCATGTGACTGGTTAAATACCCATGTGACTGGTTAAATACCCATGTGACTGGTTAAATACCCATGTGACTGGTTAAATACCCATGTGACTGGTTAAATACCCATGTGATTGGTTACATACCCATGTGACTGGTTAAATACCCATGTGACTGGTTAAATACCCATGTGACTGGTTACATACCCATGTGACTGGTTAAATACCCATGTGACTGGTTAAATACCCATGTGACTGGTTACATACCCATGTGACTGGTTAAATACCCATGTGACTGGTTAAATACCAATGTGACTAGCGTGTCTTTCAAGCACAAAGAAACATCTCCCCCCAACCGTCAATTTGGTTTAATGACCCATCTTTTATGTTTAGCTCCTAACTTCACCTTATTACTTTAGAATGTTGGTTGAAATCGCTCGTCAGTTATAGAAGTCTATTGGCTTGTGCTGATAAACAGATATGTTGGCACTGATAAACAGATATGTTGGCACTGATAAACAGATATGTTGGCACTGATAAACAGATATGTTGGCACTGATAAACAGATATGTTGGCACTGATAAACAGATATGTTGGCACACGATGACAGGGAACGTGAAACTAGGGGTGATGGTTGAGGGGGGGGGGTGATTTCTACTTGCCAGGAAATAATGGGAACATACTGTCGCTATTGTAAAAACAAGACGATGGATTACCGGCAGCCGCTTGCCCGGATGATGGAGAAGTGGATGAAGCTCCACACCGTGTCCAGAACTGGAATACTGTGCACTTTTAAGATTTGGATATCGGCGTTCGGATTTAACTAATGCGTTGTGACGCAGAGCGTGACTGATTGTATATTTCGAAAAACGGTACTGTCAACTCAATCTGGTGGCTTTTTGTACTGTCAACTCAATCTGGTGGCTTTTATCTTCGGAAAATCTTTGAACGATTCCATCATTCAGGGGCACACGTGTCGTTTGAGAAAAGTATGTGGCCTCTACGGGGCTCGACGGACCAGTAGGGTCGTGGACCTGACTGTGGCCTCTACGGGGCTCGACGGACCAGTAGGGTCGTGGACCTGACTGTGGCCTCTACGGAGCTCGACGGACCAGTAGGGTCGTGGACCTGACTGTGGCCTCTACGGAGCTCGACGGACCAGTAGGGTCGTGGACCTGACTGCGACCCGAAACCGACAACTCCTGGCAAGTAATGCCGAAGTCCGATATGTTAGGTGTTAGGTGCTAGTCACATATGATTACAGTCGCTGTACGAATCTTAGGTAAATCATTTAGATGCTATGCCGATGATGAAAACCAAAGTACCTGTTGAGGGTCGGGTTATTCCGAAGCGACCGTATCATCCCCCTAATTTTTGCTAGCAACGCCATTGAGCGGTGCCGGTTTAGGGCCAGGAGCGCCAGTACGGATTAGCAAAAGGAACCGCGAAGAACGCAGCGGACGCCAGCTCTGAGGAAACCTTCCAGTGGGGGTTGCACCCTAGGTAGGTCATTGATGATCCCCCGCATAGCGGCGGTCCTAACCATTGAGACTCGTGTGCTTTGCCGGGGTGGCGCCAAAGTGGTAGTGGGTCGATGTAGGGAATTCCACCCCTCAATTTAATGGGAGGCATTTTCGACTTTCTATCCTGGATGCCCAGGCGGCTGCTTCAGAAGCGGCTGCTTCAGAAGCGACCGCTCCGGGGGGGGTCCTCAGCTATTACGTCCCCTAGGGGGCCAGACAGCTGAGGGGATCTTTCGGGAAGCCCCACGAAGAGCGCAGGCTCGGGACTGCCGATTTTCTTCCACCAGGAGGTTCATTAGTTGGAAGCGAATACTCCCATCCAAGAAAAATAAACTATCAATTTTACACTGAATTTGCCCTAGCACTTTTACCCTATTCTAAGCATTTTACTCTACTTTTAGCACCTTTACCATACTTTTTACTTTTACCATACTTTTTACCATACTTTTTACCATACTTTTAGCCTATTGGACGCTCGTTGTTATACTTGTGTTACGCGACATAGTTAACGTTTTTTAAGGCGGCATATGGCCTAAAGACCGTAGCACAGGCCTGGGTGCTTTGTGGAATGGAATCCACTGGCCAAAAGGACCCCAGGCCAATACGACCAGGGACCTATACGACAAGGGGCCAATACATTTTCAACTGATTGAGCGTAATGTGGTTTTACTCATAACTATAGAAGTATCAAGACGATTGCCAACTTGCCTGTTAAAATAAACTTATAAACAAATATTTTCATTGGTCAAGTTCACACGCTAACTCAAACTAATGTAGCATCAACAAAGATCCACTGAGATTATTCCTCACACATAACCCGCATATCAGATTAATGTAATCCTAAAATTGGTCCAACTGAATACCACTCATATTCTATTATTAGATTTTAGCGGCCGTGTAACAAGTCGTGTGTGCTTTGGCCAAAACAAAAAGTATTCAAGGTTTTAGTCGTTAATTTTATTTAATGATTTTATTTCTAATTATTTTTTTTTAATGTAATCGAAAATTAATTATAAAAATAAACCAAATATGATTACAAATTATTTTCGAAAAGTTTTTGAGTACATACCTGCTAATTGGCGTTTTCCAGATTTAAACAAAGAATACGACTACTGTTTAGCGGCATATCATTAGACACATCTTTCATATCCATCACTTTTGAATGTGAAATTCACAACAGAAAATTTTTTTTTAATAAGTTACTTCCGTGCATGCGTGTTCCAACAATATTTTACTTTCTGAAAAGAAGCACAGCTCTAAAATACGGCATCGAATTCAAGCATATAACGATAACAAATTAATCACAGCTATAAAACACGGCTTTCCATTTAAGCACACAACAATGACAAAATAATTAAAGCTACAAAACACAGCATCCTATTCCAGCCCATAACAATAACAAATTAATCACGATTATTACCAAAAATCCGGAAAGTTCCCGCAGAACCATTGGTAGCTGGGAAGGACAACTCTTGTTGTAACCAGCAGACGGGATTTGGTGTTTGGAAACCATTCACCTGGCGGCCTCGCAGGAGTTACCTTTCCCTCAGACAGTAGCGACACCGCCGTAAGGGTAGCACGCTAAATCTAATGGATATATTATGTGGATTGTGTTATACTGCGGACCTTAATTTTGTGGATTACAGTTTCTATAGTAGGATACATTGTAGATTATTCGTTGGATGTGCAAGGATTTTTAAAACACCGAATTCGCTGGATAAATCAGAATCTCACAGGATTAGCTATCTTATCCATGTGTGATGTGTGGATATATAAAAAAAATATTCAGATTATGTTAGACATTATTTCAGTTCTCTTATAGTGTCTGTATAGTGTCTGGATTTTGTCTGGATATTGTCATTTTTTTGTATGGTTATTTTGTTTGGATATTGAATGAATATTTTTTCTGGATATTTTGTCTGGATATTATCTGGATAATTTGTCTGGATTGTGTTTGGATAATGTTGGGATATTTTGTCTGGATATCGTGTTTTCCTTTTCTTTTCAAAATGTTTCCACCTAAAGGTTAAATGGTTTTGAAATGTCTCTTCGCTTTAGAAAATTGAAACATATTCCGACACATTTAAAAGAGTCATATAATTATTTGTTCTGGTCGATTGGTTCTCTGCCATCGTTGGTTCTGGTCGACTGGTTCTCTGCCATCGTTGGTTCTGGTCGACTGGTTCTCTGCCATCGTTGGTTCTGGTCGACTGGTTCTCTGCCATCGTTGGTTCTGGTCGATTGGTTCTCTGCCATCGTTGGTTCTGGTCGACTGGTTCTCTGCCATCGTTGGTTCTGGTCGATTGGTTCTCTGCCATCGTTGGTTCTGGTCGACTGGTTCTCTGCCATCGTTGGTTCTGGTCGACTGGTTCTCTGCCATCGTTGTCTTAAACATATGAAACAGTTTCATTATCAAATTTTATAACGAAAAAAGTATCGCTTTATTTAGATGTGTTCATAAATTCATTGAATCAGTTTACAAACAGCTAACACAAATAATGTGACAGCTAACACAATTAGTTTGACAGATAACACAATTAGTGCGACTGCTGATCCGATAAGGCGACAGCTGTCACAGTCCTCCATAAACTCTCCCTCGAAGTTGCACCCCGCTCACTTCTACCACCCATCTTCACAACAAAATCATCTAATTTATAATTCTTGTTTACAAATACCTTTCTGGAATATCAAGTGATCATAATAATAAATGTCAATTAGCAAATAGGAAGTCGAATTGTCATAGGTTCAACAGGCCGACCTTAGGCACTGCAACCTATGCCGGCCCGCAGTGGGCCCGCGCTTTTTACAGGCGCATATCTTAATGATCACTTATTATCCTTATTAATTCCTCTATCTACCCAAACTGGGCTCGGTTTCACATATTAAGCCGCATAGGGCCCCGCAATGCAAAAGACGGCCCTGGGTTCAACTTACAGCACCTCAACACGAATATTAATGAAGTAATACATGGACTTAAGATCGATATATTTACATCGCTCTTATCTACTAATGACTGCCTGACTCTAGAACTCTGTACAAATATAACACAAGCACATTTGATGTGTATATCGTAATAAATACATTAGCGCATGTGGTGAATGTTTTCATTTGACTGGAACTCATAATTATGGTTTGAAATCCTTAGAGCAAAAAAGATTAGACATCAGTATAATCATGTGTATTGGTCAACTAATTGGTGCTATTTGGGACTTTACTTGTGGGGGAAAAGCATTACATGTAATTTTATAATTTACATAACCCAAAGACTCATTTCTGTCTAGAGACTTTGGTATCTGACAAGTTACGACGCAAGCACGCCACTGATTGGTGAGTTATTTCCGGTATCATTATGTACAACCCCTTCCAGCCTCAAAATTGACCGCCCATATTTCTTTATATTTAAGGGAAGTTACTTTATATGAATCAGGAAAATAGCTTTACACTGATTGAGTGAGTTGGTGTGTGTGTGTGTGAGTGCACAGACGACAAAAAATGATAATACCAAACACAAATGAATAATTTAAATTTTGATTTTCAATCAATCCTTGATAAAAACAAAAGAAAAAAAATACTGCAGATTGTCATGAGAGGAGACGCTGTGCACAAACGAAATAGGCATTTGGCGTAGAGATTAAGAGATCAATAAATAAATATTGCAGTCCTGTCTCTGTTTGCTATGTGGAGGTGGGGCCACTATTTGGTGGAAATTCTTGGTTTGGCCAATATTTTGTGGAATTCTTGGTTTGGCCATATTTGGTGGAATTCTTGGTTTGGCCATATTGTGGAATTCTTGGTTTGGCCATATTTGATGGAATTCTTGGTTTGGCAAATATTTGGTGGAATTCTTGGTTTGGCCAATATTTGGTGGAATTCTTGGTTTGGCCAATATTTGGTGGAATTCTTGGTTTGGCCATATTTGGTGGAATTTGGTTTGGCCACTATTTGGTGGAATCTTTGGTTGGCGGCCATCAGCATCAGATTGTACCGCTAAGGTATACATTATATACACATGTACGGACACAGTTCAACATCTCAGCAGTTGTTAATTTACTAGTCGCCAATTTATGGATATACGGTGAGATCAGCGAGGCAAAGGACTTTGATTTAAGTAAAGGCGGAGTAGTGGCTAATTCTTTGTTTGTTTGTTTTTGTTTTAGTATTTAAAAACAATTAATAAAAACTCGAATGAGTATTTAAACGCAATTTATAACAAAGAATTTCGGCTTTTCTATCAGGGAATCATTCTAGATTACAATAACGTCATTCAAATCAATAATTCTCGAAACTTAACAAAACAATTGCTATCTCTACAAATGCATGCTAAAATCGAGTCGACGAAAAGGAAATTTGAACATACTCATCCTAACATTGTTACTCAAATATTATTAGAATCGTATAGGCCAGTTAGTTTCATCTGATAGCAGTTATGGTTGCCGAGAAATTAAACACAATACTGATCTGTTTTCGGCGTGTGTGTGTGTGAGATTCTCAGGAAATCAAGTAAAACCTTTCGGGAATTTTTATTCGGATCGAGCACATCTTTCGGGACCACCTATAACATATTAGCACACTCTGACACCACTATCTGGTCCGGTTCAGCGAGCAGTTGCTTGTGCAAGAGCTACGAACAGACAGTGAACAGATATTTCAATACTATAACCGCAATGTTTCATTGGAGAATAGCATTTAAAAAATCTCATAATAAGTCATCTATGCATCTCCTACGTTTAAAAAGATTATTTGGAGAGCATGAAGATTGAAACGATTGTCAGTTTTGCATAGATATATTTTTCCAGAAATAGTAACCTAAACACGCAAAACACATAAACACGTAAACACCTAAACACGTAACACCTAACACTGTAATGTAAAACTAAGCGCACCCCACAACATTTCTTTTTTACGTTCGCACTTATACATTATGGGCGAATATTTGTATTTTCGCAGTAGAGAAATGGATCTATGACATTAGATCGTATTCATCACGCGTAGACGTACTCTACAACGCGGCAGCCTCTTCAGTGGCAATCAAACACTGGTCACAGCAAATGCTTCGGGAGACACTCATTTATTTCTTCAACTCCGACCGTCAAAGGGAGATTACATTCTCCAAACGACTATGCTCACGAACACAAACGGCGGGTTCGGGTGACGTCATAATATAAACACTCTCTAAAGTTTTTTATGATCGGCGTGAATAATATGGCAGTTGCGGTTACTGCTGGTGACACAAATGAAGTGGTTGTGTTCATGTGCTGAGATTCGAAGGTTTCATAGACAGTTGGTTTGCGGATAGACTTTAGATATGGAGCATTAATTTGACTAGAAATGTTTTTCTCTTTGCCTCAAAGATCTGATTTTTTATGGTCAAATGAGATCTCTGCATTCACGTGACTAAATTAAATAATACTCAGAAGAAATAATCAAATTTAATGTTTACCTTCCATAGGGGCATCCATAGAATGACGTCAGCGCGATTTTGGACAATTTTTCACTCCCTTCGTCACGCTCACGCGTCGTCACACAAGCGAGACCACCCCTCACATTGATGACATCACACAAAGCTTTGCGCCCCACAATAACACTATGTATATTTCTATTTTAAAACTGAGCATGTTTAAAATCACCTTTTTTGTTCATTAAAGTATGTATTAGTGTAATGTTGCACTCTAATATCGTAATCAGACGTGAAGCACGCGTTAAACGTCATACATAATAGTGTTAGAAATCATATAGTTAAGTGGAAGTTGTATTTCAAGTTCCCAGTTTTGATGTGACGTCAACATGTGTCAAACACACCCCCCAATCGTCTATCGCATCGTCAAATGTCGTTGACTTTGATTTTTTAGAGGTGCGTAGACGTCATTTATGGACGGCCCTAACGGATTTGATTTCGTTGGTCTCTGGCGTGATATAGATATCCGTGAAGAGTGCACGTCATGCAGCTTTCAGAGAAGTTTGTCGACTCTGTTTTAGTGGAGTCAGAAGGTTGTCGACTCCTGTTGTAGTGGAGGCAGCAAGGTTGTCGCCATCCTTTTTTCGAGTGGAGTCAGAAGGTTGTCGACACTGTTTTAGTGTAGTCAGAAGGTGTCGACTCTGTTAAAGTGGAGTCAGCAGGTTGTCGACTCTGTTTTACTGGAGTCAGAAACAATAACGTTTAGTACTGCAGCTTAATTCCAATTACACTCTATGGAGCAATTTAGAGGCGGTCTGTGATACTAGATATACAGAGTAAATGTGTTTAAGGGCGGACTAAGATTCTAGAATATACAGAGAAATCTGTGTTGTAAGGCGTTCTAGAGATTATAGGAATCCAGAGAAATGTGTTTTAAGGGCGGTCTGTGATGTCTAGAATACAGAGAAGATGTGTTTAAGGCGGTCTGTGATTATAGAATAGACGAGAGAATGTGTTAAGGCGCGTCTTGCATGTGATTATAGAATACCAGCGAAATAGTGTTTAAGGGCGGTCATGTGATATAGAATACAGAGAAATAGTGTTTAAGGGCCGGTCTGTGATTATAGAATACAGAGAATGAGTTTAAGGGCGGTCTGTGATTATAGAATACAGAGAAATGAGTTTAAAGGGCGCTCTGTGATGTATAGAATACAGAGAATGAGTGTATAAGGGCGGTCTGGATTATAGAATACAACGAGCAATGAGTTTATAGGGCGGTCTGTGATTATAGAGTACGATGAGAAAGAGTTTAGGGCGGTCTGGCGATTCTAGAATACGAGACATGAGTTGGACTAGGCACCCGCACATTGACATTGAGTTATGCATTCGCCTGACTACAGATAGATTCCTTGAGCCTATCTCTAATACATTTTCATAAGGTTTTATCCTGATCTGTCAATACAATCAAAGGCTTTTATCTGCTGATCCGGCCAATACAATCACATGGTTTTATATCTGACTAGGATGAACTACACACAACTCCCTCAGGTTCGTACAAACATGAGTCGTTTCACTTCTGCTCACCACAGAACTAAAATTTGTCCTGAAATAACTTAAACATGAGTTACTCTTCATCTTTCCTTCTAGTCCATTTATATTCATATATTTTGCCAAGATCTTTATCATTCTACTATTATCTGCGCCAAACTTTTCTTTTGCCTATACGTGCTGATTATAAAATTTCTCATAACTTATATCACTAACGCTTGCGTGCACACTCGTTGCGCTCCTTGTTCTGAAGTCCGATACATATTTAAAACTAAAGTAGTTTATAAACAATACTACATTTATGACTCTCTTCTATAACTACAGATACATTTTGAAATAAATATTCAGATAAAATTTACGAAATACATTTTTAAAAATATATAATAAATTACACTGACTAGTTCATATTATTTATCGAAACATGACGATAGAAAATTATAATAATATGACCAACGATATACTTTGTTTCCACTCCGCCTAGAAATTATAATTGAGAGGCTAACATATGGCAGACAGAGAGCATCGTATAGTGTACCTAGTGTCAGCACACTACCATTTTCTATCTATGGCAAGAGATGAGCTAATTCTACGGCACTGTAGTATCTATAAAAAACTATTTATTAAATCATTAGTACTTTAAATTCGACATATGTGAGCCTTGCCGCCACTGCAGGCTCGACCTTTACTCAACGGTTGACACTCTTTCAGCAGTTTCGTATGACCTCACTCGATGCGGCCCAGCGCTGAAAATCACCCACTGATTCCTAGTCGTGGCCACAATGTGGACTCCTCTGAGTGAACTTCTAAGGGCGTCGTGCCTATCTGGCCAACCTAGGATCATCACGTGATTTCTTCATTTAAAACATGTTATATTCCTCCATCTCATTATTTCTCCTCAGCATCTTCTACCTGTCTAGCTAGCACACTCCACGCCTAATGAGGCGATGGTTCTACTCGAGTCAGATGGTTCTATGTCTCAAATTGTTCAATGTTTTACGATCTTAATTCGCTCCATGTAGACAGAAAACTGGTGGAAGTTCCCACGGGAGCACGAGGTACTTCGTGTGAGTGTAATGTACTACTTGTGTGAGTGTAATGTCTACTTGTGTGAGTGTAATGACTAATTGTGTGAGTGTAATGTCTACTTGTGTGAGTGTAATGTCTACTTGTGTGAGTGTAATGTCTACGTGTGTGAGTGTAATGTCTACTGGTGTAGTGTAATGTCTACTTGTGTGAGTGCAATGTCTACTTGTGTGAGTGTAATGTCTACTTGTGTGAGTGTAATGTCTACTTGTGTGAGTGTAATGACTAATTGTGTGAGTGTAATGTCATACTTGTGTGAGTGTAATGTCTACTTGTGTGAGTGTAATGTCTTACGTGTGTGAGTGTAATGGCTACTTGTGTGAGTGAAATGTCTACTTGTGTGAGTGTAATGTCTACTTGTGTGAGTGCAATGTCTACTTTGTGTGAGTGTAATGGTCTACTTGTGTGAGTGTATATGTCTACTTGTGTGAGTGTAATGTCTACTTGTGTGAGTGGAATGGTCTATTTGTGTAGTCTAATGTATACCTCAGATAGGCATGAACTCTTTGATGTCAGGAGATTAAATCTTTAACGGCGGCAGCTAGAAGAAACTGCCATTTTTTCTCAAGGAAAGCCATAAAACAATAACAGCTGTTTAGAATGTTCTGTCTCGTTCTGGAAGTTTACCATATATTTAAGTTAAGTGGAAAACTGTTATTATATATATATAATAAACTCACATGCCGCGCACACGCACAGGCGCACACTACACACACGTGCGCGCGCACGCACACACCTCACGCTGAGCGCGTGCGCACACAACAAAATAAAAAACAATAACACACCCTTGAAAACATTGATATATTGTCACGTGAGAATCACGAGATTAGGGGCAGAGAGGTCACATGGGTAGAAAAGCGCGCGAAAGCAGTGAAGAAGTACTGGCGGATGTGTGGCTGATGTCTCCATGTTGTGAAACCTCAAAGTTATACTTTTTGTATATAATGTGCATATTAAAGTTATTTTGTGTTGGACAATAGTATTCTCAAGGATTATTGCATGAAAGTTTGTATTGTGAAAACGCCTACAAACACATATAAAAGTAGAAGCCATTTTCAATTTACAGTATTCTGTTGTTGTTTATTTAAGAATCTTTCACCAACCAAATGTTTGTGTGTCTTTATCAATATCAACATGACTTGAGTTGACAAACCATTTATTTCAACTACAATTATTGCATCATCTGTTGCTTGAAGATGTATAAGCTTGTTCACATTCAAACCGTCCCATTTCAAAAAGTAATACTGTTTGGAATACACGAAATCTTTTTAGATCTTTGGGACTGTGGACACTAAACAGCTGATTGAGTCCAAATATGTGAACACCGCCAAAGACGTTAAGGAGGAGTTTTTGAGTTATATAAAGTGAAACAACGTAGGTGCACGCTAATAAAAAAAGCGCTCATATTTTCTGTTTAATTAGATTTACGGATTTGCATTTTATCAACACATCGGTTGTGGCACTTGGGAGGGTTATTGCCCCTAAATGTGACGAAAAGCCTTCGATGTCATATCAACACAGAATCCAAAGATATTGTTTTTGTGTTGTAAATGTTAGTAATCGACTTTGAAGTCTTGACTTTATAAAGCGCCCTTGATTTAAACATTCCAACCCCTTATTAAGTCTCTACAATCTCATCATCTGTTCACCTGACTTTCTCTACAACAAAATTAACATTTCATTGGGTTAGGGCCTGAATCCTGCCCATCGATCTCTTTACCTCCTTGATGAGCGTCATGTCCGTTGATCCCATCATGTTACGTTTTCGTAGACGAATATGTTGGTTGTTTGAGAATCTTATCCTTCCCATGATGCAGCTGTTGTCTATTAAAATAAAAATGTAAATATCAACTTTTCGATAGCAGTTATTGTGTTGTAAGGCACAGGCGCATCTATCCCCGATAGCTGAAATTTATTTTTCAGAATATTTTTCTGTCCTATTCTATAAACAAATTTAAGAAATTCCACGTCAAATCATTATCATTTTAAAAAAATCTAAACAAACATGATACACTCTGAACCATCGTGTAGCCGGCCATAGTTGTTTACCCATCCGGGCACCGCTAGAGTCTCATGGACATTTAGTTCAAAGTTCTCTAGTAGTCCACTGACGATTTATTGTGTTTAAAATTGAGTTTAGAGGTTCTTTACCAACTAATTTACCTTAGATGTTGAAATGTTTCACTCCATCAAAATATGTTGTATGGTTCTGCCGACTGAAGATAATCTTAGGGGGGCTTGTAATACCGCATGATGAGAAACCTGCTTAACAAGATTTGTTCTATTTGTCTAAATAGATTACAAATGGTGTGTGAGGGGGGGTGATGGTATACCTGCTAAGGTGGTTCTCATTTCGTTAAAAAATGGCACGTTCGTGTGACACTAACCCTAGCTAACACGTTGAAACACATAGCTATTATTTTAAAAAATGAAAACCCCTTCCTCGCTCGCTTCTCCACTAAGTTTGTATACAAACAGCCACCCTTAATCTCACGTTGGTTAAGAATGGTCGTCAACGCATCCCTGCCGAGAGGTGCTTGCCCAAACTTCACTACTCGGCCATCGCTTGTATTCAGTGCCTAATAGTAATAGAATGTCTTTCAAGTAGGTTCTTTTTCTGGTCTGCAGTTGTCAAAAAATCCCATGAAACAAGTGTGTCAAGTCTTGCCAAGGAGTATAATTTAATACATTTCGAGGGCGCTCGCCAAACATCACCCAAACATCATCCAAACATAACACAAACATCAACCAAACATCAACCAAACATCACCCCTAACATCATCCAAACATCACCCAAACATCACCCAGACGTTAACAGGTATTAAAATGTGGTTAGTGTCAGAAGTCGTAGAAACAAATCTGTTTCCTGAGGTGTCAGTATAAGAAGCTGGAATCGTTGCTCTGACTAACAGTGTGCTAACATAAAGTTTTGTTCACCGCTCTATTTGTCTAAAGTTCCACGTCTCTTCCAGAGAAAATAATGACGTCACATGTATTCAGACCACTGTTTGACATGCACACACACACACGAACACACACCCCAATGTTCCCTTTAAGTTGCGCGGCACGCAGATACCTGACTGACCCTGCGCAGTAGTTTTGAATGACAGCGCAATTTGTTTTTTACAAAATATTGCGCAAAAAATGAACGCTGTGCAACTTCGCACACGTCTATTCTGAGCATGGACCAACGAACCTTAGAGGAACATTGACACACACTTCAACACAAACACGCACAACGGCTGTCTGCGCTCAAACAAAACACACACACACACCACAACGAACACTCACGTTTGCATACAAACACACGCACGCACTCACTGGCGAAAACACACAACACACACCCTAAAGGACCAGAACTCTATCTACCGAAAACCTACGGCACACTCAGTGACACACCATGTTACAGGCCCATATCTCCAAAGTAACACTCATCACGATACACCATGTTACACACGTCATAACCCCCCCAGACACACTATGTTACACACGTCATAACCCCCCATGACACACCAAGTTACACACACCGCCTCTGACACGTCATACCTACACGATACACCATGTTACACACGTCATAAACACGATACACCATGTAACACGTCATAAAACATGACACACCAAGTTACACACACCGCCTCTGACACGTCATACCTACACGATACACCATGTACACACGTCATAAACACCCCACGACACACCATGTTACACACACACGCCTCTGACACGTCATAACCCCACGACACACCATGTTACACACACCGCCTCTGACACGTCGTACCTACCCCCCCCACGACACACCATGTTACACACACCGCCTCTGACACGTCGTACCCCCCACGACACACCATGTTACACACACGCCTCTGACACGTCGTACCTACGACACAGTACCACGCTGTCGCTGTACCATGTGTTGTTTGTTCAAACTTCAGTGCGCCGCTTGTTTAAAAACCGAGTCCTGGCTGAAGTTCCTTGGTGTACGGCGCAATGTGTTGATGAGCACCAGGTACGTTACACTGCACTCCCTCACCCTCCTGCTCTGTTCTTGTCTGGCAGTCGTTTACACCTGTAGAAGAAAAATGCCACGTTTTTTGTCCGCATGTTTTCTGCTGTTATTCATTTGTCGTCGATAGCCTCAGGGGATGAAGCTATGCATACTTGAATCAAAAGAATGAACAGCTCGACACTGGGGTTACTTGACTTGTTTTTTGGTGGGGGTTTTCCGATTCTTATTATAACTCGCAATAACCATTTTAAAAACCAACTATGAGACTTATGATCAACTCGAAATATCTTTCTTACTCTCTAAACTCCAAGTCTAAGTAATATTCCTTTTGAGCAATCAAACATAACATGTTATAAATAAACCAATAAAAATTTGATGTCTGCGCTAAATTAGAATCTTAAAAATACAGGTGTTCGATTCGTATTTAATATTTATTATAATTTATATTAATTTTATTATTATTTAGTGACTGTGATTTATTTAAATATGTATGTAGTTTAGGGTCGTGAAAAAACGTATAGGTGCCGTGTTAAAGAGAGTTTATTCCAATTGGAGTTCTTATAAAGACCAAGTTAAGAACTAAAGACGTGTTTTATGAAATTACTTCTGTCAATGAAACATTCACGTTTCAGGGAGGCTGAGACAGCTATTGATACGTCCAAACTACGTCAACATTTAAAGTAGGGCTGTTAAAGATTAATTTAAATTTAATCGTTAACTTTAAAAAATTATCGATTAATAATTAATCGTTAATTTCGATTAAAGCCAAAAATCAAAATGTATGCTGTCATACGTAACACTTATTAAACTTTCTTGTTGAAAATCTAAATAAAACTGGAATGTCTCCTTTATATGTCATCTTTTTAAAGAACTTTGTTTCAAGTCATTAGCGGAATGTAGAATGTAGAATGTTGAATCTCGCATGAAAAAACAGTCCCCCTTTGTGACTACTTAGTTTGTGACCAAAAAATTATTTTCTGCTTTTTCATGCGAGATTCTACATTCCTCACTGCAGGTGGGCCTCATCTTTTAAATAATTAAATATTTAAAAAATCTTTTTTTTAAAAAGGACACGCTTTTAACATAATCACTACTTTTAGTAATGTCTCATATATAAGGGATTTATAGTTAAAAACTTTGTTTTTGCAGCTATTTTTTAAAACTTATAATAAAAACTCTTTAAAATTCACGTCTGAAGCCCACACTTCTTTTTAAATCCCTTATATTAACTTCACCGCCGTCTCTCTCTGTCTGTCTGTCTCTCTCTCTGTCTCTCTCTCATCATCTCATGGGCTCGGCGGGCGGAAAAACAAAAGTCGAAAATGACCCACTTCCAATGATCCGATCGAACTGAAATTTGGCACACGGACCCGTCTTACCTAACAATGCATCGTATCAAAATTTCAGATCGATCGAACGTACCGTAATTAAATTAATGCATTTTTAGTTTATCCTTATATGAGGTATGTAATTTTAATTCACGATTTGTTATTGTTTTTTTGCCACGTGAAAGTTTGAGCATTGAGGCGACCCAACGAAACGACGGTGCGCTTTTGTTTACATTTTACGTGTCACTCTGAGCTCGGTCAAGCGAATCGGTGACCAGACTTTTCCCCTCTCCCCCCCACCCACCCCTCCCCCCCCCCACTAGGGTTATGATGCAAAGTTGAGTTAAGACAGATTCAGTCTGTAAATGTTTGAAATATAATCAATACTGTTAGTTATGTCTCATATATAAGGGATTTATAGTCAAAAACTTTGTTTTTACGGGGTTGTTTTATTAAATCCCTTATATTAACTTCGCGGCCGTCTCTCTCTCTCTCTCTCTCGTCTCTGGGCTCGGCGGGCGGAAAAACAGAAGTCAAAAATGACCCACTTCCCATGATCCGATCGAACTGAAATTTGGCACACGGACCCGTCTGACCTAACAATGCATCGTATCAAAATTTCAGATCGATCGAACGTACCGTAATTAAATTAATGCATTTTTAGTTTATCCTTATATGAGGTATGTAATTTAAATTCACGATTTGTTATTGTTTTTTTTGCCACGTGAAATTTTGAGCTGACGCATTGAGGCGACCCAACGAAGCGACGGGCGCTTTTGTTTACATTTTACGTGTCACTCTGAGCTCGGTCAAGCGAATCGGTGACCAGACTTTTCCCCTCTCCCCCCCACCCCTCCCCCCACCCACACTAGGGTTATGATGCAAAGTTGAGTTAAGACAGATTCAGTCTGTAAATGTTTGAAAATAATCAATACTGTTAGTTACGTCTCATATATAAGGGATTTATAGTCAAAAACTTTGTTTTTACGGGTTTGTTTTATTACCACTATTTTTTTTATACCAAACACCTCATAAGCGCCCGCCCAACGTTTTATACCACGGTGTTGTGTTCACGTGGTGAACTCATGGATGTCAACAAAGCAGACGGGTACCGTTGCTTATATATAGACTATAGATAAACTAAAAATGCAATAATTTCAATACGGTACATTCGATCGATCTGAAATTTTGATACAATGCATTGTCATCCAAGATCTATCTGTGGTAAAATTTTTAGATCTCTAGGACCATCAGAAGTGGTATAATTTTACGTTTCAAGTTTTGAAGGAAGGATGGATACAACATACAAACATTGTGACTTAAATAAAAGCGTGTAAAAAAGTTTTTTGTTCATTTTATTTTCTACTTTTACGCGTTAACAAAATATTTGTAAAACTTAATTTCATTCATGAAAATTTAAACTCTTTAACATTAAAACTTTATTAAAATAGTTTTTCAATTTCATAAAAATTCCGAAACAATTTTTTAAGTATTTATTATTTTAAACGATAAATTGCATTATCTCTACTGTTTTCCTTCTTGTTCCTCGATGATCTGTAAATTGAAAATTTGTGTTTATGGTAAATTGTTTGCCATTTTATTTCTGCTTAGACATCGTCATGGGGTGGTACTGTTGATTTGATCACACTTTTCTTGACTTGAAGTCCTGTTAGCCAAGTTCATCTAGAACGAAATTTGTGAACAAAATTAGAAATTTTCTATAAATATAAACTTACACATTCTTAAGTTCTTTCCTTTTCTTATCTATTTATTTCTCTTTTTGTCTGATGAAAATCGGGAAACAACTAAACTTTCAAATTAATATTATTTGGCAATGTTCCTTTTGTTTCAAATATCCGTCAGATTTAACTGAAACTAATATTCTTTAAATCTGTTGAAAATTTCAGTAGATAGTTAAACTCACCTTATGTTTATTAGATTTGGGAGGAATCGATAAGAGAGATTAAAAAAAGACCTGAAAGAAAATTCCCATCAACACGTTCCATTCACATAGTATTTTTCGTGAACCTGCTGTAGAGCAGGTTATTAAGAATGTCATTTATTCTGTCACGGCGTTGAGTTGTTTTTAAATCCCTTATATTAACTTCACCGGCGTCTCTCTCTCTCTGTCTTGGGCGGGCGGAAAAACAGAAGTAAAAAATGACCCACTTCCCATGATCCGATCAAACTGAAATTTGGCACACGGACCCGTCTAACCTAACAATGCATCGTATCAAAATTTCAGATCGATCGAACGTACCGTAATTAAATTAATGCATTTTTAGTTTATCCTTATATGAGGTATGTAATTTAAATTCACGGTTTGTTATTGTTTTTTTCCCCACGTGAAATTTTTGAGCTGACGCATTGAGGCGACCCAACGAAGCGACGGGGCGCTTTTGTTTACATTTTACGTGTCACTCTGAGCTCGGTCAAGCGAATCGGTGACCAGACTTTTCCCCTCTCCCCCCCCCACCCACCCCTCCCCCCACTAGGGTTATGATGCAAACTTGAGTTAAGACAGATTCAGTCTGTAAATGTTTGAAAATAATCAATACTGTTAGTTATGTCTCATATATAAGGGATTTATAGTCAAAAACTTTGTTTTTACGGGTTTGTTTTATTATGGTAATGAGTTAAGCCCGGGCTGTGCCGTCAGGTGGCGCTTGAGCTGAAACGTTCACCAAATAATTCTTTCAATTATTATTAAAATATTTTAATTGGATTGGTCTATAAGCTTAAGTCAGAAATTGGTCAAAACTG
This sequence comes from Ampullaceana balthica, assembly GCA_944989445.1. Classification (NCBI taxonomy): domain Eukaryota; kingdom Metazoa; phylum Mollusca; class Gastropoda; family Lymnaeidae; genus Ampullaceana; species Ampullaceana balthica. The sequence goes on along the minus strand of CALYLW010000300.1, from coordinate 1,019,438 downwards.
ATGGAATGACCCCAGTTAAGTCGGCTACAACTTTAATAGCTTAATCCTCCCCACAAGCCAAACCTACTGTGAAAATTTCAGCACTCTAGCAAGTCAGAAAACGTGCTTATGAGCGTTTTGAAAAAGTTGACGACATATACAGATCCGGAAGCGTGCACGAGTTAATAGGATAGGGGCCTCAAAAATAATTTAATAGTTAAAAATTTTAACGATTAATCGAGAAATTAATCGCTAATTTCCGCAACAGTAATTAAAAGAAATCAGAATTGTTTTGCTTTCTTAAACTTAAAGAGGTGGCGTTTTTCCAACACAACTTTTGTCTCGCTAAATTCGTCCCCTCAACCCTCCCCCCCCCCACCTTGTTCTAGAAACTTCTCAAAATTTGGCGGGGAATCGATAAAATCCATAAAAACACGACGATGTCTCCACACAAAAAATATTTTATGTTACAACTTTGAAATGAAACTAAGGCAAGGGTGACGCCAACGAATAAACAAATAAATAATATTCGCGCCAATCCGAACTTTTCAAACTGACAACGTCATTTCAACTAAGCATTGATAGATGCACTGGGGCATTTCCTAACAAGAAGTCACGTGACTGTTTAACATAATATTTGTTATAGTTTAAAAAAATATCGTTTATAGTTTATAGTTTATCGTTTATAGTTTATCGTTTATAGTTTATCGTTTATAGTTTATCGTTTATAGTGAATTTATTTCTGTAGACCAGTGTCGTCCAACCAAAAATCGTTCACGGCACACTAAACTGGTAAAAAATTTGCGCGGCACACCTCACATAAAAAAAAGAATTCAGTGTTTATTCGAAAGATGTTTCATAATTAATGAGACACTTCAGCGTTTTCTTTGGAGCAGTTGAGCTCAAAACGCGGCTCATTGCTGGATAAGCAAACTCTCATTTCTCTGTCTATCCTCTGCAGTCTTTCACGTTTTTTGGATTTGATTTCTGTCAGGGCAGAAAAACCAAGTTTGCAGAGATATGAATATCCAAAAGGTAGTAATAATTCGATTGCACGTTTAGCCAGTTGATGGAATTCATGTCGGAGGGCCATCTAGAAAGCTGTGAGCTCTTTTTCTGCAAACTCATTTTTATGGATCATATTGTTTCTGATGTCGATCAAATTTTCTTGTTCAAATTATCGACAGGAGAGAAATATCTTAAACGACGAATGGGTTCAAAACCCACTCATATTGCTGCGTTTCGAGCGATGGGAAGTAATTCAAAAAAGATGCTTGAAGATTTTGGAATGTTTTTTTTTGGATCTCAGCTGATAGTTGATCCTTGATCGATGACGCATAGACGCCTGGCAGAAAGTCAACTTTTTTGTTATCAGCATTTTTAATCCAGACATCAAGTTTTTCTTTGAAAGCTTCTAGATTGCAGCTAATTGTAATGATGTTCTCTTTCGCTCCTTGTAGACTCAAATTGAGGTTGTTCAATTTTTCAAATAAATCTTTCAGGAAAGTAACTTTAAGCCACCAGATGTTATCTTCAATAAATTTGAATTCTTCGCTTTCAACCTCAAGGAATGACAAAATTTCTTTTCGCAAAAATACGTCGCGATCAAGAACTTTGCACTTAGAAAGCCATCTGACGTCGGTGTGGTACAACAAGCACTTATAATCCGATTCCATCACCTCGCACAATGATGCAAATAATCTTAAACGAAGAGGGCTAGACTTGATGTAATTCACAATTCTGATGACCTGGTTCATAGTAACGCCAAGCGATTCTGGTAATGATTTTGATACCAAAACCACGCGATGAATCATGCAGTGCACAATTTTGACATGTTCATTAAGACTGCACACGTGAGCCACGAATCCATTCCTTAGACCTTGCATTGATGGTGCTCCGTCAGTACATACGCTCACACAGTTCTTCCACCATAATCCTCGCGAAGAAACATTTTTGTTAACAAGCTCAAAAATGTCGGCTCCTGTCGTGGTTTCTTTCAAATCATCGCAAAACAGGAAATGGTTCTGAATACTTTGATCTTTCGCAAATCTGACGTATGCGAGCAGTTGCGCCTTTCCACTGATGTCAGTACTTTCATCGATTTGCATTGCCCAGAGCTTTTGGATGTCGTCGGCTTCCTCAAAATGCTCTTTAATTTGATCGTCCAAATCTGTCGAAATGTCAGCAATCCGACGTCACATCGTCTTGTGAGACAGTGAATCTTATTTATTTTTTCAACAGCGTCGGGTCCCAACTCCATAGTCTCAGCTGCGATTCGTAAAGACGACAATATGATTGTCTCAGCGTCCAAATGAGATTTCTTTTGTTTGATCAAAAGATTCGCAATTTTATAGTTTGCTAACTGTGCTTTGACAGGAATTGAGGAAAATTTCTTCATTATTTTTTATTGCTGCTCTAAGTTGGACCGAATGGATGGGAAATAACTTTTCGGCTTGTCTTTCAATCATGGATGATTTGAGTTCAGATGCCGCTTCAGTTTACTGGGGTTCATGGACTCGTTGGACAATGCCATGTTACAATTAAGACAAAACGGAAGAGAAGGATCATTTGCACATTGTATGAAATCATACTCAAGATATTCCTCGTGATATTTCCGTTTGGTAACATTCTTCTTGGATTACGCAGCTCTCTCCGTTTTGATGCTCGCTGGAATCCTTCTGGCTTCTCTTCAAAAAATTATCCATTGCCGTATGTAATTAAAAGTTATTTAAAAAGTGAACAGCAGGAAAGGGTTTTTATTTACTTACAACAGATATTTATCCCCAATGGAGGAGAGAAGTTTTGTAGCTTTCAAGAGATTCTCACAACCAGAATAATACAAACATGAAACGTTTTTATTTAATTATTTTTCGGTTAAGGATAATTTTTTGTCAAAACTTGAAGGTTCGAAAAGCCTAGCAATTTATGGTATTTTTGAAATCTTTCGCGGCACACTAAAATTTTATCGCGGCACACTAGTGTGCCGCGGCACACCGGTTGGACAACACTGCTGTAGACGATCGATGAGCTTTCTTGTGTGGGGAAACTTTGATATTAAGCACACCGTATAATTGACAACACTGGTTATAAACAACTTTGTTGAACAGTTCTGAGAAAGCATCTTGAGATGTGAGATACGTGAAACGATCTGCGTGTGGCCATTTTTTGGCTGCTCAGTGGGTTCTCATGAACACAAACTGCTTTGATAACTTACACTAATTGGTGGACATGATACGGCTGTGTGGAGGTTATTGAAGTTGTGGATGTGAAAGGGGCCTACAGTGGCCTACAGGGGGCCTACAGGGGGCTAGAGTTAGATCCGTACGTACGAAAATCAGAAAGGTTTACAAGAGAGAAATATCAAGACGATGAATATCAAAGAGGAAAAGACCGAGGTGAATGGGTGACATGCTGGGACGATGTCCATCAAATGTTTGAGAACCTCGTGTCACTGGGGTGTCGAGTGAGAGAAAAGGTTACAAATTAAACTGTCAGGTGTGTGTACAGGTGTGTGTACAGGTGTATGTACAGGTGTATGTACAGGTGTATGTACAGGTGTATGTCCAGGTGTATGTGCAGGTGTATGTACAGGTGTGTGCACAGGTGTGTGTACAGGTGTATGCACAGGTGTAAGTACAGGTGTAGGTACATGTGTATGTGCAGGTGTATGTACAGGTGTATGTACAGGAGCATGTACAGGTGTATGTACAGGTGTATGTGCAGGTGTATGTACAGGAGCATGTACAGGTGTATGTACAGGTGTATGTACAGGAATATGTACAGGTGTATGCACATGAGTATGCACAGGTGTATGTACAGGAATATGTACAGGTGTATGTACAGGAGTATGTACAGGTGTATGCACAGGTGTATGCACAGGTGTATGTACAGGAGTATATGGGTCGATGTTATTATATACACCACTGGAGGGGGTGGAGGACGTGGGGTTGAGAGTTGAGGGGATGAAGATGGCATGTCAAGAATAAAACAAATAGACACTTGCCGACATAGACACTTGCCCACGTAGACAGTTGGCCAAATATACAGTTGCCTAAACAGGTAGTTGCCCGGGGGCACCAAGAGGGAGTCATAGTTTATTTGTTCCGGTTTGACGGTTTGCTATTTTTGCTACTCAGCCTTTGTCTCTCCTACCACTAAGGACGCGAGATTCAGTGCAGTTCACCCCGAAATAAGTGCACATCGTGAAGATGCACCACGACATTGAAGTAATCGTCATACCACCAGCTGGGTGTGTCTTTGAAGGAAGCCTTAGTTACAGTCACGTCAAACAACTGGACGTCACGTCAAACATCTGGACGTCACGTCAAACATCTGGACGTCACGTCAACAACTGGACGTCACGTCAAACAACTAGACGTCACGTCAAACAACTGGATGTCACGCCAACAACTGGACGTCACGTCAAACAACTGGACGTCACGTCAAACAACTGGACGTCACGTCAACAACTGGACGTCACGTCAAACAACTGGACGTCACGTCAAACAACTGGACGTCACGTCAACAAATGAATGTCACGTCAACAACTGGACGTCACGTCAAACAACTAGACGTCATGTCAACAACTGAATGTCACGTCAACAACTGGACGTCACGTCAAACAACTGGACGTCACGTCAAACAACTGAATGTCACTTCAACAAATGAATGTCACGTCAACAACTGGACGTCACGTCAAACAACTAGACGTCATGTCAACAACTGAATGTCACGTCAACAACTGGACGTCACGTCAAACAACTAAGCGTCACGTCAACAACTGAATGTCACGTCAACAACTGGACGTCACGTCAAACAACTAGACGTCACGTCAAACAACTGGATGTCACGTCAACAACTGGACGTCACGTCAAACAACTGGACGTCACGTCAAAAACTGAACGTCACGTCAACAACTGAATGTCACGTCAACAACTGAATGTCACGTCAACAACTGAATGTCACGTCAACAACTGGACGTCACGTCAAACAACTAAACGTCACGTCAACAACTGGACGTCACGTCAACAACTGGACGTCACGTCAAACAACTGGACGTCACGTCAAACAACTGGACGTCATGTCAAACAACGACGTCACTTCAACAACTGGACGTCACGTCAAATAACTAGACGTCACGTCAAACACCTGGATGTCACGTCAACAACTGGACGTCACGTCAAACAACTGGACGTCACGTCAAACAACTGGACGTCACGTCAACAACTGGACATCACGTCAACAACTGAATGTCACGTCAACAACTGAATGTCACGTCAACAACTGGACGTCACGTCAAACAACTAGACGTCAAGTCAACAACTGAATGTCACGTCAACAACTGGACGTCACGTCAAACAACTGAATGTCACGTCAACAACTGAATGTCACGTCAACAACTGGACGTCACGTCAAACAACTGGATGTCACGTCAACAACTGGACGTCACGTCAAACAACTGGACGTCACGTCAAAAACTGAACGTCACGTCAACAACTGAATGTCACGTCAACAACTGAATGTCACGTCAACAACTGAATGTCACGTCAACAACTGGACGTCACGTCAAACAACTAAACGTCACCTCAACAACTGAATGACACGTCAACAACTGGACGTCACGTCAAACAACTAGACGTCACGTCAAACAACTAGACCTCACGTCAAACAAATGGATCTCACGTCAACAACTGGACGTCACGTCAAACAACTAGACGTCACGTCAAACAACTAGACCTCACGTCAAACAAATGGATCTCACGTCAACAACTGGACGTCACGTCAAACAACTGAATGTCACGTCAAACAACTGAATATTACGTCAACAACTGTACGTCACGTCAAACAACTAGACGTCACGTCAACAACTGAAAGTCACGTCAAACACTGGACGTCACGTCAAACAACTAGACGTCACGTCAACAACTGAACGTCACGTCAAAGAACGAGACGTCACGTCAAACAACTGGATGTCACGTCAACAACTGGACGTCACGTCAAACAACTGGACGTCACGTCAAACAACTGGATGTCACGTCAACAACTGGACGTCACGTCAAACAACTGGACGTCACGTCAAAAACTGAACGTCACGTCAACAACTGAATGTCACGTCAACAACGGAATGTCACGTCAACAACTGAATGTCACGTCAACAACTTGACGTCACGTCAAACAACTAAACGTTACCTCAACAACTGAATGACACGTCAACAACTGGACGTCACGTCAAACAACTAGACGTCACGTCAAACAACTAGACCTCACGTCAAACAAATGGATCTCACGTCAACAACTGGACGTCACGTCAAACAACTGAATGTCACGTCAAACAACTGAATGTCACGTCAACAACTGTACGTCACGTCAAACAACTAGACGTCACGTCAACAACTGAAAGTCACGTCAAACACTGGACGTCACGTCAAACAACTAGACGTCACGTCAACAACTGAACGTCACGTCAAAGAACTAGACGTCACGTCAAACAACTGGATGTCACGTCAACAAGTGGACGTCACGTCAAACAACTGGACGTCACGTCAAACAACTGGACGTCACGTCAACAACTGGACGTCACGTCAAACAACTAGACGTCACGTCAACAACTTAATGCCACGTCAACAACTGAATGCCACGTCAACAACTGAATGTCACGTCAACAACTGGACGTCACGTCAAACAACTAGACGTCATGTCAACAACTGAATGTCAAGTCAACAACTGAATGTCACATCAACAACTGGACGTCACGTCAAACAACTGGACGTCACGTCAAACAACTGGACGTCACGTCAAACAACTGGACGTCACGTCAAACAACTGGACGTCACGTCAAACAATTAGACGTCACGCCAAACAATTGGACGTCACGTCAAACAACTAAACGTCACCTCAACAACTGAATGACACGTCAACAACTGGACGTCACGTCAAACAACTAGACGTCACGTCAAACAACTAGACCTCACGTCAAACAAATGGATCTCACGTCAACAACTGGACGTCACGTCAAACAACTAGACGTCACGTCAAACAACTAGACCTCACGTCAAACAAATGGATCTCACGTCAACAACTGGACGTCACGTCAAACAACTGAATGTCACGTCAAACAACTGAATATTACGTCAACAACTGTACGTCACGTCAAACAACTAGACGTCACGTCAACAACTGAAAGTCACGTCAAACACTGGACGTCACGTCAAACAACTAGACGTCACGTCAACAACTGAACGTCACGTCAAAGAACGAGACGTCACGTCAAACAACTGGATGTCACGTCAACAACTGGACGTCACGTCAAACAACTGGACGTCACGTCAAACAACTGGATGTCACGTCAACAACTGGACGTCACGTCAAACAACTGGACGTCACGTCAAAAACTGAACGTCACGTCAACAACTGAATGTCACGTCAACAACGGAATGTCACGTCAACAACTGAATGTCACGTCAACAACTTGACGTCACGTCAAACAACTAAACGTTACCTCAACAACTGAATGACACGTCAACAACTGGACGTCACGTCAAACAACTAGACGTCACGTCAAACAACTAGACCTCACGTCAAACAAATGGATCTCACGTCAACAACTGGACGTCACGTCAAACAACTGAATGTCACGTCAAACAACTGAATGTCACGTCAACAACTGTACGTCACGTCAAACAACTAGACGTCACGTCAACAACTGAAAGTCACGTCAAACACTGGACGTCACGTCAAACAACTAGACGTCACGTCAACAACTGAACGTCACGTCAAAGAACTAGACGTCACGTCAAACAACTGGATGTCACGTCAACAAGTGGACGTCACGTCAAACAACTGGACGTCACGTCAAACAACTGGACGTCACGTCAACAACTGGACGTCACGTCAAACAACTAGACGTCACGTCAACAACTTAATGCCACGTCAACAACTGAATGCCACGTCAACAACTGAATGTCACGTCAACAACTGGACGTCACGTCAAACAACTAGACGTCATGTCAACAACTGAATGTCAAGTCAACAACTGAATGTCACATCAACAACTGGACGTCACGTCAAACAACTGGACGTCACGTCAAACAACTGGACGTCACGTCAAACAACTGGACGTCACGTCAAACAACTGGACGTCACGTCAAACAATTAGACGTCACGCCAAACAATTGGACGTCATGTCAAATAACAAGATGTCTCATATTGTTTTAAGCTTCTGGAATTCTTATCTTTTCTGTTACAGATGCTCCGCTCCTGCTATAGAGAAGATTATTGCGCGTAACGCTTATGTATGGTTTATGGCTGGTCATAAATTTTTATTAGAGTTTTAAAATTTGATAGTGTGTTGGTTTTCATGGTTTCTTCAGGCAACCCATGCCACGCCCGAATTCCGGACGGGAAGAAGGAAAACTTGTATGAGTTTGTTCTCGCATACGGAATAAGAAATATATTTTTATCCTTATGTCTATCTGAGGGTTGTATTAGGTTATCTTTGTGTTGTATTTCTAAATGAGAGTTAATTGCTTTATGTATGATTACTACTTTACTCTTGGTTCTTCTATCTTCTAGTGTTTCAAGGTTTAATGATTTAACTAATTGTGTTATTCTTGTCAGTTTTGAATATTCTCCAGTAATCAATCTGGCAGCTCTTACGTGTGTATGTATGTGCATGTGCGTGTGTGTGTCTGTGTATTGTTTGTTTGTTTGTTTGATTTTTTTGTTTGTTGTTGTTTTTTTTTGTTGTTTTTGTTTGATTTTTTTTTCTTTTGTTTGTTTGTTTTTTGTTTTTAAATTTGTTTGTTTGTTGCTTTAATTTTTTTTTCTTTTTTTGGTGTTTGGGACCAATACAAAAGATGTATATTAGAGTACAGGTGTCACGTACGTTTGGTAGCATTGCAGTTTTATATTCTTATAAATTTATCTCTTGTATTAGGCTACATTTCTGTCTTGTATTAGGCTACATTTCAGTCTTTTATTAGGCTACATTTCTGTCTTGTATTAGGCTACATTTCTGTCTTGTATTAGGCTACATTTCTGTCTTGTATTAGGCTACATTTCTGTCTTGTATTAGGCTACATTTCTGTCTTGTATTAGGCTACATTTCTGTCTTGTATTAGGCTACATTTCTGTCTTGTATTAGGCTACATTTCTGTCTTGTATTAGGCTACATTTCTGTCTTGTATTAGGCTACATTTCTGTCTTGTATTAGGCTACATTTCTGTCTTGTATTAGGCTACATTTCTGTCTTGTATTAGGCTACATTTCTGTCTTGTATTAGGCTACATTTCTGTCTTGTATTAGGCTACATTTCTGTCTTGTATTAGGCTACATTTCTGTCTTGTTTTCAAAAATAGAATTTCGTTTTCAATTAAACATGGAACATTGAATCGCTAGCTCCGTGTATATAACATGGAACATTGAATCGCTAGCTCCGTGTATATAACATGGAACATTGAATCGCTAGCTCCGTGTATATAACATGGAACATTGAATCGCTAGCTCCGTGTATATAACATGGAACATTGAATCGCTAGCTCCGTGTATATAACATGGAACATTGAATCGCTAGCTCCGTGTATATAACATGGAACATTGAATCGCTAGCTCCGTGTATATAACATGGAACATTGAATCGCTAGCTCCGTGTATATTACATGGAGCATTGAATCGCTAGCTCCGTGTATATAACATGGAACATTGAATCGCTAGCTCCGTGTATATTACATGGAGCATTGAATCGCTAGCTCCGTGTATATAACATGGAACATTGAATCGCTAGCTCCGTGTATATAACATGGAGCATTGAATCGCTAGCTCCGTGTATATAACATGGAGCATTGAATCGCTAGCTCCGTGTATATAACATGGAGCATTGAATCGCTATCTCCGTGTATATAACATGAAATTACAATTTGGTCTGTTCCCACGTCCACGCAATCGTGTACGTGAAATTGTATATATTTATTGAACGTTTTTCCAGTCTGCTCGATTACTAACTAAGGGTCATAGTAACCGGCGATGATGTTTCTTCTAATTAGGTTGGTGCTTTTCTGGCGTCTATGTTGCACGTGCGGTTTAGCAGATATTTCAGGTACCAATCAAGCAGGGGAGAGCTTCTCACGTTTTTAGCCTTGCGAAACCTCGATAACACTTGGCGAAATTGGACTGCCCGAAAAAGCATGATTTTTTCCCAGTCATTGCCGTATGCGGCGATTCTACAACTTTTAAACGATATATTTCAATATATTTTGAAAAATCAAAAATATGTATCTTCTATGTTTACATTTTCATAATATTTAAATGGCAGTATTTTCATTTACGTACAAAAGGTTTGTAATATTTATTATAAATAATCAGAAAAATATAAACCATGACATAAAATGATCAAAGAATCCTTGTTACCATAGTTTATTTCAAATAAACTCTGGTGCTCTTCATGTAGTGACTATATGAAACTGTCTTTATTAAAACTAAAATAGATACATTATATTTCAAAAGAAGTATTTCGCGAATTCCATGAAATGTAAAGATTCATTGTTTTATTTTGAAAACTGACTGATAGAGATAGAGACGGGGTGACCATCCAGTGGATGAGAACCACTGAGGTAGTCGGCCATCCAGTGGATGAGAACCACTGAGGTAGTCGGCCATCCAGTGGATGAGAACCACTGATGTAGTCGGCCATCCAGTGGATGAGAACCACTGATGTAGTCGGCCATCCAGTGGATGAGAACCACTGATGTAGTCGGCCATCCAGTGGATGAGAACCACTGATGTAGTCGGCCATGTTGAACATCTCTGAACTGTTGTTTTAAGTCACGTGATCACAGCAGACGTTTAGCCCCTGATCAGACCCACTTCTGCGTCTTGTTGACGTGTTGTGAGTTCATTTTTTTGAGCATCAATTAATGTGTTCACGTGAATATAAGAGTGTACGTGTACATGGATGTCAATAAAGTTGTGAACATCAGTATCCATGTGTACATTGACGTCACTACAATTGTCTGTATGCATATAAGTACAGTATAAGACATCAGTTCAGCTGTGTACACGTGTACACGTGTGTAATACATCCACTGGAAGGATCACTATATAACAAAAGTGTGTTTGATCACATTGATGTGTATCATGTAGTGTGTAATTGACAAAATAGCGGAAGTGTGTATGTGCATTTTTGTTTTAGTTGAACTTGAAAATCTTCGATGGACCAAATCTTTGCCATGTAGTAGGGATGTGAAATTACAAAACGAAATAGTTCCTGGGGGTTATAGAAGTGTACTGTCTTTTTTTTTGGGAGGTGGGGGCCTGCGGTGTGGAGGGGACTAATGTGAGTCATCTAAAATTACTTAGTTTCAACTACCACATCTCGTCAAGTAACTATAATCTACCGTAAGTTGTAACTTCAACTACCACATCTCGTCAATATACCGTAAGTTGTAACTTCAACTACCACATCTTGTCAAGTAACTATAATCTACCGTAAGTTGTAACTTCAACTACCACATCTCGTCAAGTAACTATAATCTACCGTAAGTTGTAACTTCAACTACCACATCTTGTCAAGTAACTATAATCTACCGTAAGTTGTAACTTCAACTGCCACATCTTGTCAAGTAACTATAATCTACAGTAAGTTGTAACTTCAGCTTCCACATCTTGTCAAGTAACTATAATCTACCGTAAGTTGTAACTTCAACTACCACATCTCGTCAAGTAACTATAATCTACCGTAAGTTGTAACTTCAACTACCACATCTCGTCAATATACCGTAAGTTGTAACTTCAACTACCACATCTTGTCAAGTAACTATAATCTACAGTAAGTTGTAACTTCAGCTTCCACATCTTGTCAAGTAACTATAATCTACCGTAAGTTGTAACTTCAGCTTCCACATCTTGTCAAGTAACTATAATCTACCGTAAGTTGTAACTTTAACTACCACATCTTGTCAAGTAACTATAATCTACCGTAAGTTGTAACTTCAACTACCACATCTCGTCAAGTAACTATAATCTACCGTAAGTTGTAACTTCAACTGCCACATCTCGTCAAGTACCTATAATCTACCGTAAGTTGTAACTTCTGCTTCCACATCTTGTCAAGTAACTGTAATCCATCGTAAGTTGTAGTTGTTTCCTGGTTGCTGAAATCTCGTATCTATTATTTATAAAACAAGAACACTGATTATTAACAGATTCAATGACTCTTAAATCTAAATATATATAAATGAAAGTATGTCTCTGTGTGTGTGTGTGTGTGCATGTCCTTTATAGCTGACTAAACCATTCACCCGATCGTCGTGAAATTTTTGGAGACTCTTGAGAAATCCTGGGATAGTAACTGGCAACTTTTTTTGTTCAATTTAACACTCATGGGGCGCCGGGGGCCCATAATGTCAATTTTTGCTTATATGAGCTCTATACAAATTAGTTTAAGCGTTAGCCACTGTGTGAATTGATGGATCTTAACCAAACTTTGTATATAAAAACTTTACAGCCAATATTAAAATACTATAGGGCGCCGAACTTCTAATGGCCATTCTTTCAGGGCTTGGGGCCCAAACTGCCTTTTTTTCTTAAACGCTTAAGATTTTATTCTACATTCAACTATTAACAATCTTGACAAATAATGACAAATGTATCCATTATTATCCATATTGAAATGCACAGGTGTTTTGAACTTTATATCTTGTCCTGAATGGGCCCTGGGGCCCTTAATGCCGTTTTTTGCCTATATGAGCTACATAAATATTAGTTTATGCGCCAGCTACTGAGTAAATGAATGGATACAAAAATTTGGTAGCCCATATTAATATAATTAAGTGCACTGAACTTCTAATGTCAATTTCTTCGGGGCTGGTGCCCCAAATGTCTTTTTGCCGTATCTGTTTAAGATATTTTTCCCATTCAATTTTTAACGATCTTGAGAAATATCTCCCTGATGAAACTGAATTAAAATGAACAGGTTTTTGAAATTGACATCTTGCACCAAATGGGCCCGGGGACCCCTTAATGTCGTTTTTTCCTCCTGTATTAGCTATATAAAAATTAGTTTAAGCGTTAGATAACGAGAAAATAACTGGATTTTGACCAAACTTAGTATATAAAAGCTTAAAAGTCTATAGTAAATTACTATAAGGCACTGAATTCCTAATGTCCATTCCCTCGGCGTTGGGGGCCCCAAATGTCTTTTTTACTGAACGATAATAATTGTATTACCCATTCAACTAAAAATGATATTGATAAATATAGCTTGAGTACAATTGAATTTTAAAAAAAATTAAATTATCACTCATTTTGGGGCCGGGGCCCTTAATATCGTTTCTTCTTTTGTAAGCTTTTTAATTATTAATTTATTTATCCGTTTGCTATGAAACTTGGACTATTTTTTTTGCACACTTCCGTGAAGGTTTCTGACATAATTGTTTTAAAACATACCACTCATTGGTTTCTTTAAATATATTCAATTTCACTAAGATCGTTGCAACGCACGACGGGTCTGCTAGTACTCTATATAAATGAACAAGTGCGTTATAAAATAAAGATAGGGGCCGTCCATAAAGTACGTCACGCTATTTTTGACCATTTTTACCCCCCTCCCCCTATCACAAATCTCGACCCCCCCCCCTAAATTACGTCACACTTTCGAACAAAAATATTGTTTTTTATTAACAAAATAATTAAAAAATTAATGTAAAACACCGTGACGTCACACATGGCCGGAGCCCCCCTCCCCCCGTCACACTTTCTTACACCCCCTCCCCCCTATGGAGCGTGACATACTTTATGGACGGCACGATATAACTCTTGCGTAGCTTTGTTGTTGTAGTTGTTGTGTTATTAGTATTAATTTAAAGGCAATGTAATTTAGTATTTATAGTTTATTAACTTTATAAATGAACCTGTGTGATAAGGGAGACGAAAGTCATTAGTTGGAAAGGAAATATCAACATTAGACAAACACCAGACCTAATCAACATCAGAACATCATATCTTGGGCACTAATCAACGCCAGAACATCATATCTTGGGCACTAATCAACATCAGAACATCATATCTTGGCAAAACTTTCAAAATGTCTCACCGCCATGTATTGTCTACTGCTTCAAACAGTTGACTGTCCAGTTTGTGTCCCTACACCACATAATTTTGACAATTAGAGTTTGTCAGATTAATATTCATGTATTAAGTCGTGTATTAAGTCATGTATTAAGTCATGTATTAAGTCGTATGACTTACAGTTATGTCAGCCACAAGTTCTAGAGCAATTCTTGTCATTCTGGTCTTTTTATTTGACCTGAAGACCTGGAGAACCAAAGGGTCTTCGATTCTGGTATCGTCTTCGGGACTCGAGCCAGAATCTACAGCAGCAAACAATGCGATGCTGGTATCGGCATCGCTCGACTCGTCTAATACGAGAACAAAGGTAATCGCTGGGGCTACGATCAGGGCTAAAGTGGTCAGCAAGGCTACGTCCACCACGACAGGTCGGCCGGCCTTGACCTACACACCAGCGACCACGGAGACGGACTCGGGGCTGACCATGGCCCCAACGACAGCGCCTATGACAACATCCGCCCTACCCACCACATCCACTGCCGAGTACCCAGGTATGAGACCGTGGCTATGGCGGATTAGGGGGGGGGGCTGAACGGGCTAAAGCCAGGGGCCCCCGATGATTAGGGGTCCCCAAATTTAGTATATTTTATAAGAAAGATGGACAAATGTTTGCATGAATTCCTGAAAATAGCATAAATTAATTTAAACAAATCTGATTTTATAGGCTCACTAAGAGAAAATATTAAAGATTATTGTTTATATTTTTAAACTTCACTTTTTTCATTTGGCTCGTGTGGTCTTGAGGTACAAAGTCGCCGTGCAAGTGGTCACGTGATCGATTCCCGGCGTGGGCACAAATTATTTTTTTTTAAATTGTATTTTTACACTCAATATTAGGATACCGGCAAACAGTTATTTCTTCGTATTCCATTTTTTCATGAATAATCTTTGGCTGGGAAGGCCGATCCCGTAGTACAGACAAAGTATTTTAAAGGAACCGATGAACTATTTAGTTACAAGTTACAGTCTTATATTAGCTGCTAGCAATCATTTTATTTAAAGGAAACGCTGGCTGGATAGGGCCCCAGTTTGAATTGCAGCCAGGGGCCCCGTGCAGTCTTAATCCGCCCCTGGTCACCGAGGCATCAATGAACCATAGAAACAAACCAATGTTTCAATTTGGGTCTTTGTAATATGTAATCGTGTGTGTGAGAGAGTGTAACTGTGGCGGAGGGGGGCGCCTTATATTTTTTGAAGGGTGATTTTTATAACTCAGTTTACTTTTTTCATACGAATCAATAGATCTGACAAACTGTCTAACGAATCAATAGATCTGACAAACTGTCTAACGAATCAATAGATCTGACACACTGTCTAACGAATCAATAGATCTGACAAACTGTCTAACGAATCAATAGATCTGACAAACTGTCTAACGAATCAATAGATCTGACAAACTGTCTAACGAATCAATAGATCTGAAAAACTGTCTAACGAATCAATAGATCTGACAAAATGTCTAACGAATCAATAGATCTGACAAACTGTCTAACGAATCAATAGATCTGACAAACTGTCTAACGAATCAATAGATCTGACAAACTGTCTAACCAATGATGAGGCTCGCATGCGATGAAGTGAACCGCGTCCTAAGAGCCTAACGGCTCGACCCAAAAGAGAATGAACATTCAAGTCAATTTTATGATTTTTTAAATGTTTAATGTTTGACGGATATACAAAAGGCGGGAGGGGGGGGCGTCATTTGTTTTGAAACAAATCAACGCCCCAATCTCACCACTCTCCCTGAGGTCTGGCAAATTGGAAATGCATCGTGTGAAGATGAAAAAGGGCAGAACTTAAAATTTGTAATAAAGCTGCTGGAAAATGACGACACAATTTACTGAAAAAAATATTGACGTCAATGAAATTTGAAATATTGACTTGCTCATCTTATTCTATAAATTGTATGTTTATAGACTAATGTAGAATTATAGAGGGAAAATTCGGGTGAGTTTAGAGAATTTTGTTGTATTATTTACATTAATCAATTTTGTATCTGAGGATATCAATGACGTCATTATCTCGATGTCTTTACCCACCAGCCCCGACTCAACTAGGGATGGTCTGTTACAATACGGACCAATGTCGTAAAATTGACCCCTCCAGCACGTGCAGTCAGTCAAGTGTGACCAACAAATGCTGGTGCCCGGATGATACTTTTATCGCAGTCAATCTGAGCATGTGCATCAAATGTAAGTACTTTGATTATATAACGAACAACGGCGACAACCTGATTTTGTGGCGTACTGTGTATCAAATGTAAGTACTGTGTATCAAATGTAAGTACTGTGTATCAAATGTAAGTACTGTGTATCAAATGTAAGTACTGTGTATCAAATGTAAGTACTGTGTATCAAATGTAAGTGCTGTGTATCAAATGTAAGTGCTGTGTATCAAATGTAAGTGCTGTGTATCAAATGTAAGTACTGTGTATCAAATGTAAGTACTGTGTATCAAATGTAAGTACTGTGTATCAAATGTAAGTGCTGTGTATCAAATGTAAGTGCTGTGTATCAAATGTAAGTACTGTGTATCAAATGTAAGTGCTGTGTATCAAATGTAAGTACTTTGATTATATAACGAACAACGGCGACAACCTGATTTTGTGGCGTACTGTGTATCAAATGTAAGTACTGTGTATCAAATGTAAGTACTGTGTATCAAATGTAAGTACTGTGTATCAAATGTAAGTACTGTGTATCAAATGTAAGTACTGTGTATCAAATGTAAGTGCTGTGTATCAAATGTAAGTGCTGTGTATCAAATGTAAGTACTGTGTATCAAATGTAAGTACTGTGTATAAAATGTAAGTAATGTGTATCAAATGTAAGTAATGTGTATCAAATGTAAGTACTGTGTATCAAATGTAAGTACTGTGTATCAAATGTAAGTACTGTGTATCAAATGTAAGTACTGTGTATCAAATGTAAGTACTGTGTATCAAATGTAAGTAATGTGTATCAAATGTAAGTAATGTGTATCAAATGTAAGTACTGTGTATCAAATGTAAGTACTGTGTATCAAATGTAAGTACTGTGTATTAAATTTATGTACTGTGTATCAAATTTATGTACTGTGTATCAAATGTAAGTACCGTAATAAGATCAATGGACAACGAATCTTTCCAATTGTTTCAAATATTTTCTATGACACTGCATTCTTTCTTTCAAATTGTTTCAAATATCTTCTATGCCATTGAATTCTTTGTATCCAATTGTTTCAAATATCTTCTATGCCATTGAATTCTTTGTATCCAATTGTTTCAAATATCTTCTATGCCATTGAATTCTTTGTTTCCCATTGTTTCAAATATCTTCTATGCCATTGAATTCTTTCTTTCCAAATGTTTCAAATATCTTCTATGCCATTGAATTCTTTCTTTCCAAATGTTTCAAATATCTTCTTTGCCATTGAATTCTTTTCTTTCTTTCCAATTGTTTCACATATCTTCTATGAAATTGAATTCTTTCTTTCTTTCCAATTGTTTCACATATCTTCTATGCCATTGAATTCTTTCTTTCCAAATGTTTCAAATATCTTCTATGCCATTGAATTCTTTCTTTCCAATTGTTTCACATATCTTCTATGCCATTGAATTCTTTCTTTCCAAATATCTTCTATGCCATTCTATCCTTCCAATGTTTAAAATATATTCTATGCCATTATATCCTTCTAATTGGTTCAAATATCTTCTATGCCATTATATCCTTCCAATTGTTTCAAATACATTCTATGCCATTATATCCTTCTAATTGTTTCAAATATCTTCTATGCCATTACATCCTTCCTATTGTTTCAAATATCTTCTATGCCATTACATCCTTCCTATTGTTTCAAATATCTTCTATGCCATTATATCCTTCTAATTGTTTCAAATATCTTCTATGCCATTATATCCTTCCTGTTGTTTCAAATATCTTCTATGCCATTATATCCTTCCTATTTTTTCAAATATCTTCTATGCCATATAAACCCTCCAATTTGTGTCCAATGTTTCAAGTGCCTTCTGTGCTAAACGACCTCTGCGCCAGTAACGAGCACTGCTCCAGGTCGCTACTCAACAGTAGGTGTGTCACAGGTTTATGCAGCTGTCTAGATAAACACATATCTAACCGTAACAACACTGGATGTTACCCTCGTAAGTTGCAGTGTTACTCTGGGTAAATTTGTGTGTTGAATTGTGGTGCTAGTATGGGGTAATTTTTGTGTTGAACGATGGTGTTTATGTTGGTGTTGTATAATGGTGTTCCTCTGGGACAAATGTTGGTGTTTTGTATCACGGTGATCCTTTGGGTAAATTTGGGTGTTTTATAATGGTGTTACTCTGGGGCAAAAGTTGGTGTTGTATAATGGTGTTACTCTGGGGCAAATGTCGGTGTTGTATAATGGTGTTCCTCTGGGGCAAATGTCGGTGTTGTATAATGGTGTTACTCTGGGGCAAATGTTGGTGTTGTATAATGGTGTTACTCTGGGGCAAATGTTGGTGTTGTATAATGGTGTTACTCTGGGGCAAATGTTGGTGTTGTATAATGGTGTTACTCTGGGGCAAATGTCGGTGTTGTATAATGGTGTTACTCTGGGGCAAATGTCGGTGTTGTATAATGGTGTTACTCTGGGGCAAATGTTGGTGTTGTATAATGGTGTTACTCTGGGGCAAATGTCGGTGTTGTATAATGGTGTTACTCTGGGGCAAATGATTGTGTTGTATAATGGTGTTACTTTGGGGCAAATGTCGGTGTTGTATAATGGTGTTACTTTGGGGCAAATGTTGGTGTTGTATAATGGTGTTACTCTGGGGAAAATGTTGGTGTTCTATAATAATGGTGTTACTCTGGGGCAAATGTCGGTGTTGTATAATGGTGTTACTCTGGGGCAAATTTCGGTGTTGTATAATGGTGTTACTTTGGGGCAAATGTTGGTGTTGTATAATGGTGTTACTCTGGGGCAAATGTCGGTGTTGTATAATGGTGTTACTTTGGGGCAAATGTTGGTGTTGTATAATGGTGTTACTCTGGGGAAAATGTTGGTGTTCTATAATAATGGTGTTACTCTGGGGCAAATTTTGGTGTTGTATAATGGTGTTACTCTGGGGCAAATGTTGGGGTTGTATATTGGTGTTACTCTGGGGCAAATGTTGGTGTTGTATAATGGTGTTACTCTGGGGCAAATGTTGGTGTTGTATAAAGGTGTTACTCTGGGTCAAATGTTGGTGTTGTATAATGGTGTTACTCTGGTGCAAATGTTGGTGTTGCATAATGGTGTTACTCTGGTGCAAATGTTGGTGTTGTATAATGGTTTGTCTACATGTCTAGTCATACTTGGTTGTTTACCATTATTTGGGTTAGTCCAGTGGCGTATCCTAAAATTAAATGTTGACTTTAATGTTTCGGCAAACCATTTATCCTTCACCTATTATGTGTTCTTTTGTTAAGGTCTCTTATGAAAGATAAACGCATAGCCACCGAGTTCCGTTCATTTTATGAACAATAAAATCTCAGCTTTAAATAAAATGTTTATTTAGTCTGAGATGAAGATAAGAGATCTTTGATAACTCCACGTTTTCCCCTTCACCTCCAGTAAAATGACCACCTGTGATAACTTGCCCCACCCCCCACCCCATAATAACTTTATCACCTGTGATAACTTGACCAATTTCAGGTACGACCTAAGTTTTAAAATCTATCTTTAAAATACTTGTCGTCCTGCATAAACAATCAAACCTTTCATAACGAGTTCAATTCGTTCTAGGGTCTTACTCGTTGGCTAAACACTCATAGGAAACCATCCTCCCATACAAATCAATGTAACAATACGATAATCCGTTGGCTAAACACTCATAGGAAACCATCCTCCCATACAAATCAATGTAACAATACGATAATCCGTTGGCTAAACACTCATAGGAAACCATCCTCCCATACAAATCAATGTAACAATACGATAATCCGTTGGCTAAACACTCATAGGAAACCATCCTCCCATACAAATCAATGTAACAATACGATAATCCGTTGGCTAAACACTCATAGGAAACCATCCTCCCATACAAATCAATGTAACAATACGATAATCCGTTCCATGCTGACAAAAAAATACAAATTTTTCAAAAAAAATGTACTAACATTTATTCAAATAAAATTACTTATGAATTGTTAAAGTTAAAGAGTTAAACAACTAGAATACAATTTAGGTTTTAAACAAAAAACGTAAACAAAAATATGAATTTATGACAAATAATTATTTCCTTTTAACCAGAAAACTGTCCAAAGACAATTAATTTTGCCGAAGCTTCAAAATTTGACGAAAATGTGTCGTAACCGTTTCGTAGACATCCTTGACTCTCCATTTGAAACGTCCATCTCCTTAATTAATTGTTTTTAAGAATAGTGCAGATCGTTGATGTTGGCCGATTGTAGTTACGCGCTAGATTATCCCCCCTTGTTCTCACTCTTCAGTGGTTTTTCGTTTAATTTCAACAGGTTTTTTTTCTCTCTTATGATTGTCTTCTTGTGTTTTTTTTTCGAAGAAATTTTTGTTTGTTAGTTTGTTTGTTAGTTTGTTTGTTAGTTAGTTTGTTAGTTTGTTTGTTAGTTTGTTAGTTAGTTTGTTTGTTAGTTTGTTTGTTAGTTAGTTTGTTAGTTTGTTTGTTAGTTTGTTGTCCCATAACATTTATTCGAGGTCGTAGGGGGCTCCAATGTTTCCATTAGAACATTCTCGGGATTAGTAGACCTTGGCGGCGCCCATCCCTCTCCAGGTCAGCGGAGGACTTTCTTAGCGTTAGTCTTTCATCAAAATTTTTTATAGTTTAAGTGGACTAAAAAGAAGAAAATAATTTGAAACTTATAAATTCAAGTACTTTGATTTAATATGACTAAAAACGTGGTGCTGGTGCTTATGAGGTTTTACATATGCAGCTCATTCATTCTTTCACTTATACTTATAGATCTCTCTTTTGCCTTCTAAATTAAAAACACCCGCCCCACGCCCCCTTAAGGGATGACACCAAAATGTAAAATTATGTATGTTCCCGTTATTTGGCACTCGAAGTCTCGGCGGAGTTCTATGGGTTAAGTCTTGAGGGGGTGATACCACGAGCTACCGCCCCGGGTGACACCAACCCTAGTGACGCCTCTGCTTTTACCAATTGAAAAGTCTATGTCTGTCTTATACCTATAACTATGTTATTTTACCAATGCCCTGTACTCACGCTATATGTCCCATATTTTGTTGTCCTAAAGTCCCAGCAAAGTTGGGTGACTACTGTAGGAGTGACACGAACTGCATAGAGGCCATCAAAATGACGGTGTGTGACGTCACCAACAGCACGTGCGTTTGCCAACGCGGCTACACAGAGTCGACCAACACACTTTGCACAGAGAGTATGTTTGTCCGGGTTTTATTTCATGTGTAGGCATGTCACTTTGCGAATGTTGGGAAAATATGTTAATGTGATTTTTAAACACATGGAGTTAATATTCAACATTTCTTTGATTAAAATTAAAGCAGTCTTTATTCAATAAATTAGCCACCGGAAAACGGCTACATTCTGAATGGCCTAACTACTAAGCATTTTTTTCCACTGAATAAACCTAGCACGTTAGAAAATATTTGGGGTAACTCATTATATTGTTACATTCTGCAATTGCATGTGTCTACAAGTAATCTTTCCTTTAAAAAAAATGTAAACAGTAAACATAAATATTCTATCCAGGACCTCGCCTTCCTCAATATGTTCCAGCCATAATCCCGCCAGTCACAGCCACTAATTGTAGCGATACCAAGAAATGTGACAATTTGAACAACACGATTTGTGACCACGGAGAGTGCAAATGTGACTTCCGCTTCGCTCAGAGACAGTATGACAGCCCATGTGTCTGTGAGTATCTTGACATGATTGACACTGAGTACTAGTACTGAGTACTGGTGGTACTACCAGAGACAATACGACAGCCCATGTGTACATGAGTATCTTGACATGATTGACACTGAGTAGGCTACTAGTACTGAGTACTGGCGGTACTACCAGAGACAATACGACAGCCCATGTGTCCGTGAGTATCTTGACATGATTGACACTGAGTACTAGTACTGAGTACTGGTGGTACTAGTACTAGCAATTGAAAATTTTTAAAAAGGAGAGAGAAGCCAAATAAGAAAAGACTCCTCTAGTGTTAAAAAATAATCAAAATTATTATTATTATTATGTACATTTTAAATGCTTTCTACTTATTTTAAGTTGGTAAAATGATATTTTGGTTGCATCGATGACACTGTTACTGTTACTTCTGTTCTTATTTTTAGCTGTACAGACATATGAACTATCACTCTACCTGACTGAGCAGGCCGACACCTATGATTACATCCCTTTGGTGTACAAGGAAACTTTCAATGACACAAATTCCACAAAGTTTAAAGAGTTTCCTTACAGAGTATCACAGCGAGGGGTAGGACTGTGCAGTCTTCAAACAATAACAATATAAATGGGATAATTAGTGGCGGATTAAGGGGGTGCTGATTGGGCCACAAACACATTATATTGCATAATAAAGGTGGCAGGACTGGGCCCCAGGTGGAATTGCTGCCAGGCGCCCTTTGCAATCTTAATCCGTCCCTGGGGATAATGACATTTAATACCAAGGCACTAGAATGATGTGCTAAAACTAAATATACCCGCTAGTACCGGTAATACTTTTTTAAAGTACCTAATTGCCTAATCACTTCCGATATTATAATCTGTAAAAGAATTAGGTATAAAAATAATTAATATATTCTGAAATGTATTCTTTGCATTAAAAAAATTACTAGATCTAAATCCCTTTTCAGAGAGAAATATTTATTAAAATAATAAAAATTAATTTATTTTTTAATCATTTGCATGCTTATTATTACTAAACAATAAAAAAAAATAGTTCATTAATAAAACCTCACTTATTTTGATTGGTTTCTTACGGTAGAATATTTTTGCCATCATAAACTATGGTGGATTAAGGGGCCTGCTGATTGGGCTAATCCCAGGGGCCCCCAATGATTTAAGGACCCCAAACTTGTAATATTGTATAATAAATGTGGGATTGCAACCAGGGGCCCCGTGCAATCTTAATCCGCCCCTGCTCATAAATAATAAATGGAAAATTACTTCTATGTTATATTAAATGGCTTTTTTATTTAGCTCATCTATAGCAATACTTCAACGTTTACCTAAATTTGTGCATTAGAGTTTTAAGACCTTTTTTTTATCTAAAAATAATCAAAAGTAATTTTATTTGCTCAGAACTTTAATGTAATTTAGTGTAATGTAATTTATTTTATTTTGGAGAAAATCTTTTTTTTTAACATCTCTGTGAAGTAAACTCAGTCATTCATATGTCACACTTGTATGATACATGTAAACTCAGTCATTCATATGTCACTGTATATGATACATCTAAACTCAGTCATTCATATGTCACTGTATATGATACATGTAAACTCAGTCATTCATATGTCACACTTGTATGATACATATACTCATGTTACCATGTTGAAATAGAATCTTGTTATATAAATTACTATAATTAACTATCCGTCAATTTCCTTCAGATTGAGGTGCTCTTCTTCTCGTCTGGTCTGAGCAGCAGATACGTCTCTAGTGAAGTCATAGAAATTGTGAAGCCTGAGTCATCTGGATCAAGTGATCCACTGGGGGTCAAGGTCAATGCTCTACTGCACTTGACTGCCTACTATCTAAATGCCACAAGCTCAAAAGACATTTACTCTGTTATGAAGAATGAACTGGAAAGGTATTCCAACCCAATATTGATTTATGTTTTTAAAATCTCTTAAATCAGCGAATAAATTCCAAAGGAAGTTAGCACGGATGTTGAAATACATTTCATTTACAAATTTCCAGATATGGTATGTTTCTTGGTATGTTTCTTGGTATGTTTCTTTTAAAAAATTTAGAATAATTATTTTTTTACAAAAAAACTTTCAGCATTTTTTTGCCTGCATCCTGTTATAAATAACCTTAGTGGTGAACAGATGAGTAACTAAATATTGTAGAGCCTGGTTGGTCCTTGAAATTAACAAAACTAGGTTGGTCCTTGGAATTAACAAAACTAGGTTGGTCCTTGGAATTAACAAAACTAGGTTGGTCCTTGGAATTAACAAAACTAGGTTGGTCCTTGGAATTAACAAAACTGGGTTGGTCCTTGGAATTAACAAAACTAGCATTGGCATGAAAAAAAACCTCACATTAAAATATTAAATATGAATCATATAAATTATACAGAGCAAACCAAAATGGCCACCTTCCCCAATTTAAAATTCTCCTCTTCCTAAACCTATGGAAACAATTAAAAATCCAAAAAGAAAATTTTGCACAATTTTTTTCAAAGATTACTCTCTGTTAGTATTAAATATAAATATCCAAAAATTTTTGAGGTTGCATATCTTTATGTTAATATGGTGAAGTGAATATTAAAAGGCTGCCATTATTTCCAGAGAAGGATTCAAATTTTTGTGTGCTGTGACTGTGAGTCAATGCACAAATATTCAGCTTGTTTAATGTACAGTTTTGAGGAACTTTCATGGTTGCTAGTTTTTCTCCATTTTATAAGTCAACTTGGACAAAATGGCATATGACAAAATTTTTGGATACATGAAGAAGAATTTATTTTTATTTGGATATATTGAGAAATTTATTTTATTGTTGTTTGTATTTATCCAGAAGAAATAATTGTTGTTAGAATAAATATTAATAAGAATTTATTGTGTGTAAGTTGGGGGAAGCCATGAGTGTTGCTGCTGTTGAGAATAAGTTGAATTTTTCTAAAAACCTTAATTCAAGGGACTTACTTTTTTGAAATACATAAATACTATTGAGTAAACGGTGATGTATCACTTTAAAAATGATGCATTCAAATCAACAGTGCACAAAGTTTGAAGGATGGGAATTTTAAATATGACGTTTTGTAGCAGAGCCACACCAATAAGGGATTACAATTTTCTTCTTAAATCTCAGTGGTGTCTCAGGGGTGTCTCATTGGTGTCTCAAAAGAAAAACATAAAATTTTGAACATTTGAATATTCAACATTTAACTTTATATTAGGGCTGCGGAAATTATCGATTAATTTCTCGATTAATCGTTAAATTTTTTATCGATTAAATATCGATTAAAATAATTTTAATCGATAAAAATCCGATTAAAATTTAAGAAAATATTTATAATATTTTTTGTTAATTTTAGTAATAAATAATAATTTATTAATAATTAAAAATAATTTATATATGTATTTTTTACGTACAAACATCTCCCGCGTAATATTAAAATTTATTTTATTAATCTATGTTGACCGGCAGACGTCAACTATAAAATGGCTGACAGCCAGAGCCGTCTTTACACCATTTTGGGCCCCCGGGCAAAGAAATAGTGTTGGGCCCTTCCCCCGCAGAAATACAAAATTAATATACATAATATATATAAATAAACATATTCCCATGGGGCCCATATGCTCGTGGGCTCCCGGGCAAATGCCCAACGGGCCTATGCGTTAAGCCGGCCCTGCTGACATCTGCGCAGTTAAATTTAAACATATAACTAGAAAGTTGAGCAAATATGTTGTTTTTAAGCTAACTGCGGATGGCAAAGTCGAAGATGGTGAAAACGTTTACTGTGTCCACTGCCATAAACAATTCTCATTTAAAGGATCAAATACATCGCCGACGTACCACGTTCAGCACAAATCAAGTATCAACACATTGTCATGAAATTTAGTTCAAAATATTCTTAATTTTCAATGTCCGTGAGAAATGTTCAGTTTAATGACGTCATAAATGTCTATTTTTGTTTTTAATCGAAATTATCGATTAATTAATCGATAATTTTTCAAAAGTTAACTATTAAATTTAAATTAATCGATAACAGCCCTACTTTATATATATTCTATACACACGTAACTGGACTAAACACAAACCATAGATAAGCGTAGGACGCAATAAACAGATAAGATAAGATAACTGTATCTATCTCTATATGATAAAATTTGAATATCCAACATTTAACTTTATCATTTATATATATTGTATTCACCTTTGTGCCAACTTATCTCTATAACTATATGATAACATTTAATACAGCTGTTACAATACTGAAGTCTTCTTTATTTGACTTTTAGAAGTGACAGAATTCTGGGAGAGAGTGGACTCAAGATACAGGGCATAAACAAAGACAGTTTCAGTGTTACAGGTTATTATTAGTTTGTTATTGCATGCTCAAGTCTAAAAATATTTATAAATGTATAGCCCCTTAAATAATATCTTTAATGAAATAATATTTTCTTTTGAGGATGGCCATCAAGGGGTAATGCCAAATAGACATGTTAAAAAGGTTCTTATATAATTATTATATATTTATGTAAGTTCTTATATAATTATTATATATTTATATGCATGTAAGTTCTTATATAATTATTATATATTTATATACATGTAAGTTCTTATATAATTATTATATATTTATATACATGTAAGTTCTTATATAATTCATATTCTACGGGAAAGTTCTATTTTTATTAAGGAAAAATTTATGAAAAATTTGGGATTATGTACCAGCTCATCTTTAAAAATTATTTATTTAGGCTTAATTGTAATAGAAAATTGGTTCAATTTTTTTTTAAACTTCTCTGTTTAATTATTTTTTTTTAAAAAAAGTATACTACTAATTGCATTTATTACAAATTAAATTATCAGGTACTTGTCATTGTCAAATAAGCTCTATGTTAAAGATGTATTGGTAATGTATATGACATGATTTACATTTTTATATCATTTAATTATCCCTTAAATTCTTTAGACTATGATGAATGTGCCCTTAAGGAAAGAAATGATTGCTCGCAGTTTGCCAACTGTCTGAACACAGTGGGTAGCTTTATGTGTGTGTGTAAGCCGAGGTATGAGGACATGTCAGCCAAGAGTAACCTCAGGCCAGGGAGAGTCTGTGAAAGTAAGTTGTACTCAGCTCACAGGAGCAATTTCTAAGTTACTCCCAGGAAATGAAACTATGACTAAATGTTGACTGACATTACAAGGGGTGTATTTCAGGGCCTATGACTATGACTAAATGTTGACTGACATGACCATGACTATGACCATGACCATGACTATGACTAAATGTCTTATAACAAACGGGTGCAGGAGGGGGTTGGCATAGAGTTAGCTAAACGGGGGAGGGGGGGGCTAAAGATATTTCTTGAGTCCAGGGGACACAAAATATTAAAATTTCCCCTACCACCCTTTAATTAATATATTACACTATAACGTGACGTAAGACTCATTTTGCCATCCCTGTGTATCTTGGCACTCGTGGACATATGTACACCTGCAGCATTTTGCTACGCCACTGTAGCTACCCCACCCTGTCAATAAAATACCTCATACAAAAACACAACAAACAGAGAAGTATGAAGATTTGTCCTGGGAGAAGAGGGATAATCTACACAAAGAAGTATGACACAACAGGAATCTTCTGGAATAAATTGCTAATGACAAAGAGATCTGGAGCTCTGTGTTAGGCTGCCTATACCCCCCCCCACGCCCTCCCCCAGCTGTGGGGAAGTGCAGTGCTGGTTATTGTGATACAATGAATTAAAATTTCAAATATTATATTACACATTTTTAATTGGATTTTCAATTCTTGTGTAAAAAATAACCTAAATATAGCCTAAAAATAACCTATATATAGCCTAAATATAACCTATCTATATATTACTTAAATATAACCTAAATATAACCAAATATAACCGTGATGTTTCTCCTTATGTTTCAAAACTAAACTTTATGTACTTCTTGCAGAGAAACACCCCCCCCCAAACAAAAATAGTTTTTTTTTAAATTACAGTTACAGATAACTTACTTAGTTTAGTGAGACTAGTACTGGTACTGGTATATGCATTATAGATAAATTAGGGAAAATTCAAAAAGAGCAGCAATATACATTAGAGTAACACCATTATTTAAATCATTAAACCTAGAAACACTAGAGGATTAAAGAATAAAGCGCAATGTAATACAAAAGGCATTTCATTCTAACCTGGAAGTACTACACAAAGTTAATTTAATTAATACAACTCTCAGATAGGCATAGGGATAAATTTTTATTCTGTGTGCAAGAACAAACATATAAATTCTCATTCTTCCCGTTTGTAATTCGGGCGTGGAATGGGTTATCTGATCAAACCAGGAACATCAACACGCTATCAACACGCCATCAACATTTAAAACACTTTAAAAATACAAGACAAGACATAAACCAGATAAAAATAACACGCAATAATCTTGTGTAATTAAGGATCATCTGCAATAGATATACATGTAACTATAATATTGGATAAAGTATCTATTTTGAACTTCATCAAGTCCGATTGTATTATTAAAATATTATCAAAAACTTAGTTTCTCATATTACAAATATTTAAATGTGTTTTTCTTAATGAATGGTTGTACATACCAGCCAGACATCAAGGCTGTACACTTGCAATGTACATACCAGCCAGACATCAAGGCTGTACACTTGCAATGTACATACCAGCCAGACAGACATCAAGGCTGTACACTTGCAATGTACATACCAGCCAGACTTCAAGGCTGTACACTTGCAATGTACATAACAGCCAGACATCAAGGATGTACACTTGCAATGTACATAACAGCCAGACATCAAGGCTGTACACTTGCAATGTACATACCAGCCAGACTTCAAGGCTGTACACTTGCAATGTACATACCAGCCAGACAGACATCAAGGCTGTACACTTGCAATGTACATACCAGCCAGACTTCAAGGCTGTACACTTGCAATGTACATACCAGCCAGACAGACATCAAGGCTGTACACTTGCAATGTACATACCAGCCAGACTTCAAGGCTGTACACTTGCAATGTACATACCAGCCAGACAGACATCAAGGCTGTACACTTGCAATGTACATACCAGCCAGACTTCAAGGCTGTACACTTGCAATGTACATACCAGCCAGACAGACATCAAGGCTGTACACTTGCAATGTACATACCAGCCAGACTTCAAGGCTGTACACTTGCAATGTACATAACAGCCAGACAGACATCAAGGCTGTACACTTGCAATGTACATACCAGCCAGACTTCAAGGCTGTACACTTGCAATGTACATACCAGCCAGACTTCAAGGCTGTACACTTGCAATGTACATACCAGCCAGACAGACATCAAGGCTGTACACTTGCAATGTACATACCAGCCAGACTTCAAGGCTGTACACTTGCAATGTACATACCAGCCAGACAGACATCAAGGCTGTACACTTGCAATGTACATACCAGCCAGACTTCAAGGCTGTACACTTGCAATGTACATACCAGCCAGACATCAAGGCTGTACACTTGCAATGTACATACCAGCCAGACTTCAAGGCTGTACACTTGCAATGTACATACCAGCCAGACAGACATCAAGGCTGTACACTTGCAATGTACATACCAGCCAGACTTCAAGGCTGTACACTTGCAATGTACATACCAGCCAGACTTCAAGGCTGTACACTTGCAATGTACATACCAGCCAGACTTCAAGGCTGTACACTTGCAATGTACATACCAGCCAGACTTCAAGGCTGTACACTTGCAATGTACATACCAGCCAGACAGACATCAAGGCTGTACACTTGCAATGTACATACCAGCCAGACATCAAGGATGTACACTTGCAATGTACATACCAGCCAGACTTCAAGGCTGTACACTTGCAATGTACATACCAGCCAGACATCAAGGATGTACACTTGCAATGTACATACCAGCCAGACTTCAAGGCTGTACACTTGCAATGTACGTACCACCCAGACATCAAGGCTGTACACTTGCATTGTACATACCAGCCAGACTTCAAGGCTGTACACTTGCAATGTACATATCAGCCAGACATCAAGGCTGTACACTTGCAATGAGGGGAAATAAAAAATGCCCCCTGTCTCTTTCTAAAACTTATTTTCTTTAGTGCATAAGAGGGCAACAATGAAATATTTTAAATACTTCATGCAAAATGTCTAAAATAAAATAATACTAACTAAGATGATAATATTTATGTTTTAATACTTTTATTTACAGTTCCTCACCCAGCTACTACTGTTACCTATAGTGAACTGTAAGTGGTTATTTTTACTTTATAAATTAACTTTATTGTTACGGAGTTAAAATAATAATTTTTTTTTATATTTTCATTTCCATGAACCTACTTTGTGTGCCATACCAGATAGGCTCAAATATCACTTCAGAAAAGTTTATGATTTCTAAGATATAAATTTTCCAATAGGTTCCATTGTGTTATCAATATTATTTAAATAATATTATATCTGAATTTTATCTTATTCACAAAAGCTTGATTCAAGATTCTAAAAGAAAATTTGTTAAATTTAAATAATGATCAGAAGGTGCTTAACTGAAACTTCTTATTTTCAGATGTTCCTCAGATGACTGTAAAACAAAGTGGGAGTGTATGTATCATAATGTATTTGAGCGAAATGTCTTATACTCAAATATTGCCACAAGTCTATTTTAAGTATTTTTATTGTCCTAGATAACTTAAAGTCATCTCTGTAATGTCAATCAATTTGTTCTGTTTGAATGTCAGTTTCACCTCTACTTTTATCCTAAATATTTTCTTAAAACAATGTTTATAGGAGGAACAGTAAGTTAGTAAATTATGTCATTGTTTCCAGAAGGTACAGTAAATATAATGTTCATATTTATTTCAATGTCTCCAGACGTGGCACTAGCTCTGACATTGTTCTTTCTTATGGTCATGTCATTCATTACCTATGAGATCATACAACGAAAGCAGGATTTTTCAGCAAGGTACTTAGACTGAAATCATTTGCATATATTATGATATATTCAAAACAGTTGAATGCTCTAAGATTATTTAAAATTCGTCTTTAAAAAATTAGTTCACTTTAAAATATCCACTTAGTTTCATTGTCAATGAATGATATCAGTTATATCAATGATATCAGTTATATCAATGATATCAGTTATATCAATGATATCAGTTATATCAATATATAAGTTGGATGAAAATGTGACTTTATAAAAAAAAAGAAGATGAAGCCGTATTTGACTATGGCCACTGAACAAAATAATTACATTTTTTGTGATTTAACCTTTATTATAATTATTGTCATGTGTAGATGAACTCATGAAGTTTTACATTGTATTCAACGACTATGTTTTGTCCTATAGAAAACTTTATGAAAAATTCGGAACAACAAAAATTCGTAAACTGAGGCAGGCCAGCATGAGAAGAATACAGGAGAGTAAGAGAAAAAGGAGAGAGGAAATAAAACGGAAAAAGGATGACAAAAAGAAGAAAAAAGAAGAAGAGAAAAATCAGAAAAATGAGGAGAAGAAACTCAAAATAATTGCCAGGAAAGACACTAAGAAGGCCAAAAAAGACAAAGGTAGAAAAGGTGCAGACAGTGATGTCAATGATGATGAAGGTAATTTTGTTATAATTTACAGTATTTAATCATTAATCAGTTTATAACATGTTTAAATTTTGTTGGTTTGAAGCATTAGTCAGAAGTAAAAAGGCTAGATCATGATCACTAAATTTTATATTGGAATATTTAAAATATGTAAGTAATGTTATTCACTAAAAGAATCATATTGTCACAAAAATGGTTACCTTTACTGGTTTAATGAATGGCTTATTTATATTAATGAGATCCAGTACATATATGCAGTGATAGTAGAAAGCCTGTCTTCAATTATAGGGTTCAATCGTTTTCTGATACACTACCAAGATTTTAATACCTTAGTTTTGTCTTAGGCAGAAAACACAATAAAAGTAACTTATTTACTTCTTCAAATATTAATACCTTGATTAAACCTCATACCTGTTACTTACCACATTAAAATGTGTTTGTCTTTCTATAGAAAACAATACCCCATCTGTGGTTGAGATTCTTTACCCACCATCCTTTGCAGAAGAAGAAATCTGTCACGTCAACATCCCAGGAAGCACAGGTGATGATGACAGAGCGCCAAGAATATTTGTTTCATCAGCTATTGAAGAGTCGCCAGTTTAAGTTACCAAGAATAGTTCTTTCATCCGCTATTGAAGAGTTGCCAGTATGAGGGATAAATTATTGTACAAAATGAAATTAATTCTATTTTTGTAGTTACACGAATTTTAAATTCAAAGAAATAAGCTAATATTAAATAGATACTATATACATTATGCTTAAAATGTTAACTTGAAGAGTAGGTCTTTTTATCAAAACCTACACAGTAAATATAACTTGGGTTATATTGTATTAATTATATTACACATAACAAGCACACATCTTTTTTGCACATGGCAAGGGTATTGAAAGGAGTGGCAAATGTTTTAAAATAAACTATTGCTTATGTTATTATTGTTATTAAACCAATGTCACATGTTCCACTCAATGGCATTTAATCATATTTTTTTAATAGCAAGGAAGTGTAGAGCAATTTTAAACCATCTTTGCACTTTGTTATGCAAAATAGTTTATTTTTGTAATAGTATTTAAATCTGTAAATATTGTTTTGCCCAAATTTGTATTTATATTACCATAATTTTAAACTTTTAATTTTTAAGTATTGTTATGCTTTTTTAGACTAATATGCAAGTAATAATACAGTTACAGTTCTAAGTGAAATTTAATTATCTTGTCCACATTCAGTAAATGCACTATAAATTAAAGCAATTATGAGCTATAAAGCAGTACAGAAATGCTTGTAGGGTACACAAAAAGTGTTAAAAATAATTGTGTAATAGGATTATTCATTTGCCGTTTTCAATGGTTATTTTACAAACACCATCCACCAATCTAATTTCCAGGACTATGAAGTGCCTTGACATTTTGTTACAACAATTTAATTAGGTGCACTAATTCTAAAACTTCTAACTATGCCTGACCAGTTGAAAATTAGTCTGAATTTTAAATACATTTACCACAGTATAGAATGTTATAAAATATGCTGTCTGTGCTCAAATATTTCTGTAGGTATTAATTTATTGAAGACAAATTGTGCATTCCGTTCATACTACATGTATTTAGTTATGAACTGTACATAATTGATGTTAAGGATGCATTCAGCTTCAGTCAAACCCTTGGAAAACTTTCATTTTGATATTGAAAACTAATTCTTTTTCAGACTGAAAGTATGTAATCTCAAACATTTTGAAAAAATAAACATTTACAAATACCATGTCAAGTTTTGGAATTGCTAAAATTATGTGTTATTACAAGATGTATGTACCTTGACTATTTCAGTAATTCTGATAAGTCATAAAATTTTTGCTTATTAAAACTGAATTTACTCAAACTGTAAGGGATGAAAAGAACTAAGGCGAGTTATCAAAAAAGACAAGACTTTTATTTAATATTTCCTTAACAACCCCATCTACAAGGTTGGGAAGAAAACCTCTGTACAGCAATCACACAAATCACAACTTTCAGCCAAAATTTGGTCTACAAATAAGAAATACAAGGAAATACGGTTAACTATGGAATTTAACATTAAAACATAATCTTAGAGTTATGTAATAAATCAGTAACTTGTAAACCATCTGTCTAGCATACACCATTTTCAATTTAGGTAACAGGTGATAAATAAAAAAATTCAAATGATGAAACTAGAGATATGATACTGAATTTATTTGCATCAGTTGATATCACAAAAACAAAACCAGTACCATACAGCATAGAGGTGGAGTTATAACCAATAGCTATATAGACCAGATTGCTATACTAACAATGTACGTCTGCCAGTCAGTCACATACAAAGTTATAGTCTCGTAAGCAGTTTATACTGTCACGTGCTTAAAGTTTATTTTGTTTAATTTTTTTTTAAATTCACAACTGATAACTATAACTCATAAACTGGCAACAAGCACAATTAACCTGCCCCAACACTAATAAATCAAGTGGCCCACTAACAAGCAAATGTCCACAACTTCTTTTGGTCTATGCACGAGTCTGTAGTTAAATATTCATATTTCATGTATAGAAAAACCTTGGTCTCTCCTCATGCACACACATACTGCCAAACATTTGTATATCATATAAGTTCAATCACTAATTAATTTTGTTTTATGTTTTATTAACAAAATGAAATTTGTATTCTATGCATTTCAGTATCTTGTTAAAATGCAAACAGGAGCAGGAAGGCCATCATGAGGCAGAACAGACCCATAGCTTCAGAGAGGGCAAATCCCAAAATAGCAAAGGAGAACAGCTGTCCTTTCAATGATGGGTTACGAGCATATCCAATAACAAGACTTCCGAAGACGCTGCCAATTCCAGCCCCTGAATTAGAAAACAAGAGACACGTTCAACAAATGTACAACTTCAACAAGAAAATACTGTCTTAAATTGTAAAAAATAACTGGTTTGCCCATCATCCTCAATTTTTAAAATTATCTTACCTGATCCGGCGACACCTACTGTGGCAGCACCAGCTCCAATGTATTTTGCAGCCTGATCAATATCCCGTTGAACAGCACTAGTTTGGAAAGATCGGATCTAAAAGGAACAAAATAGTTTATATTAATCCTATTTGCCCAAATCAACATCCTCAACATAAAAACATAAGACACTGTGTTTCTTCAGTGGTTCCATGTACAGCAGCCATCATCAATATCTGGATTGTAACATGTTTTCATCATTGGAAACCCAGGCAGCCACTTTCCATTAAAAAACAAAAGCGTTAAACCCTAAAAATTATAAACAGGGCAATTCAGAAAATATTTTCAAGATTAAAACTTTCAACAAGACTTGCATTGGGAAAAGATTTTTAACAGGAAAAGGTGTAGAAACAAAGCTCGCTTACAGAAAGTTCCTAACAAATCAAATGCATTGTAAAGCCTTTACAATAAGTCTACTGATCCTCAATAATGTTAAAGGTCTGAATTGTCAAAAATGCACCCCCACAGGTTTTAATATACTTTAAAAAAATTATTCTGATTTTTTTTTACCCCATCTTAACACAGATGACCTTGACTCAGCATGTCAACTTTTAAAATATTAAGGATAAAGCATGGATTTCTAGTATAAATTCTTTAAGTGAACAAAAAGAAAAAAGATGTTGGAGCTATAAAAAAAAAGACACTAAAACGGCTCTTGACAATGGTCTTCTTACAGTTAGTTTATATAATGACAAGCAGAGATTGTTTCTTCAGTGGTTCCATGTACAGCAGCCATCATCAAAGTCTGGATTGTAACATGTTTTCATCATTGGAAACAATAAGTGGGCCTAACAACTTATACAGTTACGACACGAGCATGACCATCTTTGTAAAAAAAAATTATTTACCTGGTTAATAAGTGATGAAACGCTGGGGGATTTGGCTGCTAGACTTAGGGCACTGATACCACTGTAACCAGATAAACTTACACTTGGCTGTTGCTGTTTTTTTTAAAGAGAAACGTAAACTTAGTCATGTTAATTTAAGTTTATGCTATTTTAAAGATTAAAATATAAATGCATTTAGATACATTACAATAAACTTATGTAAAACAAAACTTTAAAAACTATCTGAATGGTGAAATATGACATTAACCACAACAAATAACCTTACCTCTGTCTTAAGAACGACTGTACTCCCCAATGGCCTCAAGGCTGAGCGACTAAGGATGCTCTATTTAGAAAAAGCAACCAGTTACAGAAATCAATAACATGAAGGTTTCAGTTACATTAAGGGCTCAGAGCTTAGGTTGATAAGTGATACCTATCTAGCCAAACAAGGCTGAATGAAAAGGCGAACATGATAAATTCAGACAGGCCTGAGCCACCATTCCATTCAACTCAAGGTCAATAGTGACAAAATTTATGAAGTAGGAAATATTGAAACAAGAAGAATATAGTAAATCTAAATTGCTAACATCAATAACTTGTGCTTTTACTTTTGTAGGTGTAATATAATAAGGCCTTAGTCAGCCACTGCCTGCTTGAGGTTTTTTATCATTCGGGACTAAAATAAAAGGGACACAAGGTTACCAACTCCCATAACCTCGAACCCGGGAGATTATAGAATTGCAAACATTATAACACTTAACAAAATTATTTTAACATATTACAATTTATATCTCCCAGGTCATAGTTAACCGGGAGACGGGGCATGAAAGCAGATTCTTGGAGACTCCCAGCAAAAACGGAAGAGTTGGCAACCCTAGACAGTCTTACATAAAAATAAAAGCCACCATCGTTAGTTATAAACTAATGATAAAGTTACAAATGTTCATTTTTTTAAAATATTAAATTACTAAAATTGTTTAGGCCTATAATTCTAATTGATAACTCTATGCCCCCAGTACAAGTTAATATAAGGTCATCAGTAGGTCATACAGAAGAACTAAATTATATTCATAATTTCAAGAAAGAGAACACCAGGTCAAAAGCTGTGATATCAGCGATTCTACCTTAATGCTTTTTACCCTGCATTTGTCCAAATCATTGACATTTTTTTTAAAGCTCTACTTTGGTCCTAACAACAATTTTTAAGCACAACAACAATGGAGAGACCCTTTCTCCAAGTCAAAGTTAAGTCAAATTAAATCGAAAAGCACATCAAACTATAGCGTTGTGTAATAAATAGAACGACAGCTCATACACCGGATTCTTTCTTTAAAATTATCGTATTGTATCTTACCAGACATCTGGCTGTGGGCTGGGCGAACTTTGCACAAGCATACATGTTTAACTTTGGTTTAGGTCGAAGAACCTGTTAAGAAGAAGCCGGTAGTCCAATTTTAGCGGAAATCATAACAAATATATCGAAAGTACCTTACTTACGTTTAATAATTAGTGCATTTAAGACAAATATCGCAGTAGAAATAATTACACTTATAAATATAAAAGGATGATCTGAATGGAACACCGATCCCGGATTGATTTGATATGTACCTATTCAGCTCCAATGGCCAACCTAGAGGTGAAAACGAAGGAGACAGAGTTAATACGCATGCGCGAGTTATCACAGATATTTCCGTCAATGACGACAAGGAAACAAACTAAAACTATTTGAAATTAACGAGACAAATCTATTTAAGATTTAATAAAAATTGTCACTATAATTTGAGACATAATAAATGCACGATACCTCAGTCACAATCTGGACTCGCCACATATAATGTACAATTTGTTTTAAAAAAATTCTTTCAATACCAAATATTCATACCGTAAAGAAATAATAATCTTCTGTATAGAAGGAGCGTCTGTAAACAGATAAGATATAAGATACTCTACAGACCGTCAGACGCCATTTGAAGTTAGATGTGTTCAAATCTGATCGGAAATTTTTTTTTAAAAAAAACGTAAAAAAACAAGTTTTTGACTATAAATCCAGGAGCGGCATTTGGGGGTGGCAGCTGGGGCAATCGCCCCAGGCCCCGCGCTTAGGGTGGCCCCGCGTTTCAGACTTGAGAATATTTCGTCCAAGTTATATTCACCGTAAACAATTATAAAGTGATTCGCTGATGTGATTGACCAAGATATATGAGAATATCATCCTGCATGTCGAAGTACACCGCATGTAGTCATGTACACAATACACTTGCGATTAGAAACATGCATTTGAAATATTGCCTTGTACAATAAATTGCATTTTAACGTAAGTCGTTACGGTATTTTTCGAAAAGAAACCATTGTTCATAAAACGCGAACATAAATATATTTTAGTAACACAAGAGCCGGCAGATATTGCACTACTGAGTTTGCGCAATAATTGATCTAATCAAGATATTATGACCTTTTGGGCATATTGGTAGTTCGCGATCGTTACCAGTACTCTGGTCCCGTGAGGTCATTGTTGCACCAGGCCTCGCGCGTACATAACGCCGCCTCTGTATAAATCTGTTTATATACGAGACATAACTAAAAGAATGTTCATTATAATACGCAGCGCACGAAAATCTAGAAATCCAAAATTATAGTTATGTCTCGTAAAACATGTTTAATATAATGCGCACCGATCGGGAATATATTTTTAAAAAGTCATCATCATCATCATCGCCCTTCGTCCCATCTGGGGCATAGGCCATGAACAAAGCCTCTCCAGGCATCCCGGTCCTGCGCCAATCTTTCTATCTGCCCCCAGCTGTCAATATTGTCAATATAATACGCACCGAATCGCGCAACAGGAAAGTATTAAAAGGGTCGTTCAATATAATACGCACCGCGACAGTCTATCTCAAAAAAATTAGCATGATACATAGAGATAAATAAAATAATATAAAAATTCAATAATTTAATTAAAGTACATGCGATCGATCTGAAATTTTGCATACATCGTTTTTATCATCGGCACGAGTCTGGCTGCAAAATTTCAGCTCGCTAGCTTACGAGGAATGGGGTTAAAATCGATCCAAAGTTTTTTCGGCAATCTAGGGCTCAAACAGACACCACGAGTTATGCGAAACGGATTGCGCGGGGCCCAGTTTGGGTAGGGATAAGGAATTAATAAGGATAATAAGTGAAAATTAAGATAGGTTGGGCCTATGAAAGCGCGGGGCCCACTGCGGCCGCGTAGGTTGCAGTGGCCTAAGACCGGCCCTGGTGTTCAGTACAGCCAATTAAACACCTTCGATATTTGATGAGAATGACTGATATGTTCACCGGTGAACAAGAAACACGAACTAAAACGATTCCAACGCGACTTCAATGCATATAGTTGAGGATAAAGGTTCACATTCACGGTTCTAATGCAATTATTAGCCCGCTAAATTAACACATACGATTTTTTTTAAATTGACTCCATTGAAAGGGAATTAACTTTTAAAGATTCGTTCTGTAAAATTTTTAATGGGTTGTTAATCTTTGAAATCGTTACCAATTCATGAGCCCATTATTTGAATGTTAATTTATATTGGTCTTGGAATTCACTACTTTCCATCACATAAAAAGAAATAAAAGATTGAAATTATATTTAAATTTTAAAACTTGATAATAAGAGTGACATATATAAATAATTATATCAAAAGCTTTTGAGGTAAAAAAAAATACTTTTGTTAAGCTATTATCTTCAGAGGCAACTTGCATTTCACATTTGTTGTCGGACGACTAGAATCAGCGTCACACTCTTTGGTCACAATGATGTAACGCCCGTTTAGATTTCCGCGTGCTTAGATCACTACTCTTTACCAAATGTGTCTGGAAGCGACTGCTTTGGTGAGGGAAGGAAGGGGTTTTGGAGTTTTAAGTTCCTCTTTTTAAAGTTTCAATCTAGATATCTTTGCCTAGTTGAGTTGACTGGACTCGTTATTATTTTTAAAGTAAATCATTTGACTGTTGTCATTTGACTGTTGTCATTTGACTGTTGTCATTTATTTCAAGACTTTAAATTTAAAAGAAAAAGAAAGATTACAGAAAAATTTTATTAAAAAAACTCTAGAAAAGAAATACTTTCAAAAATAGTTTCATAAATTAATAAAAAGATAAAATTTATTTAACATTCTGTAAATAAAACCGTAACCTGATAATGTTATTACAGATATCGCTGTGACCTCTAGCTGAAATAAAAGTTAAGCAGCAAATAACATATCACATGGTGTATGTATGTGAAGATATGTGTGATTGCTCATATATGTGTTTTATGGACGTATGTGTGAAAATGTGTGTGTATATGTATTCAAAGATGAGTGTGAGTTTGTAGGTGTGTTTTGATTTGTCCGTGTGTATATGTGAAGATGTGTGTGTATATGTGAAGATGTGTGTGTATATGTGAAGATGTGTGTTTTTTACATTTTTTTACATGGTTTTGTTTGGTGTTTTTTAAAAATTAAATAACGAGGGTGACACATACGCACTGCGGTTATCTACCTGCCCACCACCCTTCACCACCCTAGCTTGCAAATCATAAACTGTGATTGGCCGACCCTAGCGAATGTTGATAAGGGAGATCGGATCTTCTTATTACCTGGCTCTTCTTTAAATGTCTGTCCTGCTAGAGTAGCTGTAAGCCGGAATGTCTGTCCTGCTAGAGTAGCTATAAGCTGGTATGTCTGTCCTGCTAGAGTAGCTATAAACTGGAATGTCTGTCCTGCTAGAGTAGCTATAAGCTGGAATGTCTGTCCTGCTAGAGTAGCTATAAGCTGGAATGTCTGTCCTGCTAGAGTAGCTATAAGCTGGAATATCTGTCCTGCTAGAGTAGATACAAGCTGGAATGTCTGTCCTGCTAGAGTAGCCATAAGCCAGAATTTAAAAGCTTTTGTTGTTTGTAAAGTAAAAATGTTACTTTTATCAATATGTTAAATTTGTGACTATTTCTTTCGTAAATAAAAAAATAAATGATGTCACGTTTGTCAATAT
The DNA here is from genome assembly GCA_944989445.1 of Ampullaceana balthica. Taxonomy (NCBI): domain Eukaryota; kingdom Metazoa; phylum Mollusca; class Gastropoda; family Lymnaeidae; genus Ampullaceana; species Ampullaceana balthica. The sequence continues at coordinate 978,988 of CALYLW010000300.1, read as the reverse complement.
TTCTTTTGTCAAAAGTGTTACTTCTGTCTATACTTTACAATTAAAATATTAAAATGGAACATTATAAAATATAAATACTTACTTTGTTATACAAGTTATTATACAAATATAAATACTTACTTTGTTATACAAGTTATTAGACAAAGAAAGCCTGTGTATATACTATTGGAACAATTAAATCTACTTCTGTTTATTTTGGCTCCCTTCAAAAAGTTGAGGTTTTGTCCGTGGAGATGGGGGGCATGTCGGACCGCTGACCGGGGTATTAGTGTCTGAAGGTTCTTGAACAGAAGGCGATGGACACAAGTGCGTCAGCTGTTGCCATCTAAATATGTGACATTCTCTTTTAGGGTCGATTTTGACACTCTTAGGACACAGCTTAACTTATCGCATGCGAGCCTCATCAAGCGGTATCGTAGTATAGATACCTTTCAACGGGTATTGCATGTGAGCCTCATCAAGCGGTCATCGCCGTAAAGGTCATCGCCGTAAAGATACCTTTCCACAGGTATCGGGGGTTACTCCATCCAAATCCTCGCCAGCTCGGGGCACTCTACCAGCAGGTGATCAACCGTCACCCCAGAGTTGACACACAATCGACAGCCAATATCCCTTCTCGTGTTAAACTTGTGAAGGTAGCTCCGTGTGGGACAGTGTTCAGTCCTAGCTCCGTGTGGGACAGTGTTCAGTCCTAGCTCCGTGTGGGACAGTGTTCAGTCCTCATCTGAGTGACGAGTGTCTGGTTGCTACGTTCAAGCTTCCACCAGGGATCGCTCTTGCTCTGTCGCTGCATAAACTGGTAAACTATTCTGGCCGTGTCTCCAGATGCCCAGCCCTTGAACAACTTATCATGGAAGTGGTTCTTTAGCCACGATATGACCCCCACCCCCACCCCCAGCTGGGTGATCGGACTGTTGGGTTGTGCTGGGCACTCCCTTCTCTTGCCAACAAATCACCCCAGTCTAACTGCATGCGGCACGCCGCTGTGCCCAGTAATAAACTGCAAAACTACTTTACCGCCACGTGCCAGGATATCACCTACTGTTTACAGAATGACACTAACCATCTTTGCCTCCATAGAGGATCGGCTCACGGCTTCGAGTGAAAGCCGTGAGTCAGTGAAGACAACTATGGTCGCGGGAAAACCTTTCTCTTAGCTAGGCGACGCCGCACTACCTTCAAACCCTTGTGGATTGCCCCCAGCTCTGCATCGTGGCTAGTAACTGCAATTCCACACGTTCCAGACAGCTCGACACTGTCCGACACAAGTTGGGGGTATTGAATCAGTACGCCGTATCCACTTCTTCCATCCTTGTAACATGAGCCTTCAGTGAAGACTTTAACCACGACTTTAGCCTCGATTGTCTTAAGAGCCTCGTCTCGCCTTTGCTCGATGGGGCTTGTGCTTTGGTCACGGCTGATGGGGCTTGCTTTGGTCACGGCTGATGGGGCTTGCTTTGGTCACGGCTGATGGGGCTTGCTTTGGTCACGGCTGCATTCACCAGTGTCAGACATAGTTTAGGCAAGTCATGGCTTTCATGTGGTCCCTTTTCGGGTACAGTTGCATTCGTTCCATTTGTTCGGGTATGGGGACTGAATCCTCCAGTTCGTGGACCATATCCATAAAGACTGGCCATTTCAGTCGGGTTCTCTGTACCCAGCGGTCTTGTAATTGAAAGCAGGGTTCGTCATGCCCCAACCTACGATATCGCCCAACCATGCTCCTGATTGCTTTGTCTCGCCTTATCGCCAGGGGTTCTACATTAGACATAATTTCTACGGCGGCTGTGGGTGTTCTCAGTAGTGCTGTTGTTACCTCAACTGATCCCATTAGAAGATTGTTCCAGTCACTACTAATCCTTGGCAGGAGTTAGCAGCTCTTGTATTGCGTCCTTAACAGGAGTTAGCAGCTCATGTATTGCGTCCTTGGCAGGAGTTAGCAGCTCTTGTATTGCGTCCTTGGCAGGAGTTAGCAGCTCTTGTATTGCGTCCTTGGCAGGAGTTAGCAGCTCTTGTATTGCGTCCTTGGCAGGAGTTAGCAGCTCTTGTATTGCGTCCTTGGCAGGAGTTAGCAGCTCTTGTATTGCGTCCTTGGCAGGAGTTAGCAGCTCTTGTATTGCGTCCTTGGCAGGAGTTAGCAGCTCTTGTATTGCGTCCTTGGCAGGAGTTAGCAGCTCTTGTATTGCTTCCTTGGCAGGAGTTAGCAGCTCTTGTATTGCGTCCTTGGCAGGAGTTAGCAGCTCTTGTATTGCGTCCTTGGCAGGAGTTAGCAGCTCTTGTATTGCGTCCTTGGCAGGAGTTAGCAGCTCTTGTATTGCGTCCTTGGCAGGAGTTAGCAGCTCTTGTATTGCGTCCTTGACAGGAGTTAGCAGCTCTTGTATTGCGTCCTTGGCAGGAGTTAGCAGCTCTTGTATTGCGTCCTTGGCAAGAGTTAGCAGCTCTTGTATTGCGTCCTTGGCAGGAGTTAGCAGCTCTTGTATTGCGTCCTTGGCAGGAGTTAGCAGCTCTTGTATTGCGTCCTTGGCAGGAGTTAGCAGCTCTTGTATTGCGTCCTTGGCAGGAGTTAGCAGCTCTTGTATTGCGTCCTTGGCAGGAGTTAGCAGCTCTTGTATTGCGTCCTTGGCAGGAGTTAGCAGCTCTTGTATTGCGTCCTTGTTTTTGTTAGCATGTATTTTAACATTCATCGGAATTCATGTTCCAAGTTTTTGTTTTCTCTGAGAAGTTGAAATTGATATCAAAAACTGTTTTACTACCCCCCCCCAAAAAAAAACACACACACACATACGCACACACACACAAACACACACACACACACACACATACACACACAGAGACACACAAACACAATTAATGTTGGTTTCGGACAAACTCGATTTTGAAAGGCGTGCCAGCCTTTTGCTTGGGTGTGTTTGACGTCTGCAAGAAAGTGTCACCCTTAACAAATATTGAATGATTGCGTCATCCAGTCTCTAGCAGTCAAAAATTACCAGGCGACATCTTGATGGCTCACAATTATAGTGCGGAACGTCAATACCACAAAAGTGACGTTAGGACTCTGTGCATTGTGATGTAGGGTCAGTCTTCAATATGAAGCCAAGGGTTCTCAAATGTATCCCGGCATGTGAAAGCAAACAACAATAATAAAAAAATCCCAATTATAATTCATGATTAAATGTTCCAAGACAGAAAGATTGGACTCTTAAAAATTCTCACGCCCCCCCCCACCCCCGCGAGACTGAGTACCTTATCCAATGTATTGAGACTCACTGCGAGAATATCGTATTGCGTATTGACACAACAAAATCGGTTGCCAGCGAACATATCGGGCGATTCCATTGATCGTTTGTTTAATTAAAAGCCTGCTTCCCGCCCTTTTCCGGCGATGAAGTTTTCATTGACGCCCCAACGATCACTTCCAACGATCACTTCCAACTATTACTCCAAACGATTACTCCCAACGATTACTCCTAACAAAAGACGCTGTGATCACGTGACTGCCCTAAGCGTGACATGAACATATTACCAGCGCCCCTCCGATAAATCAGCCCCAGCAAATAATGGGCGCCCTTATAGCACTCAGTTAAAGGCATAAAAATAACTGAGACAAATTTAAGACTCCGTTGAATTATGAGAATTTTTTTCTCTCTTTTTTCCTCCTGAGAAATGTTGCTTCGAGGCTATCACTTAATGTGCGTGATATGCTGAAATATAACAATTTGATGCTAGAGGCTTTTTGTGTTGTTGATATTTTGTGAGATTATCTATAGTAAAAATGAGTAACTGGTCACACAGAGACTTATTTATGTTGTGCGTGACTAGGCGAGGTTTAATTTGTGTAGTCCGATCCAACTATAACCTTGCATTTCTCGGACACCTTTCATGGGACTACTTAACAGATTACATTAGATTTGGCATTACTCAGACACCTTACATGGGACTACTTTAATAGATTACATTAGCTTTGTCATTACTTAGACGCCTTACATGGGACTACTTTAATAGATTACATTAGCTTTGTCATTACTCAGACACCTTACATGGGACTACTTAAGAGATTACATTAGCTTTGTCATTACTTAGACGCCTTACATGGGACTACTTAAGAGATTACATAAGGTTTGTCATTTCTCAAACCAGAAAAGTTTTCCTTTATGTGGTCGAGTGGCATGCGCGCTCAGCTGGCGTACCGAGGGTCACGGGTTCGAATCTCTGTGAATGCTGAGATTTGTTCCCGGGTCCAAGGCTGTCCCTCAGTCCACCCAGGGATTTGTTCCCGGGTCCAAGGCCGTCCCTGAGTCCACCCAGGGATTTGTTCCCGGGTCCAAGGCTGTCCCTGAGTCCACCCAGGGATTTTTTCCCGGGTCCAAGGCTGTCCCTGAGTCCACCCAGGGATTTTTTCCCGGGTCCAAGGCTGTCCCTGAGTCCACCCAGGGATTTGTTCCCGGGTCCAAGGCTGTCCCTGAGTCCACCCAGCTCCGAATAGGTACCTAGCACTAGTTATGGAAACAAACGCGGCTCGCAGTAGCGTGATCCCTCATAGCCCTGGCCTGTGAATGCAGCATCACTTGGTAATATGTTCTTATCAGAACGTTTAGTACGCAGTAATCTTCTGTTTAGAAGGAGCGTCTGTAATAGATTAGATGAGTCATGATACTAATTTTAGGCAAGATCTCGTTTTTGTTCCATTACAAAGTTAATGTGTGCTGCTGATGCATAGAATGTTATTGTTCCATTACAAAAGTTAACGTGTGCTGCTGATGCATAGAATGTTATTGTTCCATTACAAAGTAAACGTGTGCTGCTGATGCATAGAATGTTATTGTTCCATTACAAGGTAAACGTGTGCTGCTGATGCATAGAATGTTATTGTTCCATTACAAGGTAAACGTGTGCTGCTGATGCATAGAATGTTTTTGTTCCATTACAAGGTAAACGTGTGCTGCTGATGCATAGAATGTTATTGTTCCATTACAAGGTAAACGTGTGCTGCTGATGCATAGAATGTTATTGTTCCATTACAAGGTAAACGTGTGCTGCTGATGCATAGAATGTTATTGTTCCATTACAAGGTAAACGTGTGCTGCTCTTCCATAGAATGTTTTTGTTCCATTACAAAGTTAACGTGTGCTGCTGATGCATAGAATGTTATTGTTCCATTACAAAGTTAACGTGTGCTGCTGATGCATAGAATGTTATTGTTCCATTACAAGGTAAACGTGTGCTGCTGATGCATAGAATGTTATTGTTCCATTACAAGGTAAACGTGTGCTGCTGATGCATAGAATGTTATTGTTCCATTACAAGGTAAACGTGTGCTGCTGATGCATAGAATGTTATTGTTCCATTACAAGGTAAACGTGTGCTGCTCATGCATAGAATGTTATTGTTCCATTACAAAGTTAACGTGTGCTGCTGATGCATAGAATGTTATTGTTCCATTACAAAGTTAACGTGTGCTGCTCATGCATAGAATGTTATTGTTCCATTACAAAGGTAAACGTGTGCTGCTGATGCATAGAATGTTATTGTTCCATTACAAAGTTAACGTGTGCTGCTGATGCATAGAATGTTATTGTTCCATTACAAGGTAAACGTGTGCTGCTGATGCATAGAATGTTATTGTTCCATTACAAAGTTAACGTGTGCTGCTCATGCATAGAATGTTATTGTTCCATTACAAAGTTAAACGTGTGCTGCTGATGCATAGAATGTTATTGTTCCATTACAAGGTAAACGTGTGCTGCTGATGCATAGAATGTTATTGTTCCATTACAAGGTAAACGTGTGCTGCTCATGGATAGAATGTTTTTGTTCCATTACAAGGTAAACGTGTGCTGCTCATGGATAGAATGTTTTTATTTTCAAACGTTAATCTCGTCAAAGCGTCTGCGGAAACTCAAACACTGAGAAAGAGTTTGTGAAACCCGGCCTTAAAGTCGATATCAAGGATAGATAATAGAATTTGAGAAGTATGGTCATAAAGTCGATATAAAAATAGATAATAAAATTTGGTTGCTTTAACCTGAAAACCTCCTCCCATGTACATAGAGCCCCCTCCCCCGCCCCCCAGTTGTAGCTATGCCATTAATCCCAACTTTGGTTAAGACTCGCTGATTCTGAGTTCTGAGTCGTTTGAGAAGTATGGACAGATCACATACACTGAAACTTTTCATATCTTACTGTCTTCACCACGATTATCGTCTATGTCAAAGGTTAAACTAAATCATCTCATATCTTACTGTCTTCACCACGATTATCGTCTGTGTCAAAGGTTAAACTAAATCATCTCATATCTTACTGTCTTCACCACGATTATCGTATATATCAAAGGTTAAACTAAATCATCTCATATCTTACTGTCCTCGCCTGTGGCTGCGTTAGTTCCTATGACAATGAGTATTCATGAATGTCTTTTTTGAAAGTGTTTGAATTAATTCTATTTGAAATATCATGGCTATAAATGTATCAATTCTATTAGACATATCTTTGACAATATCTATCAGCTTTATTTACCAGATCTACATAAACATCCATCAATTCTATTTGCCAGATCTACATAAACATCCATCAATTCTATTTGCCAGATCTATATAAACATCCATCAATTCTATTTGCCATATCTATATAAACATCCATCAATTCTATTTGCCATATCTATATAAACATCCATCAATTCTATTTGCCATATCTATATAAACATCCATCAATTCTATTTGCCATATCTATATAAACATCCATCAATTCTATTTGCCATATCTATATAAACATCCATCAATTCTATTTGCCATATCTATATAAACATCCATCAATTCTATTTGCCATATCTATATAAACATCCATCAATTCTATTTGCCATATCTATATAAACATCCATCAATTCTATTTGCCATATCTATATAAACATCCATCAATTCTATTTGCCATATCTATATAAACATCCATCAATTCTATTTGCCATATCTATATAAACATCCATCAATCCTATTTGCCATATCTATATAAACATCCATCAATTCTATTTGCCATATCTATATAAACATCCATCAATTCTATTTGCCATATCTATATAAACATCCATCAATTCTATTTGCCATATCTATATAAACATCCATCAATTCTATTTGCCATATCTATATAAACATCCATCAATTCTATTTGCCAGATCTACATAAACATCCATCAATTCTATTTGCCAGATCTAATAAACATCCATCAATTCTATTTGCCAGATCTACATAAACATCCATCAATTCTATTTGCCATATCTATATAAACATCCATCAATTCTATTTGCCATATCTATATAAACATCCATCAATTCTATTTGCCATATCTATATAAACATCCATCAATTCTATTTGCCAGATCTATATAAACATCCATCAATTCTATTTGCCATATCTATATAAACATCCATCAATCCTATTTGCCATATCTATATAAACATCCATCAATTCTATTTGCCATATCTATATAAACATCCATCAATTCTATTTGCCATATCTATATAAACATCCATCAATTCTATTTGCCATATCTATATAAACATCCATCAATTCTATTTGCCATATCTATATAAACATCCATCAATTCTATTTGCCATATCTATATAAACATCCATCAATTCTATTTGCCATATCTATATAAACATCCATCAATTCTATTTGCCATATCTATATAAACATCCATCAATTCTATTTGCCATATCTATATAAACATCCATCAATTCTATTTGCCATATCTATATAAACATCCATCAATTCTATTTGCCATATCTATATAAACATCCATCAATTCTATTTGCCATATCTATATAAACATCCATCAATTCTATTTGCCATATCTATATAAACATCCATCAATTCTATTTGCCATATCTATATAAACATCCATCAATTCTATTTGCCATATCTATATAAACATCCATCAATTCTATTTGCCATATCTATATAAACATCCATCAATTCTATTTGCCATATCTATATAAACATCCATCAATTCTATTTGCCAGATCTAATAAACATCCATCAATTCTATTTGCCATATCTATATAAACATCCATCAATTCTATTTGCCATATCTATATAAACATCCATCAATTCTATTTGCCATATCTATATAAACATCCATCAATTCTATTTGCCATATCTATATAAACATCCATCAATTCTATTTGCCATATCTATATAAACATCCATCAATTCTATTTGCCATATCTATATAAACATCCATCAATTCTATTTGCCATATCTATATAAACATCCATCAATTCTATTTGCCATATCTATATAAACATCCATCAATTCTATTTGCCATATCTATATAAACATCCATCAATTCTATTTGCCATATCTATATAAACATCCATCAATTCTATTTGCCATATCTAATAAACATCCATCAATTCTATTTGCCATATCTATATAAACATCCATCAATTCTATTTGCCATATCTATATAAACATCCATCAATTCTATTTGCCATATCTATATAAACATCCATCAATTCTATTTGCCATATCTATATAAACATCCATCAATTCTATTTGCCATATCTATATAAACATCCATCAATTCTATTTGCCATATCTATATAAACATCCATCAATTCTATTTGCCAGATCTATATAAACATCCATCAATTCTATTTGCCATATCTATATAAACATCCATCAATTCTATTTGCCATATCTATATAAACATCCATCAATTCTATTTGCCATATCTATATAAACATCCATCAATTCTATTTGCCATATCTATATAAACATCCATCAATTCTATTTGCCATATCTATATAAACATCCATCAATTCTATTTGCCATATCTATATAAACATCCATCAATTCTATTTGCCATATCTATATAAACATCCATCAATTCTATTTGCCATATCTATATAAACATCCATCAATTCTATTTGCCATATCTATATAAACATCCATCAATTCTATTTGCCATATCTATATAAACATCCATCAATTCTATTTGCCATATCTATATAAACATCCATCAATTCTATTTGCCATATCTATATAAACATCCATCAATTCTATTTGCCATATCTATATAAACATCCATCAATTCTATTTGCCATATCTATATAAACATCCATCAATTCTATTTGCCATATCTATATAAACATCTATCAATTCTATTTACCATATCTATATAAACATCATCAATTCTATTTACCATATCTATATAAACATCCATCAATTCTATTTGCCATATCTATATAAACATCCATCAATCCTATTTGCCATATCTATATAAACATCCATCAATTCTATTTGCCATATCTATATAAACATCCATCAATTCTATTTGCCATATCTATATAAACATCCATCAATTCTATTTGCCATATCTATATAAACATCCATCAATTCTATTTGCCAGATCTATATAAACATCCATCAATTCTATTTGCCAGATCTACATAAACATCTATCAATTCTATTTACCATATCTATATAAACATCTATCAATTCTATTTACCATATCTATATAAACATCTATCAATTCTATTTACCATATCTATATAAACATCTATCAATTCTATTTACCATATCTATATAAACATCCATCAATTCTATTTGCCATATCTATATAAACATCCATCAATTCTATTTGCCATATCTATATAAACATCCATCAATTCTATTTGCCATATCTATATAAACATCCATCAATTCTATTTGCCATATCTATATAAACATCCATCAATTCTATTTGCCAGATCTATATAAACATCCATCAATTCTATTTGCCAGATCTATATAAACATCCATCAATTCTATTTGCCATATCTATATAAACATCCATCAATTCTATTTGCCATATCTATATAAACATCCATCAATTCTATTTGCCATATCTATATAAACATCCATCAATTCTATTTGCCATATCTATATAAACATCCATCAATTCTATTTGCCAGATCTACATAAACATCCATCAATTCTATTTGCCAGATCTACATAAACATCCATCAATTCTATTTGCCATATCTATATAAACATCCATCAATTCTATTTGCCAGATCTAATAAACATCCATCAATTCTATTTGCCATATCTATATAAACATCCATCAATTCTATTTGCCATATCTATATAAACATCCATCAATTCTATTTGCCATATCTATATAAACATCCATCAATTCTATTTGCCATATCTATATAAACATCCATCAATTCTATTTGCCATATCTATATAAACATCCATCAATTCTATTTGCCATATCTATATAAACATCCATCAATTCTATTTGCCATATCTATATAAACATCCATCAATTCTATTTGCCAGATCTACATAAACATCCATCAATTCTATTTGCCAGATCTACATAAACATCCATCAATTCTATTTGCCATATCTATATAAACATCCATCAATTCTATTTGCCATATCTATATAAACATCCATCAATTCTATTTACCATATCTATATAAACATCCATCAATTCTATTTGCCATATCTATATAAACATCCATCAATTCTATTTGCCATATCTATATAAACATCCATCAATTCTATTTGCCATATCTATATAAACATCCATCAATTCTATTTGCCATATCTATATAAACATCCATCAATTCTATTTGCCATATCTATATAAACATCCATCAATTCTATTTGCCATATCTATATAAACATCCATCAATTCTATTTGCCATATCTATATAAACATCCATCAATTCTATTTGCCATATCTATATAAACATCCATCAATTCTATTTGCCATATCTATATAAACATCCATCAATTCTATTTGCCATATCTATATAAACATCCATCAATTCTATTTGCCATATCTATATAAACATCCATCAATTCTATTTGCCATATCTATATAAACATCCATCAATTCTATTTGCCATATCTATATAAACATCCATCAATTCTATTTGCCATATCTATATAAACATCCATCAATTCTATTTGCCATATCTATATAAACATCCATCAATTCTATTTGCCATATCTATATAAACATCCATCAATTCTATTTGCCATATCTATATAAACATCCATCAATTCTATTTGCCAGATCTACATAAACATCCATCAATTCTATTTGCCATATCTATATAAACATCCATCAATTCTATTTGCCATATCTATATAAACATCCATCAATTCTATTTGCCATATCTATATAAACATCCATCAATTCTATTTGCCATATCTATATAAACATCCATCAATTCTATTTGCCATATCTATATAAACATCCATCAATTCTATTTGCCATATCTATATAAACATCCATCAATTCCTATTTGCCAGATCTACATAAACATCCATCAATTCTATTTGCCAGATCTACATAAACATCCATCAATTCTATTTGCCAGATCTACATAAACATCCATCAATTCTATTTGCCATATCTATATAAACATCTATCAATTCTATTTACCATATCTATATAAACATCTATCAATTCTATTTACCATATCTATATAAACATCCATCAATTCTATTTACCATATCTATATAAACATCCATCAATTCTATTTACCATATCTACATAAACATCCATCAATTCTATTTGCCATATCTATATAAACATCCATCAATTATATTTGCCATATCTATATAAACATCCATCAATTCTATTTGCCAGATCTACATAAACATCCATCAATTCTATTTGCCAGATCTACATAAACATCCATCAATTCTATTTGCCAGATCTACATAAACATCTATCAATTCTATTTACCATATCTATATAAACATCTATCAATTCTATTTACCATATCTATATAAACATCTATCAATTCTATTTACCATATCTATATAAACATCCATCAATTCTATTTACCATATCTATATAAACATCCATCAATTCTATTTACCATATCTATATAAACATCCATCAATTCTATTTGCCAGATCTACATAAACATCCATCAATTCTATTTGCCAGATCTACATAAACATCTCATCAATTCTATTTACCATATCTATATAAACATCTATCAATTCTATTTACCATATCTATATAAACATCTATCAATTCTATTTACCATATCTATATAAACATCCATCAATTCTATTTGCCATATCTATATAAACATCTATCAATTCTATTTACCATATCTATATAAACATCTATCAATTCTATTTACCATATCTATATAAACATCATCAATTCTATTTACCATATCTATATAAACATCCATCAATCCTATTTGCCATATCTATATAAACATCCATCAATTCTATTTGCCATATCTATATAAACATCCATCAATTCTATTTGCCATATCTATATAAACATCCATCAATTCTATTTGCCATATCTATATAAACATCCATCAATTCTATTTGCCAGATCTACATAAACATCCATCAATTCTATTTGCCAGATCTACATAAACATCCATCAATTCTATTTGCCAGATCTACATAAACATCCATCAATTCTATTTACCATATCTATATAAACATCTATCAATTCTATTTACCATATCTATATAAACATCCATCAATTCTATTTGCCATATCTATATAAACATCCATCAATTCTATTTGCCATATCTATATAAACATCCATCAATCCTATTTGCCATATCTATATAAACATCCATCAATTCTATTTGCCATATCTATATAAACATCCATCAATTCTATTTGCCATATCTATATAAACATCCATCAATTCTATTTGCCATATCTATATAAACATCCATCAATTCTATTTGCCAGATCTACATAAACATCCATCAATTCTATTTGCCATATCTATATAAACATCTATCAATTCTATTTACCATATCTATATAAACATCCATCAATTCTATTTGCCATATCTATATAAACATCTATCAATTCTATTTACCATATCTATATAAACATCATCAATTCTATTTACCATATCTATATAAACATCCATCAATCCTATTTGCCATATCTATATAAACATCCATCAATTCTATTTGCCATATCTATATAAACATCCATCAATTCTATTTGCCATATCTATATAAACATCCATCAATTCTATTTGCCATATCTATATAAACATCCATCAATTCTATTTGCCAGATCTACATAAACATCCATCAATTCTATTTGCCATATCTATATAAACATCCATCAATTCTATTTGCCATATCTATATAAACATCCATCAATTCTATTTGCCATATCTATATAAACATCCATCAATTCTATTTGCCATATCTATATAAACATCCATCAATTCTATTTGCCATATCTATATAAACATCCATCAATTCTATTTGCCATATCTATATAAACATCCATCAATTCTATTTGCCAGATCTACATAAACATCCATCAATTCTATTTGCCAGATCTACATAAACATCCATCAATTCTATTTGCCAGATCTATATAAACATCCATCAATTCTATTTGCCATATCTATATAAACATCCATCAATTCTATTTCCATATCTATATAAACATCCATCAATTCTATTTGCCATATCTATATAAACATCCATCAATTCTATTTACCATATCTATATAAACATCTATCAATTCTATTTACCATATCTATATAAACATCCATCAATTCTATTTACCATATCTATATAAACATCCATCAATTCTATTTACCATATCTATATAAACATCCATCAATTCTATTTGCCATATCTATATAAACATCCATCAATTCTATTTGCCATATCTATATAAACATCCATCAATTCTATTTGCCATATCTATATAAACATCCATCAATTCTATTTGCCATATCTATATAAACATCCATCAATTCTATTTGCCATATCTATATAAACATCCATCAATTCTATTTGCCAGATCTACATAAACATCCATCAATTCTATTTGCCATATCTATATAAACATCCATCAATTCTATTTGCCATATCTATATAAACATCCATCAATTCTATTTGCCATATCTATATAAACATCCATCAATTCTATTTGCCATATCTATATAAACATCCATCAATTCTATTTGCCATATCTATATAAACATCCATCAATTCTATTTGCCATATCTATATAAACATCCATCAATTCTATTTGCCATATCTATATAAACATCCATCAATTCTATTTGCCATATCTATATAAACATCCATCAATCCTATTTGCCATATCTATATAAACATCCATCAATTCTATTTGCCATATCTATATAAACATCCATCAATTCTATTTGCCATATCTATATAAACATCCATCAATTCTATTTGCCATATCTATATAAACATCCATCAATTCTATTTGCCATATCTATATAAACATCCATCAATTCTATTTACCATATCTATATAAACATCCATCAATTCTATTTACCATATCTATATAAACATCCATCAATCCTATTTGCCATATCTATATAAACATCCATCAATTCTATTTGCCATATCTATATAAACATCCATCAATTCTATTTGCCATATCTATATAAACATCCATCAATTCTATTTGCCATATCTATATAAACATCCATCAATTCTATTTGCCAGATCTACATAAACATCCATCAATTCTATTTGCCAGATCTACATAAACATCCATCAATTCTATTTGCCAGATCTACATAAACATCCATCAATTCTATTTGCCATATCTATATAAACATCCATCAATTCTATTTGCCATATCTATATAAACATCCATCAATTCTATTTGCCATATCTATATAAACATCCATCAATTCTATTTGCCAGATCTACATAAACATCCATCAATTCTATTTGCCAGATCTACATAAACATCCATCAATTCTATTTGCCAGATCTACATAAACATCCATCAATTCTATTTGCCAGATCTACATAAACATCCATCAATTCTATTTGCCATATCTATATAAACATCTATCAATTCTATTTACCATATCTACATAAACATCTATCAATTCTATTTACCATATCTATATAAACATCTATCAATTCTATTTACCATATCTATATAAACATCTATCAATTCTATTTACCATATCTACATAAACATCCATCAATTCTATTTGCCATATCTATATAAACATCCATCAATTCTATTTGCCATATCTATATAAACATCCATCAATTCTATTTGCCAGATCTACATAAACATCCATCAATTCTATTTGCCAGATCTACATAAACATCCATCAATTCTATTTACCATATCTATATAAACATCTATCAATTCTATTTACCATATCTATATAAACATCTATCAATTCTATTTACCATATCTATATAAACATCCATCAATTCTATTTACCATATCTATATAAACATCTATCAATTCTATTTACCATATCTATATAAACATCCATCAATTCTATTTGCCATATCTACATAAACATCCATCAATTCTATTTGCCAGATCTACATAAACATCTATCAATTCTATTTACCATATCTATATAAACATCTATCAATTCTATTTGCCATATCTATATAAACATCTATCAATTCTATTTACCATATCTACATAAACATCTATCAATTCTATTTGCCAGATCTACATAAACATCTATCAATTCTATTTACCATATCTATATAAACATCTATCAATTCTATTTACCATATCTATATAAACATCCATCAATTCTATTTACCATATCTATATAAACATCTATCAATTCTATTTACCATATCTATATAAACATCCATCAATTCTATTTGCCAGATCTACATAAACATCCATCAATTCTATTTACCATATCTATATAAACATCTATCAATTCTATTTACCATATCTATATAAACATCTATCAATTCTATTTACCATATCTATATAAACATCTATCAATTCTATTTACCATATCTATATAAACATCTATCAATTCTATTTACCATATCTATATAAACATCTATCAATTCTATTTACCATATCTATATAAACATCTATCAATTCTATTTACCATATCTATATAAACATCCATCAATTCTATTTGCCATATCTACATCATTATCTATCAATTCTATAAACCATTTCTATATCAATATTTATAAATCCAGGGTGCACAAAGCCAGCCCTCGGGCAGAATGCGGCCTGCTTTCATTTTAACTGAGTCACGGCCCCATTTCAAATAATTAATTCACTTGTGGCTTTGTAGCGATGACATTCAATGTAAAAGGAAATTTGAAATTTGTTACGTTGTGAGTAAAAATTAAGATATCCTTGAATGGCGGCAAAAATCCATGACATTAATTATTTACGAACTTGGATTTTTTTTTAAAGTCGATGTAGTTATGAGCTGTTATGGACGTAGTTACGGACGTATTTATGGACGTAGTTATGGACGTAGTTATGGACGTAGTTATGGACGTAGTTATGGACGTAGTTATGGACGTAGTTATGGACGTAGTTATGGACGTAGTTATGGACGTAGTTATGAGCTGTTATGGACGTAGTTATGAGCTGTTATGGACGTAGTTATGAGCTGTTATGGACGTAGTTATGAGCTGTTATGGACGTAGTTATGGACGTAGTTATGGACGTAGTTATGGACGTAGTTATGGACGTAGTTATGGACGTAGTTATGGACGTAGTTATGGACGTAGTTATGGACGTAGTTATGTGCTGTTATGGACGTAGTTATGAGCTGTTATGGACGTAGTTATGAGCTGTTATGGACGTAGTTATGAGCTGTTATGGATGTAGTTATGAGCTGTTATGGACGTAGTTATGGACGTAGTTATGGACGTAGTTATGGACGTAGTTATGGACGTAGTTATGGACGTAGTTATGGACGTAGTTATGGACGTAGTTATGGACGTAGTTATGGACGTAGTTATGGACGTAGTTATGTGCTGTTATGGACGTAGTTATGAGCTGTTATGGACGTAGTTATGAGCTGTTATGGACGTAGTTATGAGCTGTTATGGACGTAGTTATGAGCTGTTATGGACGTAGTTATGGACGTAGTTATGGACGTAGTTATGGACGTAGTTATGGACGTAGTTATGGACGTAGTTATGGACGTAGTTATGGACGTAGTTATGGACGTAGTTATGGACGTAGTTATGGACGTAGTTATGTGAACGAAATTCAATGAAATCCACGTCAATAATCAATACTGGAATTTTTTGTCCAACAGGAAAATGAAATAAATGTTGCATCGGTATAATTAAAATTTAATACAGTTGTCCCCCCTATCGCCTGGTATGACTGTGATCTCCTGGCGTTGTCTCCCCTATCGTCTGGTATGACTGTGATCTTTTGGTGTTGTCCCCCCTATCGTCTGGTATGACTGTGATCTTTTGGCGTTGTCCCCCCTATCGTCTGGTATGACCGTTATCTGCTGCCGTTGTCCCCCCTATCGTCTGGTATGACTGTGATCTGCTGGCGTTGTCGCCCCTATCGTCTGGTATGACCGTTATCTGCTGGCGTTGTCCCCCCTATCGTCTGGTATGACTGTGATCTGCTGGCGTTGTCCCCCCTATCACCTGGTGTGACCGTTATCTGCTGGCGTTGTCTCCCCTATCACCTGGTATGAATGTGATCTGCTGGCGTTGTCCCCCCTATCACCTAGTGTGACCGTTATCTGCTGGCGTTGTCTCCCCTATCACCTGGTATGACTGTGATCTGCTGGCGTTGTCTCCCCTATCACCTGGTATGACTGTGATCTGCTGCCGTTGTCCCCCCTATCACCTGGTGTGACCGTTATCTGCTGGCGTTGTCTCCCCTATCACCTGGTATGACTGTGATCTGCTGGCGTTGTCCCCCCTATCACCTGGTGTGACCGTTATCTGCTGGCGTTGTCCCGATATTGAGAGGGGCACCAGGAAGAGGGCTGGGGGCAACATGAAGAGGGCTAGGGGCAACATGAAGAGGGCTGGGGGGCAACATGAAGAGGGCTGGGGGCAACATGAAGAGGCTGGGGGCAACATGAAGAGGGCTAGGGGGGGCACCAGGAAGAGGGCTAGGGGGCAACATGAAGAGGGCTGGGGGCAACATGAAGAGGGCTAGGGGGGCACCAGGAAGATGGCTGTGGGCAACATGAAGATGGCTGGGGGCAACATGAAGAGGGCTAGGGGGGCAACATGAAGAGGGCTGGGGGGCAACATGAAGAGGGCTGGGGGCAACATGAAGAGGGCTAGGGGGGCACCAGGAAGAGGGCTAGGGGGCAACATGAAGAGGGCTGGGGGCAACATGAAGATGGCTGGGGGCACAGGAAGAGGGCTAGGGGGCAACATGAAGAGGGCTGGGGGCAACATGAAGATGGCTGGGGCACCAGGAAGAGGGCTGGGAGCAACATGAAGAGGGCTAGGGGGCACCAGGAAGAGGGCTGGGGGCAACATGAAGATGGCTGGGGGCACCAGGAAGAGGGCTAGGGGGCAACATGAAGAGGGCTGGGGCAACATGAAGATGGCTGGGGGCACCAGGAAGAGGGCTGGGGGCAACATGAAGAGGGCTAGGGGGCACCAGGAAGAGGGCTAGGGGGGGCAACATGAAGATGGCTGGGGGCAACATGAAGATGGCTGGTGGCACCAGGAAGAGGGCTAGGGGGCAACATGAAGAGGGCTGGGGGCACCAGGAAGAGGGCTGGGGGCAACATGAAGATGGCTAGGGGGCAACATGAATAGGGCTAGGGGGCAACATGAAGATGGCTAGGGAACAACATGAAGATGGCTAGGGGGCAACATGAAGAGGGCTAGGGGGCACCAGGAAGAGGGCTGGGGGGCACCATGAAGAGGGCTGGGGGCACCAGGAAGAGGACTGGAGGCAACATGAAGATGGCTAGGGGGCAACATGAAGATGGCTAGGGGGCAACATGAAGAGGGCTAGGGGGCACCAGGAAGAGGGCTGGGGGCACCAGGAAGAGGGCTAGGGGGCACCATGAAGAGGGCTGGGGGCACCAGGAAGAGGGCTGGGGGCAACATGAAGAGGGCTGGGGGGCAACATGAAGAGGGCTAGGGGGCACCAGGAAGAGGGCTAGGGGGCACCAGGACGAGGGCTAGGGGGCAACATGAAGAGGGCTGGGGGCAACATGAAGAGGGCTAGGGGGCACCAGGAAGAGGGCTAGGGGCACCAGGAAGAGCGCTAGGGGGCAACAGGAAGAGGGCTAGGGGCACCAGGAAGAGGGCTAGGGGCACCAGGAAGAGGGCTGGGGGCACCAGGAAGAGGGCTAGGGGGCAACATGAAGAGGGCTAGGGGGCAACATGAAGAGGGCTGGGGGCAACATGAAGAGGGCTAGGGGGCAACATGAAGAGGGCTAGGGGGCAACATGAAGAGGGCTGGGGGGCAACATGAAGAGGGCTAGGGGGCACCAGGAAGAGGGCTAGGGGGCAACATGAAGAGGGCTAGGGGGCAACATGAAGAGGGCTGGGGGGCAACATGAAGAGGGCTAGGGGGCAACATGAAGAGGGCTAGGGGGCAACATGAAGAGGGCTAGGGGGGCACCAGGAAGCGAGTCTAGTGCCACAGTTGAACGTGTTTATTTAATTTCCCTCAAATAATTTGACTCAATGAAATAGAGAAAGAATAAATCTATTAAAAGTAAATAACAATGGTATTACATGACTTCATCAAATCTGAGTGTGCGCCTGCTGTGGTTAGGGAGGCCTAAGATTGGGGGGGTGTCTTTTAAATGAATAATAAAGTAAGGGTGCTGAGCTTTTTCTCTTTTAAAGCTTTTTTTTTCACTTTATTTTCGGGCCGAGGCGGGTATGAAGGTGTTACAAAAACTTATTTGAAAATTGAAGTGAAAATATAAATATTCAAAAGTCATTAAGTTTTTTTAATATATATATAATTATAAATAAATTCTAGAAGCAAATTTAACAAACAATTCTGTTAATTCAATAATTCCTCTTCGACCAGAGTTTTGTTTATTAAATCAATTGCCTCCACGTCACACAGGTCTTTGGTCTGAAATAGAATTGGAGAGTAAAATCCCCATTAACCTCTCTCCCTCCCTTTTGTCACGTG
The DNA here is from genome assembly GCA_944989445.1 of Ampullaceana balthica. Taxonomy (NCBI): domain Eukaryota; kingdom Metazoa; phylum Mollusca; class Gastropoda; family Lymnaeidae; genus Ampullaceana; species Ampullaceana balthica. Next base: position 959,084 of record CALYLW010000300.1, on the reverse strand, counting down.
TCTCACTTACGTCACTTCTCTCGACTTTTGCCAGAAAACGGACACCCATCACTTCAGTGGAGCGAACTTCCAGTCTGTGCCCGGGAGAGTCGTGCGCGTGACAAGGTGACGCGGAAGGATACTATCGGAAGTGAATCAAAATTTTCATTAATTTTATTTTTCATTATAGTAATAGACCTCGGTTAAAATGTTTGACTAAATACAAATGTGAGTGGCTATTTTTTTATTATCTTATCTTATCTCATTTATTAAAGATGCCAATTCTATACGGAAGACTATTGCGTCTGCCCTTATCCATGGCTTAAGTTGAGTCTTGCATTTTATTATCGTTTTAAATGTTGATAGTTTGTTGGGTTTTCTGGTTTGTTCAGACAACCCTTTCCACGGCCAATTTCCTGACGGTTAGAAAGGGAAATGTCTATGTGTTTGTTCTTGTATATGGAACAAGAACATATGTCCTTCAGAGCGTTTTATTAAATTATCGTTTGTTGGATTTCAAAGTTAGAATCAAATACCTCATGTACAGGGATTCCTCAGGTTACGACGGTCCCGACTTAGGCTGTTTCGTGGTTACGAACGCGCCCATGAAAATACAAAAAAGTAATAATATTACGCGTCATTTCGTTTTTTTTTCAAATCGTTTTTTTTTAAAAACGATGTTTCTAAGTTTAGTGATTGACTAATGGTGCTACTACTTTGAATATTTTCCAGTAATGAATCTTGCTGCTCTTGTTTTGAAACTGTTTTTAGATTTAGTTGATCTGATTTCTTTGGTACATGTGTCCCATACAGAGAAGTATGTTCTAATGTAGACCAATGTCAGGTAGCATTTTAGTTTTATATTCGTATTAAATTTGTACAAAGTTTCTTGTTGGATTTTTTATTTACTCCATAGACATGCGTTAATTTTAATATGTGGGTAAGTTTATTTATTTGAATACCTTACTTTTTACATTAAAAAATCTAAGAGAGCGAGTGATTTAAAAAAAATTAAATCTAGCTAAAGATAATTTCGCATTTCAAATATTTGTTTGTCCACAATCTAAATGTAATTCGTCAACATATTCATTGGATAGAAACTCTGAAATTCAAATTTTATTTTATTTGTACTTTAGATTGTTAAGCTGATTATCAAATTGAATTCAGACATAACATTAGCACCATCCATAACACGAGTCAGGTGATAGGGCGCAGCAGTTTGAATGTTAATGTCCGCTAGGCGGCGGTCAATCTTACCTCTAAGGTTCGTTGGTTCGTGTGCAAAGTAAAAAAAAAGTCGTGAGCAAAGTTGCACAGCATCCATTTTTTTTTGCAATACGACACAATTTGCTGTGGGGTTTATATTCTAAACCGTTCCGCGGTGTCGGCCACTGAACTGCGCGGCCGCGCAACTACGCAGCTTTAATTTATCACCAACCATTTACAAACCAAACCTTTAACTTTTAAAATTTAAATCAAGCTAAAATTATTTTCAACCCTTTGTTTTGTCAAGATTTAAAAAAAAGGCCAAATCCTATTACGCGTGAAGCTATTAAAAACGTCATTAAATAAACTGCAAGCAATGAATTAGTTGAGTGGAAATTGTATTTAAACATGCGCGTTTTGTTTTTTGATGTGACGTCACATTTCTTTACCACCCCCCTTCCGAATCGTCACACATCGTCACAAATACTTGAGGCCCCTCCTCCCCTTTTTTAGTCGCGTGACGTCATTTATTGACGACCCTTTAGTATTAAGCAGTGTTTTAATTATTTGATACATGTACAACTAACTCAATAATAAGTCAGCACAATAGCATCGTTTTCATGGGCACGGATTAATCATTTCCCCTTTATTTACTATGGGGCCGTCCATAAAAGACGTCACGCGATTTTGGCCTTTTTTACCCCCCCCCCTCTCGTCATGCGTCGTCACAAAAAGTTAGACCCCCTCTAAATATACGTCACAAAGCTTTGACCACCCCCCCCCCAAAACCTTATTTTCTATTTGAAAATAAGTATGTTTCAAATCACTTTTATTGTCATTTAAGTATTTATTATTTATGTAGTGAAGGTCTACATTGTAATATCGTAACCCGCGTGAAGCAATTTTTTAAAACGTTTAACCGGCCTTCAGAAAACGAACTGTGTTAACATCGTTAGATAATATTTTAGGTTAATGCATACAAATTAAACGTTGACTATTAATCATCACGGTTAACGTCTTTGATTAGAAAAAATAATATTTAAAAATATTTAAAAAATAATATTTTTAAATATATCCCTCAATTGACTGACGGGCGTCCCGTAAGAAAGAGGTCGACGAACAGGGGTAAATTACCTCATCTGGGGTCAAAAGGGAATTCTTGGGGGTATTGCAGACTCATTTGGGACATATAACATCCACTACAATCCACTACATATATTAAAATACGTCATTTGTAAGTGTACGCTTGGAACATATGTCCATTATTGAACCGGTTCCTTCTAGAAAATGCATTTTTTTAAAATTTGACAACTATGTAGATTTCTTACCTACGTACTATACGAAGACACCTAAACCCACCCTACTTTCATTTATATTGACACGAGTGACAATGATCTTAATTTCACATGACTTGACTGTATCAAGTATCCTTTCTGTGATATTTAAAATTAATGCATTAAAAACTGAGCTAAGAAGAAAAGTTGTTTTGTGCTCCTCTCGAATTGCAATTTCAAGAATTTGATGCATTCAATAAATTTAATGAATACTTGACTAATTTTAAATGGGCTCATTTATCATTACATCTAGAATGGTCAAGGGCGTTTGACCACAAACCAACCTAACAATTATATCAAACTTAAAACGTTTATAATTCTATCAAATAGATCCCCCCCCCCTTTTTTTAAAGAAAAATGATATTCCGTGTCGTTTTGACTTAAAATATCTACACATAATCCTATTCAGATCATTTTTAGACAATTGTCATGCTTGTAAAACTCACCAGTAGCATTTTCGGGGGAAGGGGGGGGGACTAACGACGCTCCCCCAATCCCCGAGTCATGTGAGCAGGACCTAGAGTCTGGGGGTTGGGGGTGGGTAACGCACACTGAAACTTGTATATTTTGGGGTAACGGACAAAAAAGTTCGCCAACTCCTGTCGTGAGAGAACCAAACGGAGCGGCGGTTACATCACAAATGCTTTGATGTCAATATCAAACGACGAGGGTAACAATTTCACGCGTTATCTTGTGGGTTCTCAAACTTAAGGATTATAATTAGATTTAATTTTCTTGTCTTGATAGCTTACGTCAACCAGCGTTTGATGGCCTACCAACCGGCACATTGAGAAGCACTGATTTTTATTTTTTTTTAAAAAGCCATTAAATAAATTGTAAGCGACCAAATATTTCAGTGGAAGTTTTATTTAAAGTTACCCTTTTGATGTGACGTCACATTTCTTCAACCCCCTCCCTTCCCCTCGTCACGCATCGTCACAAAAGTGTGACCACCCTCACCCCCCTAGGTGCGTGACATTTATGGACGGCCCCTATAGTAAAAATACGTTTGGTATAAATATGTCCTGTTTGGTGTACGTCCTCTTTATTATAATTACTAGGCACATTTTTACAGAAATCAACTGCTCAATTTCATTTAAATGTCATTTTTCTCGCCCTTTGAAAATTATATATGTTTTGTAATTGTTTATTTTATTATACATATATTATTTATGTTTTTACGCAGATCAATTTTTTAAAGGTCAAATTTCACGAGGGCGTATAATTTTTTTATTTTGGTTTTTTAAAAATATCCAAATGCAAATAATATAATAGGTTTAAAAAAATAATTGAAGTTTCCGACTTTATAATTCTTGAAATGCGAGCCCAAAAGCTGAACACTCCCGCTGTGTGAGGTCGTCTACAAAGTTGGAACAGTTATTGTCATTGTGTTACAATGTTACAAACAGTGCAAACTGAACAAAAAGATGGTGGGGGTGGGGGTGGGGGGTTGTCCAGCCAACTCAATTAAATTTGAAACAGAGACCAGCTGACTTGGCTGTAGAAATAATGGAGTGGTGGGGCTGGGGGTAGGGCTGGGGGTGGGGGGAGCCACGTGATATCTAACAATTTTTGTTCATTAAAATAGAAGAATATCACCAAGACATTAAGCAGGTGATCAGGATAGGGCTATGCCCGTCACAGGAAGGAGGTGTGGGGGCCAGGGTGATATCTTAACCATTTTTGTTCATAAATAGAAGAATATCACAAAGAAATTACGCATATAATAGCTAAAGATATCACCACAGACTATTTTTAGCATTTGTTTAAATTATTTTTATATTTATTTTATTTTAAACAATGCTATTTACGTCTAAGAACTAGACGCCTAACTATTGTCTGTTTATTTTCTTTCTAGAAAAATACGACTGCCTGTTGTTTATTTCATATCAAGAAATATACGACTAACCATTGCTTATTATCTTTCTATTTTCATTCTTCAACTAGACGACTGCTTCTTTATTTTCTTCTTAGAACTAGATACCTGCAAGCGTTTTGTTTTCTTCCTAGAACTATACGACTGCGAACTTCTAATATAGCATAGTTACTGTGACGTCACTGCATGAAATGAACACAGTTTATGTCGATGGAGTCTACTTCTACACCCTCACCGGCGATCAATATGTCAATCATTTTGTCTCATACTTCTACAGACATTGAAAACGTTCACATAGTTTTTTTGTTTAGAACCGTAGAGACCACCGACGGGCCAGAGGCTTGACAGCGGGGTTATCGGACTAGAGCCATGATCGTGGGTAGTGGCCCTTGAATCGAATGTCTCAAGCGCTGTTCTTATACTCTCTACTTTGTGTATGGGAATCTTGCTAAAAGTCCACGATAGACTTGGGAATAATTAGTTCCCGTACTGTGTCATAGCTGTGATAAATCGTTGTGTCCTTCTGGTGCAATATGGTGCTGTTAGGAGTGCACAGTTTAGACACTGTATCCTTGCTGTAATTTTTATTTCCCTTTTGGTGTAAGATGGTGCTTTCTGGTGGCTTCCTATAAAGTTTGAAAGATGTTTGCTGCAATATGGTGCTGTCTTGTGGCTTCCAATAAAGTTTGAAAGATGTTTGGTGCAATATGGTGCTGTCTGGTGGCTTCCAATAAAGTTTGAAAGATGTTTGGTGCAATATGGTGCTGCCTGGTGGCTTCCAATAAAGTTTGAAAGATGTTTGGTGCAATATGGTGCTGTCTGGTGTGGCTTCCAATAAAGTTTGAAAGATGTTTGGTGCAATATGGTGCTGTCTGGTGGCTTCCAATAAAGTTTGAAAGATGTTTGGTGCAATATGGTGCTGTCTGGTGGCTTCCAATAAAGCTTGAAAGATGTTTGGTGCAATATGGTGCTTTCTGGTGGCTTCCAATAAAGCTTGAAAGATGTTTGGTGCAATTTGGTACTGTCTGGTGGCTTCCAATAAAGTTTGAAAGATGTTTGGTGCAATATGGTGCTGTCTGGTGGCTTCCAATAAAGTTTGAAAGATGTTTGGTGCAATATAGTGCTGTCTGGTGGCTTCCAATAAAGCTTGAAAGATGTTTGGTGCAATCACGATGTGTGATTGCTTTCTTTATATCGCTGATCCTACTGCGCCATCTTTGTTGTTTAGGATCTATTTACATAAGACGTTTGATGACCTCTGTTACTAAGACTCTTTTCTATTCAACTTGCATTTGGCATGTTTGTCATCGTCAAAACGTGTCACTAACAAAATGAAATTCTTGAAATCTTAAAGCACGGACAGCCTGTTCCCTCTGCTGGACAGTGCCTCACAACATTCTTGTAATCTTAAAGCACGGACAGCCTGTTCCATCTGCTGGACAGTGCCTCACAACATTCTCTGAGCGTGTAACCCGCTTGACGCACGCAGTGAAATGGTACACTATCATTTCAGGGCTAGGCTGCAATGCCGGCAGTTGGAAGACCTGTTGTGGTCTGGACTGTTGAAATATGACTTAGTAGAACAACGCTTCCTTCATGTTTGGGTCACCAAAGCCCTTTGTCTGCGAATCATTAGCCATCATTGATCTGTTCGATTAGCCTGGACATATTAACACACATTCCTTGACCTGGACATATTAGCACACACTCCTTGGCCTGGACATATTAACACACTCCTTGGCCTGGACATATTAACACACTCCTTGGCCTGGACATATTAGCACACACTCCTTGGCCGTCGTGCTATCGGCCCATTCCTCTTACAGCTTGTTACAAAAATGATGGGCAATCCAGGTTCTTACTAATAGGTCAGTTGCTAGAATATCAGGCTGTGGTTAGAACACCTCAGTTCTTCCGGTGAGTCAGGTTTGTCATGGCCGTGCACAATCACGTGACTCGGAATTGTGACCATGACCTTAGTCTGATGAACTAATACCTGTGCAGGTTTTCTCAATCCCGATTACGAGACAGCATGATCAATGACTGATCAATTTGATTGAAAATCTATCAAATCAATTAGACAAACGTTATAATCTCTCACTGAGCCGAAACGTAAAACATTGAAGTCATTTTTAAAATCAGATTGACTTAATAAATACGATTATTTTTAATTTTTTTTTAAATTGTGGGGTAGGGGGAATGTCTGGAAACAAGGCGCAAACTTATCTATCAATCTTTGAACTGAATGCGCTCTCCGCCAACGCAACTCTGTAAATGTGGAGATTTGATGCCCCGTATTGTGATAGGATTAATCGTCTGATACAATACAATAAAAAAAAACATCACTCAATCTTAAACAGTTGAGCAGGAGCTGGGTAACCTATAAGGTTATCAGCCAGATGGTGCGAACTTTGATTATTTAAAAGGAAGAGACTTATTGACATTTTTTATTGTTCAGTTGTTGATTAAATAATGAGTGGGAAAACAAACGGCTAACTTTGTTTACCTTCGTCTCTAAATATTTGTTGCTTGTTTGGCAGGTTCAACCAATTATTGAGGGAAAAATAAAATTTGATTTTATCATTCAGTTTTGGTCTACGTAATAATATTATGTACATATTTGTAACTGTCATAACCAAATGACGTCATCGTATGTTGAGCACCTCGTTAACATCAGTTTGATTCAGGTTATATCAATCAGTTTCATAAGTCCAATTAATCGATTAAAATCAATTTCATGTTTATTCAATAGATATTCGATCAAATCAATTATTTATTTTTGTCCCCAGAAAAATGATTCTCCATGGGATTGTCTGGACTGTTATGACGTCAGCCATCTTACAAAATGGTAAGACATTTATTCATTCCTCAAGAGAAATTTTAAAAGATGTAAAACACATGAGCCAAGCATTGACCACCATCAACACTGACCCTTTGGGTGCCTTGGGGTACTTAGGGCCTCTATCAGCATTGATATTTGGGTGCCTGGGGGGGCTAGGGCCACTGTCCAAGCACAGTCTTATGCTTGGATCTTTCCTTCTTCCGAAGTCATATTTCCTACTAAGTCATAAACCATGAAATTTCGCATCACTGGTCTCCCTTTGATTTCATATTTTTATCTCCCTTTGATTTCCGATTTCGTGATTTTCATTTGTTTTTCAAATGAGTGATTAGTGGTTTTATTATAACATTATCATTACTGACCAAGAAACAAACAACAACAAAACAAGTCTCAATGTTTATTTACCCTGAGCCTCACTCCTGCAATGTCGGGCAAGACATTCACCTTAGTTCTTAGTTTACATGTCCGAGCATAGGTTTCCTCGATTCTCATAGGAAAACTTGCATGTTTTCATCACATGCTTTTATTTAAGTCACACTGACACTGTTTGTATGTTGTATGTTGTATCCGTCAAATCTTGTAACGTAAAATTAAACCACTTCCGATGGTCCTAGAGATCTCAAAATTTTATCACAGATAGATCTTGGATGACAATGCATTGTATCAAAATTTCAGATCGATCGAATGTACAGTAATTAAATTAATGCATTTTTAGTTTTCGTCTATATAAAATATTATCACTCACATCAAATGAACAACGCCTCAATTCGCCCTAGAGGGATACAAGTAATCTCAATGTGTTTATGTCAGAAGTGGATTTTAAAGAGTTTCTATTATAAGTTTAAAAAGAACTATAATCGTCAAGTCTTGCTGGCCCAACTATATTAGTGATCTCTTCCTGACATGGAGGTACGGGTGTTCAATTTTCAGTTGGGGAAAAAAATTTTTTACTTATACATAAATCTGTAATTAATAATCTAATTTTGATACTAAAAAGTAGAAAATAAAATATTATTTTTTTTTAAAAAAAGGACACGCTTTTATTTACATATAGAAAGTGCACTAAAAAGAAGAAAATAAAAAAATTTCAATCCGTGAACCTATCCACTGCACATAAAAGTGTGGGGCGCCTCATCACAACTCGCTGTCATGTACACGGCTGAGAAACATAAATACAAATTTATATGAATATTAATAAACATTAAAAGTTTCACAACTTTGATCATGTACATGCTGCTATCATATTAATTAGAAAAAATATATATATGCAAATGCGTAGTTGCAAAAAGAAATGAGTTGTGATGGGCGCCCCACGCTTTTCTGGGCAGTCGATAGGTTTACGGATATAATTTTTTTTCTACTTCTTTTTAGTGCACTTTCTATATGTAAATAAAAGCGTATCCTTTTTAAAAAAAACTTTTAAAAAAAGTATTTTATTTTCAAAATACGACAGTTTTAAAATCAAATCTAAATATTGTCCTCGTACCCCCCCCTTACCCCCCACCCCGCCACACACACTTTTTTCTCCGCTAAGAACAGTTTCCAAAACAAATGAATGTGGACGACCTCACGTTCCATGGTCACGTGGCGAGACACTCAGTTAACCCAGATAGTTGACCTCCGCTACGTCACGTCGCGGTTCACGAAGCGCGACCTCCGAGGACCCAGATAATTGACCTCCACTAGGTCACGTTTCAGGGTCAAGTAGCGAGACCTCAAAAAACCTCAGCTAGCCGCTGTGCAGGGTGGGAACATAGAAAGGTTAAAGTTCACTACATTACCCGCCTCAAAATTCTCGTAACACTGAATGAGGTCATTGAGAAAGGGATGCTAAAAATATATCAAACTGATTGACCGACTCCAGCAACCAGAAGCGTAACTGGGTTTACCACGCGCCCTTGATAACTGCCCCGAAGCCAAGTCGTTGTTACATCTTTGCCATCAACCCTAGATAATTTCCATTTTTAAAGTTCCAAATTTTTCATTTGTCAACGACTACTGCACGTCTCATAACATATTCCAAGTACTGTTCTCTTCATTTATTTTTTCTTCTAGCTTTTGTAGTTAGTAGATCAGAGCCTTGTCGACGAGCTAGGAATATTAACATTCAGTCTTTATGAGTAGCGCTTTGTTCATGATTATCAACGTACGTAGCAAAAACATATCCTAAATATTTTTATAACAAATTGCACACAAAAATCTCGAATAAAAATAGCAAAATAACTGGGTGGGCGGTGGGGGTATTTTACCCCTCAGGTTGTGGGACCAAGGTTAAATAATTATGTGCTATTCAATATTACATTTGCGATATGCTAATGTCATGTCGATTAGGCGCGGCTACCGGGACAATATACACATTTTTCTTGAGCACTTGTGGTGCCCCCTAAAGCTTGGTGCCCTAGGCACGTGCCTTGTTTGCCTAATGGTTAATCCAGACCTGCCCCCCCTCACACACACAATTATATCCCACCAAAAAAACAAAAAAACAATTTGTTAAATGACAATGGTAACCGTATGTAAAATAAATATATTTTAAGGAAAAGAATATAATGTTACAAATATGCACCAGGAGCGCCACCTCTACACCACCCTCAACGACACAAACCATTTCAAAGAGATTACGTTACATTTAAAACCTGATACAGAAATTGATATTTATGACAATGACTTCTAAGTCGGGAAAGATACGAATCAAAATCAATTTTCGCATCAAATTTTGAAGAAAAATGGTTGAACTCAATTGAAAGTCGCCGATAGATTAAAACACAAACAGAGAAAAGGAAATGGCAAGTGGAACATCTGAAAATAAACATTTCTCAGACGATTGGGATAACTCTCAGCTTTCCACTGAAAAGAAAAGACATTGAAAGTAATAGTTTCCCTTTATTTATGACAGTTATATAAGTGTTTGAACCGTTCAGTGTCAACAAGAGATCTAAGCCGCTGAAACACGAGTCTTTACAATTATATTGTAAGGTCCAGTTGTCAACGGTTTATTTACTTTTCTCTACGGCTAGTGACGTCACTCGTGTACATCCTGGCACTCAGGTCTTCAAATAAATCCTTGATGGAAACATTCAAAGTAATATCAATATACAACCAACTCTCAACAGATCCTATTACACGTGACTTTTTGTGCTGTTTACATTTTAAAGTTTGAGTAATTCCAGAGACATTTTATCCCCAGACCACTTAAGTGTCTTTAGTTTCACCCTAAGAGCTTTTTGGTCGTTGTTGTTGTTTTAAACCGACATTTTGACTCAATTTAAAAGCCATTTGTCAAAACGTGATTTTCCAAGATTTTAAGGCACTCACCGCGCGAGACGAGATCTCGTTTGCTCAGTCATTAAATCTCGCGCGCCAGATTTCTCAACGCTTTCTTCTGAACAACATTTATGTCATGAACAATTATTGAACAAATTTTTTTTATATTTTAAATATGGCAACCGTGATTTTATGCGGCGAAAGACTATAGTCCCGGGCAATTTCGCTAATACCGGGCTGCGAATTGGAACCGGAAACGGAAATCAAAATATACCTGATAGCTGATCAATATTTGTTTTACATCGAAGACCAAACTTAGATGACGTCACGCACTAAGAGGGGGGGGGGTCACACTTTTGTGACGATGCGTGACGAGGGGGAGGGATGGGGGTTGAAGAACTGTGACGTCACATCAAAAGGGTAACTTTAAATAAAACTTCCACTGAAATATTTGGTCGCTTACAATTTATTTAATGACTTTTTTTTTACTTTTTTTTAAAAAAAAATCAGTGCTTCTCAATGTGCCAGTCGGTAGGCCATCAGACGCTGGTTTACGTAAGCCATCAAGACACGAGATAACATATGAAATTGTTACACTGCATCGTTTGATGTTGACATCAAAGCATTTGTGATGTAACCGCAGCTCCGTTTGGTTCTCTCATGGCAGGAGTCGTCGATTTTTTTTGGCCAAAATATACAAGTTTATGTGTGCGTTACCCCCCCCCCAACCCCCAGACTCTAGGTACTGCTCACATGACTCCGGGATTTGGGGGAGCGTCGTTAGCACCGAAAATGCTACTGGTGAGTTTTGCAAGCATGCTAAAAATGATCTGAATAGGATTATGTGTAGATATTTTCAGTCAAAACGACACGGAATATCCTTTTTCTTTAAAAGGGGAAGGGGGGGGGAATCTCTTTGAAAAATTAAAAACGTTTTAAGTTTGATATAATTGTTCAATTGGTTTTTGGTCAAACGCCCCTTGCTATTCTAGTCTTCTAGATCAGTGCTTCTTAAAGTGGTGGTCCGCGAAACGGTGCCGGTCCGTGGGCCATCCGCTGCCGGTCCCCAGATGTTCTAAAAAAAAGGACCGAAAAAATTGCCAGTGCAGGGAAAATAGTGCACCGGTCCCTGGTGCAATGGAAAAATTCCTGCCGGTCCGCCATACTAAAAAGTTTGAGAAGCACTGCTCTAGATATAATGGTAAATGATCCCATTTAAAATTATTCAACTATTCATTAACTTTATTGAATGCATCAAATTCTTGACATCGAAATTCGAGAGGAGCACAAAACAACTTTTCTTCTTAGCTCAGTTTTTAAGGCATTAATTTTAAATATCACAGAAAGGATACTTGATACAGACAAGTCAAGTGGATTAAGATTATTGTCACTCGTGTCAATATAAATGAAAGTAGTGGTATATTTAGGTGTCTTCGTATAGTACGTAGGTAATAAATCTACATAGTTGTCAAATTTTAAAAAAATGCATTTTCTGGAAGGAACCGGTTCAATAATGGGCATATGTTCCAAGCGTACACACACACATGACGTATTTTAATATATCTAGTGGATTGTAGTGGATGTTATATGTCCCAAATGAGTCTGCATTACCCCCGAAGAATTCCCTTTTTGACACCAGATGAGGTTATTTACCCCTGTTCACCGACCTCTTTCTTACGGGATGCCGTCAGCCAATTGAGGGATTTAAAAAAATATTTTTTTAAAATTTTACTTTTAAATAATTTTTTTTTCTAAACAAAGACGTTAACCGTGATGATTAATAGTCAATGTTTAATTTGTATGCATTAAAATAAAATATAATCTAAGGATGTTAACACAGTTCGTTTTCTGAAGGCCGGTTAAACGTTTTTAAAAAAATGCTTCACGCGGGTTACGATATTACAATGTAGATCTTCACTAAATCTATATATATCTCTTATCTTCTCTATATATATAAGCCGCATTTGTTGTCTGGATGTCTGTCTGTCTGTTCCCTAATAACTCAAGATCCAGACAACCAAATAACGTGAAATTTGGTACACGTACACAAAATTATACCGGAAAGGTTATTAAACAGGTTTCGTTCCATATATATAAGATACTGGGGCCCGGGGGCCCAAAATGTAGTTTTTCCCTATATGAGCTATATAAAATAAAAATTATTGAAAATTAAGACGTAAAATAATGACGCAAATTAATAAACATTTTGGTGTCGAGATTAACAAGAAGGCGATTATCGCCATAAAATAATTTTTTTGTTGTTGTTGCTTTGTTGTTGTTGTAGTTGTTGTTTTGTTGTTGTTTTGTTGTTGATGTTTTGTTGTTGTTTTGTTTTTGTTGTTGTTGCTGTTGTTGTTTTTGTTGTTGTTGCTGTTGTTGTTGCTGTTGCTGCTTTTGTGTTGTTTTTGCTGTTGTTGTTGTTGTCCACATCCCTTGCCCTGCGACGACAATGTCCTTCATGTTGTTGTTGTTTTGTTGTTGTTGCTGTTGTTGTTGTTGTTGTTTTGTTGTTGTTTTGTTGTTGATTTTGTTGTTTTTGTTGTTGTTTTATTTTTGTTGTTTTTGTTGCTGTTGCTGTTGCTGTTGTTGTTTTTGTCGTTGTTGCTGTTGTTGTTGCTGTTGTTGTTGCTGTTGTTGTTGCTGTTGTTGTTAAACCCGGGAGAAGCCGGGTACTTGCCCCTAGTATATATATAATTCTCTTCGTGGTCGGACCCTGCGAGACAAGCTGCAAGTATGTTCAACAGATACTAATTTTAGAAAGCAGCGCACCAAATTAGTGCACCAATGCATCAAAAGGTGTGCAAATTAAATATGCGGGGTAAAAAAAAATTATATGATGTCAATGTTTTCGCTGATATTTTAATTTTGTAAAAAGGGAACAATGTAAAAAGTTATAAAATACTTTGTGTACATTTCAGAAAATTTAATATTTCGTATTGATCAAACAAGGACAAGTTAGTTGGGATTTTGAAAAAGGTGGGCGCCGTAGGCGCCTTCAGCTGAACACTTCCGTCATTTTTTACGGGTGATACGCCGCGGGTCTCTCCAGAGTTCCTTCTTTTCATTCACTCACAGTCGTTTGCCCAAACCCACCCCATTTTGACAACCGTGTCTTTCAGGAAGTCTTCACCCCGTCACTGAATCATTAGCGGCGTATGCTACGCCGCGGGTCAGCTAGTAAATAATAAATACTTAAATGACAATAAAAGTGATTTGAAACATACTTATTTTCAAATAGAAAATAATTTATTATTTTTTTTTATTTTGGAGGGGGGGGGGTCAAAGATTTGTGACGTACTTTTAGAGGGGGGGGGTCTAAGTTTTTGTGACGACGCGTGACGAGGGGGGGGGAGGGGGTACAAAATCGGCCAAAATCGCGTGACGTCATTTATGGACGGCCCCTTAGCAGATTGAACAAAATGTTTTTACATATGAAAAAATGAGATCGCCTTTTTTCCTAAACTAAGTTTATAAAAACAAATGTTGAGCTGGCTCAAGCAAGGAAGCATATTGTTAAATTTTTTCATCTGTTTTCCAAACCAATGACACGTCTGCTAGAGATCCACTGCAGCCTCCATTTTCTTGATTTCTGATTAATAAAAGCAGAACACGGGTTCAGGGCGGGTTGAGGGGGGTGTGGGAGACATTACAGTTGATGTGGGCAACAAAATAATGTATCTACGTCATGGACTCCCCCTTCACGACTCTTTATTTCCCTCCCCTTTCTCGACCAATGCTTCATTTAAGCTGCGTGGCTGCGCGGCCATGCAGATATTTGATCGACACCGCACATCAGTTTAGAATTACCGCGCAGCAAATATAGTAAAATATTGCTAAAAAATGGATGCTGTGCAACTTTTCACGCAAGTTGTTTTACTTTGTACACTGACCAACGAATATTAGAGGAAACATTGTTCACTACCATTAAAATAGAAGGATTAAAAAAATAGAGGGGAAAAAAAGAATTGAAAAATAACTGCGATTAAATTAATCTTTTGACATAAGTCCATTTTCACCCGTTTCACAGCCGTGAAATAACTTTACCCCAAGCATCAACTTCGACAAACCAATTGTAACCCCAGTTTGCTGGCCAGCAACACAACGATTATTTGACCTAGAATAAGAAAGGAAATAGAGGACACAATAAAAAGTAAAACCTGTCCAATGGTGGAAATCGATGGACATTCACTTCCCGTTCAATAGCTCAATGATAAATGTCTTGTTAACGGAGTACACACAACAATACAGCAATCCATAGCTCTCTTGGACGCCTCGAGTTGTTTGGAGGGTCACTCATCCGTGACACGTGTTCAACGTTGGGCGCCCCCCCCCGCCCCCCGCACACACTGTTTCTAATATGTTGTGATATTTGTATCTCCTGTACTCTGTGTCAGATCAAATCAATTTCAATTTCCACCTAAATAATTCCCTGCACGTATTGAAAGTCACGGTGTGGTGTGTTGTGAGCTCAATAAGCCGCCAATTAAATTTCCCGTTTAGTACAGTTGTACCTTGAGATACGAAATTTATTATTTCCGGAGTCGCTTTCGTATCTCAAATTTGACGTAATTCAAGTCAACTCTTCTATGTAAATTGCCTTATTTGTTCCAAGCCCTTCGAAAACAACACTTTTAATAGAATAATAAAACTAAAATACACAGCACTCCATACAGCACCCAGATCAACAAACTTGAAGACTGTATGAGATCCAAGTTACGCGACAACCACCTGACACTTAACTTCATTAGAGTCATTATCAACCAACTCAACCGGGATTTATATCTGTTTTTATCAAATCACAAAAAGTAGCTTCGTAACCTTAAACCTCCTAAAATTATAACTCAACAGACCACAACCAACAATATTTTAGTCGTTTGCATACCCCCGGATTTACCTCTCTCAGAGAATGACAGATCTCTTCTATCTAAGGGTCTTAAATTCATTCCTCTTACACCATCTTGCGACCGTTTTCAACTACAGAGCGATTCTCAACGTTTTTTCCGCGCTCTCAGACTTCAGTTCCATTTTGCCTGGAAGAACAACACGCTTCACGAGGATGAATTATTCCCATTCCAAAAACAAAGGAAATCTACTTGGACACCACCGCCTGGTCAATCCAAGGCTCTGGACTTATACATCAAAAGCACCGAGAACGAAATTAAAAACCTTTTGCTACCTCGACTCCGTCATTCCAACCTTTCTAAAGTGGAGTCGAAAGCATTGTCTCTATCGCGCAGCCAAAAAGATATTGTCATCAAACCGGCAGACAAAGGCGGAGCCGTCCTGTGGGATAGAGAGTTTTATATTAAAGAAGCCCAGAGACAACTGGAGGACACCAGTTCTACCAACAGAGAACCACAGATCCCATCATTAAAAAAAACACTACTGTTAAAAAGACCATCGATGAATTGATAACCGAATGCGATCTCCCTAAATCAGCGTCTAGGATGCACATTTCTGACAGTGACCTGGGTAAGCCATCTTTTTATCTCCTTCCTAAAATTCACAAGGATGGTAACCCTGGTAGACCCATTGTCTCTGCATGTTCTTGTCCAACAGAACACATTTCTGAATTCCTGGATGGTGTCTTCCAACCGATAGTGGCATCCCTTCCTACGTACATTAAGGACACGAACCATGCCTTAAGAACATTCGACTCCCTTAGCATCAATCCAGACAAAAAGCACTATATGTTCCTCCTTGATGTATATTCCCTCTATACCTCCATTCCCCTTCTGGCTGTGCAATACTTTTTGGACAGACAACCTCACCCAAATATACCCACACCCGCCTTACTACGTTTGGCGGAATTGGTCCTAACCCTCAACTCGTTTGAGTTTAGTGACCAGTTCTTTGACCAAATCAGTGGGGTCGCTATGGGGACCAAAATGTGATCAAGCTATGCTTGCTTGTTCATGGGCCATTTCGAGCACGCAGGGTGGAACCAGAATACATTGGTCGCCTCCCCGAATTTTATAAGAGACTAGCAAAATACCCCCGCTTCGCTGCGGAAATTAGTATTTCAGTTACGTTGAGAATCCGTGAAACACAAATTCAAAACACCAATTGATTTCAATCTGGATCATGATGGATATGATACATATATTAACTTCACCGTCTTGTCTGTCTGTCTGTCCTAGTCCCGCAGAAAAACAAAAGCGAAAAGTAAAAAATGACACACGATCCTATCGAGCTGATAATTTAATTTTTTTTGTCTGCTACCATTGCGGGAGGGTACGCAACAACTTCCCAAAGTTTCATGCTCCTACCTACACGGGAAGTTATATATGTAATGATGAGTGTGTTTTATATAGCTCATATCAGAAAAAACTACATTTTTGCCCCCGGCCCCCTAGTGAATGATAATTTTACATTTGTTTTGATTGTTACCATTGCGGAAGTGTACTTAACAACTCTCCAAAGTTTCATGCTGCTACCAACACGAGACATTGGAGAATTAGTGATGAGTCAGTTTTTTATATAAGAAAAAAAACTACATTTGGGCCCTCAGCCCCCATTAAGTGATAATTTATATAATTTTTTAACCTGTTACCATCGCAGAATGTTACTTAACAACTACTCAAACTTTCATTCTTCTTCATACACAGGAAATATGAGAATTCGTGATTTTCAGTTTTTATATAGCTCATATAAGGAAAAAAACTACATTTGGGCCCCTGGGCCCCAGTAAGGGAAAATTTAAATATTTTTTCGCCTGTTACCATCGAGGAAGTGTACTCAACAACTTCCCAAAGTTTCATGCTTCTACCTACTCGGGAAATAGGAGAATTAGTGATTTTCAAATGTTTATATAGCCCATAGAAGGAAAAAGACGATTTTGGGCCCCCGGCCCCCATGAAGGTGAATTTTAAAATTCTTTTTCGCCATTTGTCGTCCAAAGAGACTACTTGACAATTTTCCAAGGTTTCATGCTTCTACCTACGCGGTAAATCCGAGAATTAGTGATGAGTCTGTTTTAATATAAGAAGAAACTACATTTGGGCCCCCGGCCCCCCTTAAGTGATAATTTAAATATTGTTTTTACCTTTTACCATCGTGGAAGTGTACTTAACAACCACCCCAAGTTTCATGCTTCTACCTACACGGGAAATAGGAGAATTAGTGATTTTTAGTTTTTATAAAGCTCATATAAGGAAAAAACTTAATTTGGGGCCCCGGCCCCCAGGAAGTGATAAATTAAATATTTTTTCTCCCGTTACCATCGCGGGATTGTACTCAACCAGTTCACAAAGTTTCACGCTTCTGCCTACTCGGGAAATAGGAGAATTGGTGATTTTCAAATTTTATATAGGCCATATAAGGGGAAAAAAAGTTTTTGGGCCCCCGGCCCCCATGAGTGTTATTTTTAAAATTCTTTTACTCCAATTTTCGTCGCGAGAGGCTACTCGACAACTTCCCAAAGTTTCATGCTTCTACCTACACGGGAAGTTGGAGAATTAGTGATGAATCAGTGAGTGAGTCAGTGAGGGCTTTGCCTTTTATTAGTATAGATACATTGATGACAGCATTGGGGTCACTCATATGGAGAGGAGTGAACTTGACACGTTCATCAACTTTGTAGATTCTTTCCACCCCTCCAATAAGTTCACTCACACGATTTCCGATCTATCGGTAAATTTCCTGGACATTATTGTAACTCTCCAGAAAAACTGCCTCCTCACTTCGGCCTACTTCAAACCTACAGACAGTCACTCTTACCTACTCTATCCCTCGTCTCATTCCAAATCCTGTAAGGATTCTATCCCCTTTTTACAACTTCTTCGCCTCCGTAGGCTGTGTCAATCTAATGAGGACTTTTTGGAAAAGGCGTTGGAAATGGTGGAGTTTTTTAGACAAAGGTCTTACCTTGAAGCTATACTTCAATCTGCTCTTCAGCGAGTTAAACACTTCACTCGTACCGACGCCTTCGTATCACCCATCAGTGACAGTAGTGAGAGGAGCAAATTGGTTCTCACATACCATCCCCACAACATCAGAGCAAGGGAAATCTTTTTGAAAAACCGCACCATCCTCCTCGCGGAACCCGGAAACTAACAACATTTTTTCCACCCCACCCCTCATTGTATTCAGGAGGGACAAAAATCTGCGAGACCTATTGGTTCGTAGCCGTCTGCTTATTCCGTCCTCCCATCTGGGCACCAAGCCATGTGGTCGTAATCGCTGCAAGACATGTCCCTTTTTTACCCAGATGGACCAGATTGTCTTCCCTTAAGGGATATTCAAGATTAGGAATGGATATCTTTATACCAGCGCAATGTGGTCTATACCATTGTGTGTAAGCGCTGTCCTTTGAAGTACATAGGTGAGACGGGGAGGTTACTCTCCTGTCGTATCGCTGAGCATGTACGTGCCATTAAACAAGACAAACAGTGTCCTGTCTCCCGACACTCCAATGGACGTGAACACATGGGCGTCGATGACATGTCTGTCACCGCCATGGTTTCTTGCACTAACACACCCGGCAGGGTCAGTCGGGAGAATAGACTGATCCAAGAGTATGGGACCCTAACACCACATGGGATGAATGTTGTGTTTGCACTGACAACCTAATTGATTGGCCACACCCACCCTCTCCTTTCCTATATAAGCTTTTACTATTCTCTCCTTACTATATCTCTACTGGACTAATTGGATTTCACCGCAGCTAATTTTTAAAAAATTCTTTCGTTATATTCGTTTTATTTGTGTACTAATTGTTCATTGAGGAAGGCTCTTTGCCGAAACGTTTGCTGTTTCGTTACATCCTGTCAGGCTAACTCATACCCTGATTATATTTTATACATTTAGGCTACTCATTTAAAAGCCTGGTTGCAGTCTCACCCCCATTATTTTTCAGCACTCCATACAGCAGTGTATTAGGGATCAGCCGGATATGGTTTTTTTTTACTATTTGCCGAATCCGGATAGTTTGGCCCTAATATTTGCCGGATCCGTATATATCGACGTTGTTACATAGTCAAAGTCAACGATCAATATTTTACAATGAATTGAATGAACGAACTTAAACGAAGTTCAACGAACTGTGTAGTGTGTACCAAGCGAACAGTGTTGTAATGAGTGTGTAGTGTTGTGTACAAGAAGTCGTGACCTAGAACCATAATAAAACTGTTATTTTATTCAGACAATTTAAGTATAATATGCTATTATTGAACTTAGTTTGTTATCTTATGTAGTACAGTAATATCTATATTTGTAACTTTTTAACTTAATATATTTTTCTCGTATTGAAATTGATTCTTTTGCTATATTTTGCATAGATTTGATGGATTTGAATGGATCAACGCTTGTTAATTTGTTTATTTTGTTATATATTAATAATTTAATGCATAACTTAATTTGTTGCATAACTTATTTTGTATAATTATTATATTTACAATAGACTAAATTTTTAAAATTATAAGACTGAATAAGACATAACATGTAAGACAAGAAACATTTTTATTTTTAAATTCGCAAATCAAATCTCAATTGCAACTGCCATTTAAAGTTGAACGGAAAAAAGCAACAAAGAATATAAAATTATAATTATTACAATGATATAACTCAGTGGCGTCACTAGGGGGGGCGGGGGGGGGGCGGGCCGCCCCGGGTGACACCCATCAGGGGGTGACACCCGAGCCTAAAATTTTACTGTGTACGATTTTATGTCAGAAAACAAAAGATGACAAATTTTTTAATCTAGAAAGAAATTATGAAATACGTTAAACGCGAAAATTCTTACTAAAAAAATATCAGTTAACTTGCAATAATAAAACAGTCCCAACACAAGAACAACATTAAAACAAATTAGGAAAAAAATAAAAGAAATAGTCGCAGCTTAGAGATTTTTAAAAAAGGCTGGAATGAAAGAGGCAGTGTCTTCTGTTTTAAAAGATATAAAGCCATTTGGGCTTGGACACACCGACAGCATGAACGAATCCCACCTCACGACTCCCTCCACCACAGTGGGGTGGGGGGAATACGATTTTATCACAAAGAAAATATATCAAAAGATGGGTTTTCTTTGCTGATGTTTTTCTTGAGAAATTATGATTTCAATGTCTTTGAGTTAATTTATATATATATTTATTAAAGGCTTGAAAGCATAGATGTGCATGTTTATATACAGGTAGTCCTCCGGTTACGACGGTCCCATCCCGACTTACGCTGTTTAGTGCTTACGAACGCGCCCCCGTAAAGAATAGTATTACGCGTTATTCCGTGTTTTAAAAAAAGAAATTTCCTGAGGTAACGAATTCTTTTCTCTATTTGAAATAACAAAAATTATTGAAAAATATGTATCGATTATTATTTCAACCTACAACTTTCGTTTGCGAATTTTTCAAATGGCGAAGTTTTCAATCAAGTCAATGAAGCTGATTAAGCTTACAAGTTCCTTTTCAATGCTCATTAGAGAGAGCATATTCAGCCTTTTTCGTCCCATGCAAATTCTAACTCATTATATATTCTTTTCAACTTTGAAAAGGATCGCTATCAGCTGCAGTTTGATGTCACCATTGAAAGAAAGATGCGAAGTGTGATGTGTACATTTGTAAAGGACTGTGTGAAATATAGCTCATTCAAAAGCAGCAAAATTTTTAGCTCTGTGCAAGTTTTTTGAGTTTCGCTTTGTGCTAATTCCTTTTCCTTACCCTGAGCCAGGGGCTGGACAATAACTTTTATAAGAGTTCTGAAAATTGGACTAATTCTGAAGGTAAGCAGTCTTCGAAATCACTCATAAACCTACATGTGGAAGAAAATCAGAAGCCCCGAGCCTAGTGCTCTTTATGGGTCTTCCCGGAAGACCCCCTTAGCCATCTGGCCACCAAAGGGACGTAACAGCTGAGGAACCCCCCCCCCAAGTGGTCGCTTCTGAAGCGGCCACCTGGGCATCCAGGACATACAGTCGAAGATGCTTACCACTAAGTTGCCCTCACAAGGAGGTGGTGGAATTTCCTACTACGACCCGCTACCACTTTGGCGACATCCCGGCAAAGCACACGGGTCTCCATGGTTAGGACCGCCGCAGACCGGGGGATCATCAAAGACCTACCTAGGGTTCCACCCCCACTGGAAGGTTTCCTCAGAGCTGGCGTCCAATGCGTTCTTCGCGGCACTTTTTGCTAATCCGTACTGGCACTCCTGGCCCTAAACCGGCACCGCTCGATGGCGTTGCTAGTAAATTGAGGGGGACGAAGCGGTTGCTTCGGATTTACCCGACCCCTTCTTCGAAATCACTTGAATGTTCTTCCATTAAATTGGCTGCTGCTAATCGGGTAGCGAAAGTGCTGAGCTCAGTTAGGTTTGTAAGAAAGCCAAATTTCTCATGGATGTATTTATATGCACCTAACCAATATTGTAGGGCTTAAGAAAGTTTGTCAATGATTACCAGAAATACCTCAATCTTAAATTTTTGTCTCCAGGAGAATACTGTTTTGTTGATGTCCCTTTATCAAACTGACGCTTTCTTTTTTGTTTGATAGTATTGAAGATTGTTTACACTGTTTTTACCACGGACTTTTCCTTTCCTTTGTCTTCATAGGAATAAAATTAAGAATGCTATTTTTAACAAACTCAATTGGAGACTTCCTTTCTAAAATTGTTTCCCAAATTTCAAGTAAAATAGCGACTTCCAGTTGTTCAATTTCCTTTAGAAATCCTTCTTCTTCAAGTCGGCAGTCACGTGGCTGATTTTCATTCGTTGCTAATTCCTCCAGTGCTGCGATATGCTCATGGTATGAGCTATTAACAGACCTTACAGAATAATGTCAGGCTGACGATCTTGTGTCAGACAAGGCTTTGTTAGCATGTATCAATTTCATATGTTTTTGAAGTACCTGTTAACGATGAGTAGATACAACAAGCCGGGTATAAAGATTTTGCAGAAGAGAAAAAAAATCTGACCGCAGTAGGACAACCTGCTACTCTTTTGCCGACCAAATTAAAGGAATTAGCTGTGCACGGCACATTATGAGCTACAATGCACTTCTCACGAAGAATAGCCTGGTTTCCGTTATACTTCCTACTCATTTGCAGCATTGCCGTATGACTGTCCAAGGCATTTTCAGGGATTCGTACAAACATAATGGCCTGCATCTTTATTAAACACTATAATTCATAAAAAGTTTGGGAGCCCTTAAATTATTGGGGGCTTTAGCCCGTTCAGCACCCCCCTTTTTAATCCGCCTTAGGGGGGTCAGGCATCTGTGACGATGTGGTACGAGGAGGGGGGGTGTTTAAGAAATGTGACGTCTCATTAAAAACGCGAAACTTTAAATAAAAGTTCCAGTTAAATATTTGATTGTTTACCATTTATTTAATTACGTTTTCAATGACTTCACGCATGTTACGATATTACAGTGCAGACTTACCCTAAATACATATTTAAATGACAAAAAATAATTTGCAACATGCTAATTTTTATTGAGAAAATACGTCTTGGGGGAGGGGTGTCAAAGCTTTGTGACGTCATATCTTAAAAAAGGGGTGGGGTCTATGTTTTTGTGACAACGTATGACGCTGGGGGAGGGTGGGGTAAAAATCGGCAACCTCGCGTGACGTCATTTATGGACGGTCCCTTCAGTCCTGAAGGGGTGACACCATGAGCTACCGCCCGGGTGACACCAACCCTAGTGACGCCTCTGATATAACTTATATCATATAATTAAAATGTTTAAATTTGAATACTGAATTGAAAGTTTTGAAAGAATGTCTATCGTCAATGTAGGACAGGGTTGTTAACAATACTAAAAAAAATTATTGGCAATACCAATACCAATACTGCCTGTAAAATCTATTGGCAATACCAATACCAATACAATTTTAAAACCAGTATTGCAATACCAATACCAATATTTATTTATTATTGCCTTACCAATACCAATATTTGGGTCATTCGACGAAATACGTAATTCATCGCTCTATATCACTTACATCGATAAACAATAATATTTTTGGCAAATTTAGACAATGTATTTTTAAACCAAATTTTGTTCAATAGTTAACACTTGCTTCATCAGTTTTCCTCAAAGCATTCAAAAGTCTTTGACAACATATTAAATAAGTCAGCATACCTTAACGTCCTTAAGCAACAAGATTTTTAATATGTATACTGTACACACATTGTGAATGAATGAATGGATGGATGGATGAATGAATGGATGAATGAAGCAAATGACTGTCATAGAAAAGCAAATGATACATAAACGGTTAAACATCATACTATAGTAAAAACAGTCAGACCGAGTCAGTGGATTGCATCACAAGTAACCATTTCAAAATGCGCACTGCTCAGTCGTGAACGAAGAGGGGAAAATACTCGTCCTCCTAATGAAAACAACCTTTCAACAGCAGCGCTTGAAGGAAGTCCTGTATTCAGGTCTATGTATATTTTACGGATATGTGGATAGGCATCCAATGATGCAATACTGTCTAAAGTGTCTGCCAAGTAATTATTAATTTCTTGATTCACATCAGGTGAATCATTCACACGATGTCGTCTGGCTGACAATCCAGCGAAGATGTCTGGCTGATTATCTGTACCATCAGCAGCAGCCGATGTTGCTTTCTGATCATCAGTAGGAGCAACCAACAGTGATTGTGAAACGCGTCTCTTCAGTGCTTCAATAAGATGCGAACGCTGTAAATCATCATCTATCCAGTCCAACTTGAATTTGGGATGTACAACGGATGCCAGCTGAGCATCAAAGCTGTCAAACATGTTTGAAAATCTTCTATCGATGGCATTCAAAAGACATGAAGCTAATGGAGAACAAATTACGAGCCGATCATTCTTTCCTTGATCAAGAAACACTTTTAACTGAGCCTTCAACACGACAAGTGTTGGTAGAAGGAAACCAAGTCCAATGTCTTTTTTAGTTTCACCCTGCAAAATATCTAGTCCACAGCAAACAGGCTTCATAACAGCAACATACTCTTTAACAAATGTTTTCTGTACAGGCTGTAGTCTTTTGATATCAAGTTCATCACAAAGTTTGTCAAACTTAACTTCCATGTCACTTACACAGAGAATGTTGTAAACTCTGGTGACAGCATCATACATTGAATTCCACCGGGTTTCACCAGGTGTTACCAAAAGCATACCAAGTGAATCCTTGATCTTTTCAGAAGCTACAACTGATCGTTTTCATTCAAAAATTGTTTGGCAATGTCACTCGCAAGATGGCGACACCAAAGAAAAATTTATTATATTCAGCTTTATTCACAACCAATGTTGTAGAGAGTTTATTGAATATTGCTATTAGTATTGGTTAAAAATCAATACCAATATCAAAAATAATTATTGGCAATACCAATACCAATATCAAATTTCAAGAAGTATTGCAATATCGTCCCAATACTTAAAAAAGTATTGGGAATACTACCAATACCAATACAATATTGCAATATTAACAACCCTGATGTAGGCCTACTAGTCAATGACAAAGAAATTAAAAACGAAAGCCAACTCTCAGCCTGTCCCAGTTTCCAAGGCTCCTGTTTAACTATATAGTTTATTATACTATAAACTAATAATTACAAATTAACTTAAAATTATGATTTTTTAACATAAAATTATTATTTTGAAACATAAAATTAATATATTAGCCCTAACAATGAAAATAATTTAATGACATAAGTAAATAAAATAGTTACTAGTTAGTAAATTCCGGTTAAACTTTGTGTTGTTGAAGAAAATTCTTGTTAAATGTACTGATTTCTGGTTATTGTTTATTTTACTAATTTGTAGGTATTTGTTTAAAAACTAATTAATATTAGTTTAATTTAATTTCAAAAATTCTTTACTACATTGATATCCGGATACTCTTTACATCTGCCATAGGTATTTGCCGAATCCGGATAGTGGCGAAAATCCCGATATTTGGTCCGGATATCCGGTATTCCGGATATTCGGTTGTCCCCTACAGTGTATACATTATCCATCTGTGGTACACCAAAATATTAATAACTACTTTTATACTTTACAGAACCTGTAAAAGAAGTATTTAGTAGTACAATAATGGTTACAGAACCTTTAAAATAGTAACATTGGTTTCATGGATAACTAAACGGCAGAAGATTAACTTTGGAGTGAGGCGATGTCCCATGGTGAGAGTGGCGGTAGAGGAGGAGGAAAGAACGGCTGAAACGATGAAGTAGCAGAGAACCGCCCCCCCCCCTTACTGTAACAAACACTTAATATTGACAAATTGCAGAAAACAACTGACGTAATTGAAGGGGGAAATATTAAAACAAGTTATCAACACTTATTAAGTGTTTGCGACAAGCAGACGTTACGAGTTAATGTAAAGTAATTAAAAATCCAAACCATGAAAAGTGAAGAAGACTTCTTTATAGAAGGAACCTCTATAAATGATTTTTTTTTAAAAACCCGCAAGAATTAAGTTTTTGAATATAAATCCTTAATATAGGAGACATAACTAAAAGAATGTTCATTATAATACGCAGCGCAAGACAATCCAAAAACACAAAATTTTAGTTATGTCTCGTAAAACATGTTTAATATAATGCGCACCGATAGGGAATATATTTTTAAAAAGTATTGTCAATATATAACGCACCGAATCGCTCAACAGGAAAGTATTAAAAAGGTCGTTTAATATAATACGCACCAAGACACTATAGCAACAAAATTTAACATGTTACATAGAGATAAATAAATAATCTAAAAATTCATTAATTTAATTACGGTACATTCGATTTATCTGAAAATTTGATACGTCATTTTTATCATCAGCACGAGTCTGACTGCAAAATTTCAGCTCGCTAGCTTACGAGGAAGTGGGTTAAAATCGATCCAGAGTTTTTACGGCAACGCCCGCCCGCCTACCTCAAACAAGCAAGCAGACACCACGAGTTAATATAAAGGATTTAATTAAGAAAGAGAGACGAAGGCCTTTGTTTGACTGGCATATAGTGGCAAATGTGGTCAACAGAACACAAGTTAAGAACCCTTACTCTTTATGCTTACACAATGTCAAGGTTGTTTTCGTTTGTTCCACATGTCCTTCAAGCCTCGGCAATCCAATGTCCAGACGTTGCAGTCGTTGATGCTTCGGTGACCTTCGATGACCCCGTGAGGGAGACAGACAGCAAGGTCACCGTGACCTGTACGCCTGGGTTCGTCATAGCTGCGGGTCAAAACAACATGACGTCATTCTGTCGTAACGGAACGTGGGACGCAAGTTTCCCACCCGCATGTCAAGGTCAGTAACCCGCACCTGCTGAGAAACATGTTAAAGCGCTGCCGTTGCTAGTGATCTCTCCTTACAGCTCTGCTAATGCGAATGGTCTCCCATTTAAAAATCTGTGTTTCTAATGGCCTCCATTTAATGCTGCGATTTCTAGACGTGCATGCCCCCCCCCACCCACTCCTTCTGAACGTATCCTGTGTGGATTTACAAGGAAAGAAGTTCCTCGGAGTGCGCTCGATCTGCCTAAAACAGTCTTCACAAGTCATTGACAGAATGTTACTTTCACATTCGAAAAATTAAATAATCTCAAGATTGCTTTTGTTAATTTGTAAATCGTTTTGAACATGTGAGCATATTGAACATGTGAACACATTGAACATGAGAGCACATTGAACATGTGTTACCAGCATGAACAAATAACGCTATACAAGAAACCATCTTTATCATTGTTGTCATTTATAGTCACCCCCACCCCCACCCAATGACAGCCGGACGCCTCCCAAAGATTTTCATCTCCATGTGAGCACATAAGAAATAAACTTTAAAAGGGCTAACTATTGTCATTTGATCATTCATTTTATTTCATAGGTAATTGCGGGTTGGTGATAGTTTTAATTTGACATAATAACCCTATGGTATATTTTATTTACTGACAATAAAAACAAACAAACATTTGTAAGACGTTCACATAGAATCGTTGTCTTTTTCCTGCAGTGATAGACTGTGGAGCTCTCCCGGATTCAAGTGGGTCAAAAATCACACTGGAAAATCAGGCAATGGGACCCGGTGGCTATGGTCAAGTGGCGAGTAAGTTGATGTGGTCAGTGGTCAAGTTTATCAGCCATAAACAGGAGCCATATTTTTTTAAAATTATTTTTAATAGCAATCCTTATCTTATCTGTTACACACGCTCCTTCTATACAGAAGATTATTGCGTCCTACGCTTATATATGGTTTATGTTTAGTCCTGCATTCTTATTAGAGTTTTAAATGTTGATAAAGTGTTGGCTTTCCTGGTTTCTTCAGGCAACCCATTCCACGCCCGAATTCCGGACGGGAAGAACGAAAATTTGTATGAGTTTGTTCTTGCATACGGAATAAGAAAGGTGTTTTTATCTTTATGTCTATCTGAGGGTTGTATTAAGTTATCTTTGTGTTGTATTTCTAAATTAGAATTAATTGCTTTATGTATGATTACTACTTTGCTCTTGGTTCTTCTATCCTCTAATGTTTCAAGTTTTAATGATTTAAATAATGGTGTTATTCTAGTCAGTTTCGAATATTCTCCAGTAATGAATCTGGCAGCTCTTTTTTGGATTTGTTCTAGTTTATCAATGTTTTCTTTGGTGGATGGGTCCCATACAGAAGATGCATATTCTAGTACAGGTCTCACCAAAGTGAGATAGCATTTTAGTTTTATATCTTTATTACATTTGTTAAAGTTTCTTTTTATAAAGCCTAAGGTTTTGTTTGATTTTTTAATAACTTCATTGACATGGGGATTCCATGATAATTTCTCCTTTATTATGACTCCTAAGTATTTTGCATCTTTAGTTTGGGTTAGTTCCTTTCCATGAATGAAATATTTTGAATCTATTTGTTTCTTTTTCTTTGTTACTCTTAACAGTTGACACTTTTCTGGTGGAAACTCATACTCCAGTTAGTTTCCCATTTTATCAATTCATCTAGGTCTTTTTGTAAAATTTTGCTATCCTATTGATAAAAATTATTATTTTATGGCCAAGATAACATGATCAATATAAATAACAAAAATGGATGAAATATCTAAATCATTATCAATCAATAGACATAATTTGCAATCTCT
Organism: Ampullaceana balthica; assembly: GCA_944989445.1. Classification (NCBI taxonomy): domain Eukaryota; kingdom Metazoa; phylum Mollusca; class Gastropoda; family Lymnaeidae; genus Ampullaceana; species Ampullaceana balthica. Next base: position 930,544 of record CALYLW010000300.1, on the reverse strand, counting down.
GTCACGTCTGTCTGTCATGTCTGTCCGTGGCGCTACTATTTTTAGAAAGCAGCACACCAAATTACTGCACCAAAAAAGAACTCTTTTGGAACGGCCGCTTAAAATTGTTCAATAGGGAAATAAATGAATAAAATAAAATTTTTAAAAAATTAATGAAAGTTCTGTATTACGTTATTTTTAATCTGATGTGTATTTGTTTTGAAAACTTCCGTCATTTTTGACGGGTGATACACTAGTTATAATATATTTTTTCACTTTAGAGGCCAAAAAACTATACTATAAAAAAGATCATGATTAACTCTGACCTTAACAGATTAAATTCTGACCCTCACAGAATTAACCCTGACCTTGACAGAACGAGCTCTGACCTTGATAGAATAAACTCTGACCTTCTGTCCACAGTGTACACCTGTTACTCAGGCCACGCCTACTGGCCCACGTACAGATTTGACTCCGCTGAGACGGTCAAGGTCAGGTGTAATCTGTTCGGCCAATGGGAGATCATCCAGGGGTACACCAACAGGACCGAGAGCCAGTTTTCTTGTTCAGGTCAGACGTGACGTATGTAGTGAGTTGCCCACCCCCCTCACCAACAGACGCCCTCTCCTTAAGAAAATCACGCGATCAATACGTTCGTGGGATTTGATCTTATCCATTTCCTCTTTATTACGCCACATCTTGCCATAGATACAAGCAACGAATGTAATGTAAGTGTATTCCCGGTTACACCAACTAGAATGTAATTGTATTCCCAGGTTTCAATAATTACATTGGATGTCTTTACGTCAACGACACGCTTGAGTTAACGACCCAGGAGACGTCATCAACCATAGGCGGCAACAAGGACTCGTGCTTCGACTTCTGTAGGGAGAATGATAAAATATTTGCTGCCAGGAAGGTCAGTCAATAATATATTATGCACGTCAATTTAGCTTGATGAGTTAGAATGTTAGGGGATCTGTCACAGCTAAGTTAGAATGTTGGCAGATCTGTCATAGCTAAGTTAGAATGTTGGCAGATCTGTCAAAGCTAAGTTAGAATGTTGGCAGATCTGTCACAGCTAAGTTAGAATGTTGGCAGATCTGTCACAGCTAAGTTAGAATGTTGGCAGATCTGTCACAGCTAAGTTAGCATGTTGGCAGATCTGTCACAGCTAAGTTAGAATGTTGGCAGATCTGTCACAGCTAAGTTAGCATGTTGGCAGATCTGTCACAGCTAAGTTAGAATGTTGGCAGATCTGTCACAGCTAAGTTAGAATGTTGGCAGATCTGTCACAGCTAAGTTAGAATGTTGGTCACAGCTAAGTTAGAATGTTGACAGATCTGTCACAGCTAAGTAAGAATGTTGGCAGATCTGTCACAGCTAAGTTAGAATGTTGGCAGATCTGTCACAGCTAAGTTAGAATGTTGGCAGATCTGTCACAGCTAAGTTAGAATGTTGGCAGATCTGTCACAGCTAAGTTAGAATGTTGGCAGATCTGTCACAGCTAAGTTAGAATGTTGGCAGATCTGTCACAGCTAAGTTAGAATGTTGGCAGATCTGTCACAGCTAAGTTAGAATGTTGGCAGATCTGTCACAGCTAAGTTAGAATGTTGGCAGATCTGTCACAGCTAAGTTAGAATGTTGGCAGATCTGTCACAGCTAAGTTAGAATGTTGGCAGATCTGTCACAGCTAAGTTAGATTGTTGGTCACAGCTAAGTTAGAATGTTGGCAGATCTGTCACAGCTAAGTAAGAATGTTGGCAGATCTGTCACAGCTAAGTTAGAATGTTGGCAGATCTGTCACAGCTAAGTTAGAATGTTGGCAGATCTGTCAAAAATGATCAAGAATGTTGGCACATCTGTTAATATGATTTAGAATGTAAGACCTTTACGGCTACCTCTTTCTATGGGAAAATCGTCATGAGTTTAATGAACAAACGAAATTTTAAAAAACAATGCTTTTAAAATCTTGCACAGGGAGACAGCTGTTTTTGCCTGGACACGGTCGCCTACCAGAAGTACCCGGATGCCGATTGCAACATCCGTTGCCATGACAACATGTCGTTTTGTGGAAGCGATCAGGGGCTGTACTCTGTGTGGGACACCCTCTGTATGTTTTGAGACTTGTTTTTATTTTAACACCCAAATACAAATGTTTCTCCCTACCATATCCTCTAGCACCAATGTTAATCCCTACCATATCCTCCAGCACCAATGTTACTCCCTACCATATCCTCTAGTACCAATGTTATCCCTACCATATCCTCTAGTACCAATGTTACTCCCTACCATATCCTCCAGTACCAATGTTACTCCCTACCATATCCTCTAGCACCAATGTTACTCCCTACCATATCCTCCAGCACCAATGTTACTCCCTACCATATCCTCCAGCACCAATGTTACTCCCTACCATATCCTCCAGCACCAATGTTACTCCCTACCATATCCTCTAGCACCAATGTTACTCCCTACCATATCCTCCAGCACCAATGTTACTCCCTACCATATCCTCTAGCACCAATGTTAATCCCTACCATATCCTCCAGCACCAATGTTACTCCCTACCATATCCTCTAGCACCAATGTTAATCCCTACCATATCCTCCAGCACCAATGTTACTCCCTACCATATCCTCTAGCACCAATGTTAATCCCTACCATATCCTCCAGCACCAATGTTACTCCCTACCATATCCTCCAGCACCAATGTTACTCCCTACCATATCCTCCAGCACCAATGTTACTCCTTACCATATCCCCCAGCACCAATCTTCCCTCTTACCACCCCCACCCTCTCACATGCGCCAAACAAACTTATTACTTTTTATTTAAAGTAAGAAATTCTATTAACAACCGAAGAAATGTACTCTGTTTTTCCTCCCAAATCTGACTATCAGACTCATGTGTTGAAATTGATCCAAGTGTTTTGCCACGCGGCCGGAAGATGCACTCGGACAAAACTTGCCAGCAGTTCTGTCGTGGCAATGATACTAAATTGGCGTTTTGGAAAAAACAAGTGAAAAGTTGTTTTTGTCTAAATACAGTAAGAAGAAACATTTATCTGCATTGCTTTAAAAAAGGTGGGGGAGACACGGGTATTGTTAATGTTATTTCTGTGCAACAGCAAAGTTCTTGCTGTGTATGGTATAGATATTAAAAGTAGAGTTCAGTACATTACTATTTGACATCATAAAGTCCATGTGATTATTTGAATAGTCCTTGAAATTGATAACTTCCGACGTTCATAGAATCGAGTCAATTGTGTTTTTTTTTAAAATATTAGATCAAGTTGATTTCCCCCGTGTTCGATATAATAAAGTTATGGTTTGTTGGTTATTTTATCCCGGAACAGATTCCAACGTACGTACCCACAGATCCTTCCCTGTGTGAAACACCGGTAGACAAGGTCGTTGGTGAACTCTACGTCACTGGTGAGTTTATAACTATAACCAGTTAACTCTACATCACTGGTGAGTTTATAACTGTAACTAGTGAACTCTACATCACTGGTGAGTTTATAACTGTAACCAGTGAACTCTACATCACTGGTGAGTTTATAACTGTAACCAGTGAACTCTACATCACTGGTGAGTTTATAACTGTAACCAGTGAACTCTACATCACTGGTGAGTTTATAACTGTAACCAGTGAACTCTACATCACTGGTGAGTTTATAACTGTAACCAGTGAACTCTACATCACTGGTGAGTTTATAACTGTAACCAGTGAACTCTACATCACTGGTGAGTTTATAACTGTAACCAGTGAACTCTACATCACTGGTGAGTTTATAACTGTAACCAGTGAACTCTACATCACTGGTGAGTTTATAACTGTAACCAGTGAACTCTACATCACTGGTGAGTTTATAACTGTAACCAGTGAACTCTACATCACTGGTGAGTTTATAACTGTAACCAGTGAACTCTACATCACTGGTGAGTTTATAACTGTAACTAGTGAACTCTACATCACTGGTGAGTTTATAACTGTAACTAGTGAACTCTACATCACTGGTGAGTTTATAACTGTAACCAGTGAACTCTACATCACTGGTGAGTTTATAACTGTAACCAGTGAACTCTACATCACTGGTGAGTTTATAACTGTAACCAGTGAACTCTACATCACTGGTGAGTTTATAACTGTAACTAGTGAACTCTACATCACTGGTGAGTTTATAACTGTAACTAGTGAACACTAAATCACTGGGTAATGAACTCAATTCGCCAAAAACAAACTCTTTTGCTGACAGCACAAGTCACTAATAAATATAAGAACAATTGTTTCAAAAATTCGTGATGATTCAGATTCAACCCCGGTTAAGATATGATCTTACCTCAGGTCCGTGTGGTCACGTGGTCAGCCCTCTGACCCCAGCCTTCCTGTTCCAGACTCTAGACTAAAACCACGTGATTGGCTATAAGCTCCATCGACCAAGATCTCAACCTCCTATCCCACGGGCAATGATCGTGCCAGTCCCTCAATACCCAGTCGATGAAATCCTACATGAAAATGAAGAGAACTGCATTCATCGACTTTTGTATAGATTTGTCAAACACAAACAACGATCACTTTAAAATTTGGGCAGGTTATAATATTGTTCTACCGCTATCAAAACTGTGACGGCATTCAAACTTGACCACTTGACCTAAAATAACAGATATACGGTTTTGGAAGCTGGATTGATTTGCGTAAAAGTAATTATTGTTTTGTTTTGTTTTTTAAATAAATGTGTGGATTGAGTTTATGCACCACACAGTATTCCATCCTACCCCCCCCCCGTGATTGTTAAACGCATTTGTGTGCCGCACTGTGGGTGTAGGTGTGGATATAAAGGTGTGTGGCTGGGTTGTATGTGCGATAGGTTTGGTTGTGTGATAGGTTTGGTTGTGTGAAAGGTTTGGTTGTGTGATAGGTTTGGTTGTGTGATAGGTTTGGTTGTGTGATAGGTTTGGTTGTGTGATAGGTTTGGTTGTGTGATAGGTTTGGTTGTGTGATAGGTTTGGTTGTGTGATAGGTTTGGTTGTGTGATAGGTTTGGTTGTGTGATAGGTTTGGTTGGTTGTGTGATAGGTTTGGTTGTGTGATAGGTTTGGTTGTGTGATAGGTTTGGTTGTGTGATAGGTTTGGTTGTGTGATAGGTTTGGTTGTGTGATAGGTTTGGTTGTGTGATAGGTTTAGTTGTGTGATAGGTTTGGTTGTGTGATAGGTTTGGTTGTGTGATAGGTTTAGTTGTGTGATAGGTTTGGTTGTGTGATAGGTTTGGTTTTGTGATAGGTTTGGTTGTGTGATAGGTGTGGTTGTGTGATAGGTTTGGTTGTGTGATAGGTTTGGTTGGTTGTGTGATAGGTTTGGTTGTGTGATAGGTTTGGTTGTGTGATAGGTTTGGTTGGTTGTGTGATAGGTTTGGTTGATTGTGTGATAGGTTTGGTTGTGTGATAGGTTTGGTTGTGTGATAGGTTTAGTAGTGTGATAGGTTTGGTTGTGTGATAGGTTTTGCTGTGTGACAAGGTTGGGATGAGTTGCAGTGTAATAGCGAAGATTTTGACTACAGGCGGTTGTCAGACAGGTTAAACAATTGGCTCTGTGTGTGTGTGTGTGTGTGTGTGTGTGTGTGTGTGTGTGTGTGTGTGTGTGTGTGTGTGTCCGTGGTGGAGGGACGGGGGACTACGTTCGACCAAAGCTCACATAAGCCAATGGATGGTGTTGTTTCTAAAACCCAAATATAGATAACCGAACCTTTTAATCTATTTCTCTTCTTCATTCTAGAAACTTTATCGAAAGTTAAATATGAAACTTGTGACGACTTTTTCAATGAGGGAATCTTTTACCACGGCAACTACTACACAACGAATGGATCCAAGATCTATTGTAACTTCAGAGGTCTGTTGGATTCAGATTTAAAAATATTTATTGTAACTTCAGAGGTCTGTTGGATTCAGATTAAAAAATATTTATTGTAACTTCAGAGGTCTGTTGGATTCAGTTTAATTATGATGCACCCAACAACCTTACAATTATTTACCTTCTGTCAGTTTGACAACAAGTCTGAAATAAAACGTTTAGTTGAAATAAACAACTCAACTTCGATAACAACGGCTCACAGGGTCACAGGGTCACATTTAAATACAAACACCTCTAACATGTGTGTGTGGGAGAGAGTTGAATCCTAATTAAGTTCTACTATAATGATATGTTTTAATTAAGTTCTTCTATAATGATATCTTTTAATTAAGTTCTACTATAATGATATGTTTTAATTAAGTTCTACTATAATGATATGTTTTAATTAAGTTCTACTATAATGATATGTTTTAATTAAGTTCTACTATAATGATATGTTTTAATTAAGTTCTACTATAATGATATGTTTTAATTAAGTTCTACTATAATGATATGTTTTAATTAAGTTCTACTATAATGATATGTTTTAATTAAGTTCTACTATAATGATATGTTTTAATTAAGTTCTACTATAATGATATGTTTTAATTAAGTTCTTCTATAATGATATGTTTTAATTAAGTTCTACTATAATGATATGTTTTAATTAAGTTCGACTATAATGATATGTTTTAATTAAGTTCGACTATAATGATATGTTTTAATTAAATATTGTCCCACTATCTCCAGACAACAACACAGTTTGCCAGGAGGGCTGGTTGTCATACGGTGGAAACTGTTACCTGTTTGAGGACCGTCCCATGGACATGGATGGTCACTTCAACAACTGCGTCATACTGGACAGTCAGCTGGTGTCCGTCGCGGACGTGCATGAGTGGAACTTTCTCTCTGATGTCCTCACTGGTAGGTCAGCCAACAAGAGCAGGGGAGGCGCTGGGTTGTGGATGTTCTCAAACTATTTAAAGGCAGGCCCTGGTGTTGATAGGAGGGTCTCAGTCCTGACTGACGTGGGTCCACCAGGACCTGATGTAGATAGGAGGGTCTCAGTCCTGACTGACGTGGGTCCACCAGGACCTGATGTAGATAGGAGGGTCTCAGTTGGGTCCACCAGGACCTGATGTAGATAGGAGGGTATCAGTCCTGACTGACGTGGGTCCACCAGGACCTGATGTAGATAGGAGGGTACACTTTTTCTCAATCAAAATAGTGACACTTTTGGCCAAGTGGCTAATGTCTAATCCGACCACGGTGACGTCATTGACACAAACTTTGGATATCCGTTGAGTTGAGTCAACTTATTTGTCTCCTGATGATGAGCATTTCGGAGATGTAGGCCTTGGGGTGGGGGAGGCGGCGGGGGTGGTGGCACGGAGGGGGATGGGTGGGGGGAGGGGGGCTGCGACTAAGGGCGGTGACCAAGAAAATATCTACACTCTAAATCTAAAAGCCCTAGAACAATATATTATATCTTTTCTTTAATAAGTCAAACTTATGAGTATAGAAGTAAAAGTCTAACTTAAAAATCTACACATTTTTTAGAAAAATCATTTAAAAATGTTCGGGGAATAAATACAAATTATTTCTAGAGCTGATGTAACGAGAATTATTGCTTTGAAAACTATTTCTCAATCAAAACTAAATTTAAAAACTGTCCAATTCAAATTGTTCTCACAAGACAATGAACATCTCTCATTGTTTGAACATCTCTCATTGTTTGAACATCTCTCATTGTTTGAACATCTCTCATTGTTTGAACATCTCTCATTGTTTGAACATCTCTCATTGTTTGAACATCTCTCATTGTTTGAACATCTCTCATTGTTTGAACATCTCTCATTGTTTGAACATCTCTCATTGTTTGAACATCTCTCATTGTTTGAACATCTCTCATTGTTTGAACATCTCTCATTGTTTGAACATCTCTCATTGTTTGAACATCTCTCATTTTTTGAGCATCTCTCATTGTTTGAACATCTCTCATTGTTTGAACATCTCTCATTGTTTGAACATCTCTCATTGTTTGAACATCTCTCATTGTTTGAACATCTCTCATTGTTTGAACATCTCTCATTGTTTGAACCTTTTCTCTACCTAGTCATGAAGTTTCCAGACATGAAGAAATTCTACATTGGCTTGTATGACATACAGATGACATTCTCATACATGTGGACTGATGAAACAGCTGTGACATTCAGGTAAGTTATATGGAAACAGCTGTGACATTCAGGTAAGTTATACATAAACAGCTGTGACATTCAGGTAAGTTATATGTAAACAGTTGTGACATTTAGGTAAGTTATATGTAAACAGCTGTGACATTTAGGTAAGTTATATGTAAACAGCTGTGACATTTAGGTAAGTTACATGTAAACAACTGTGGCATTCAGGTAAGTTATATGTAAACAGCTGTGACATTTAGGTAAGTTACATGTAAACAACTGTGACATACAGGCAAGTTACTTGTTTCCAACTGTTACAGGTGATGATATATAAAACTAATAATTGTTACCATCTGTATTATTAAAAACAATTGTTTACAAGAAAATATCTTGACAATGGGAATATCCGTAGAGAAAACCATTTTTACAACAAATACTTGTTAGAGTTTATATTTTAAAATAAGTCTTTGTCACAGTTATTAATTGTTTAAGCTAGTTTTTTGTTACGACAGTGTAATTGGTTTTAAGTTATATTTGTGTGAGATTATGTTATTTGTGTATGATTATGTTATTTGTGTATGATTATGTTATTTGTGTGTGATTATGTTATTTGTGTATGATTATGTTATTTGTGTATGATTATGTTATTTGTGTATGATTATGTTATTTGTATGTGATTATGTTATTTTGTGTATGATTATGTTATTTGTGTATGATTATGTTATTTGTGTATGATTATATTATTTGTGTATGATTATGTTATTTGTGTATGATTATGTTATTTGTGTATGATTATGTTATTTGTGTATGATTATGTTATTTGTGTGTGATTATGTTATTTGTGTTTGATTATGTTATTTGTGTATGATTATGTTATTTGTGTGTGATTATGTTATTTGTGTATGATTATGTTATCTGTGTATGATTATGTTACAAATATGACCAACCCACCCCTCCCCCTAACTGTCCATCTTTTGGTCTGAAGTTTAATGTTATCCAGACGATTATTCATTGCCTTGTTTTTGTGTTTTTTTCCCCAGAAAGTTTGCCCCAGATTACCCCTCGGGTATAAAGAATCGATGTGTAATATTTGAGGGCGGATACATGAAGAATGTCGACTGTGTGGTGCCCTTAGGGGCCATCTGCGAGAAGTCAAAATGTAAGAGTCTTTCTTGTGGTCAGTCATTGGTGACGGAATGAGAGCATAATTGGCTTTTGGGTATGGTAGGATTGAGGATATCAGGGTAAGATTGAGGATATCAGGGTAAGATTGAGGATATCAGGGTAAGATTGAGGATATCAGGGTAGGATTGAGGATATCAGGGTAGAATTGAGGATATCATGGTAAGATTGAGGATATCAGGGTAGGATTGAGGATATCAGGGTAGAATTGAGGATATCAGGGTAGGATTGAGGATATCAGGGTAGGATTGAGGATATCAGGGTAGAATTGAGGATATCAGGGTAGGATTGAGGATATCAGGGTAAGATTGAGGATATCAGGGTAGGATTGAGGATATCAGGGTAGAATTGAGGATATCAGGGTAGAATTGAGGATATCATGGGTAGGATTGAGGATATCAGGGTAGGATTGAGGATATCAGGGTAGGATTGAGGATATCATGGGTAGGATTGAGGATATCAGGGTAGGATTGAGGATATCAGGGTAGGATTGAGGATATCAGGGTAGGATTGAGGATATCAGGGTAAGATTGAGGATATCATGGTAGGATTGAGGATATCAGGGTAGGATTGAGGATATCAGGGTAGGATTGAGGATATCAGGGTAGGATTGAGGATATCAGGGTAGGATTGAGGATATCAGGGTAGGATTGAGGATATCATGGGTAGGATTGAGGATATCAGGGTAGGATTGAGGATATCATGGTAGGATTGAGGATATCATGGTAGTATTGAGGATATCAGGGTAGGATTGAGGATATCAGGGTAGAGATTGAGGATATCATGGTAAGATTGAGGATATCAGGGTAGGATTGAGGATATCAGGGTAGATTGAGGATATCAGGGTAGGATTGAGGATATCAGGGTAAGATTGAGGATATCAGGGTAGGATTGAGGATATCAGGGTAGGATTGAGGATATCAGGGTAGGATTGAGGATATCAGGGTAGGATTGAGGATATCATGGTAGGATTGAGGATATCAGGGTAGGATTGAGGATATCAGGGTAGGATTGAGGATATCAGGGTAGGATTGAGGATATCAGGGTAGGATTGAGGATATCAGGGTAGGATTGAGGATATCAGGGTAGGATTGAGGATATCAGGGTAGGATTGAGGATATCAGGGTAGTATTGAGGATATCAGGGTAGGATTGAGGATATCAGGGTAGGATTGAGGATATCAGGGTAGGATTGAGGATATCAGGGTTTTCATGGCATCGTAACGGACAAAATGTGGGGGGGGGGCAATTAAATCAGGCGTTAAGATAAATAAATATATGTTGTTAAAATGGGGTATGTATGGGCCTGACAAGACGTCACAGAACAATGAACGTTTCGGCAAAAAGCCTTCTCCAACAAACATATAGACAAAACCAAATAAAACTAATAAAATGAAATGAGAACGATAGCTGCGGTGTTACCTAAAGCCAGAAAGAGCATTAGTGCATTAATGGATCTTTAATTTGGATCAGTCGTTTTCCATGAATGGAATAGTTTGGTCACGTGCTCCTTTGATAGGCCACCGGCCACGCTTAACCAATCAAGCAGCACCGCCTCAAACATTAAGAAACACATAAATGCAAACTACAAGTTTTCATAACCTATACTGTTCTCAACAACACAATATCCTCACGTGAGTAACAGATTACCGTCACACTTGGGTGTCTGATGACGATAGACTGGCTAGTGTTGAATAATAATAAAAATAATAATAATAATAATAATTTATAATTTATATAGCGCTGTATCTGACTAAGGAACCGGGCTCACAGCGCTTTACATGGAGATCATAACATACATATAATAATAATTAAATAACCAGTCATACCATATTAACAACAAAAAGGACAGTACATTACACATAAGTTATGCTAATCATTAAAACAAATGTTGTTTCATTAATTTTGTAAATACATTTTGAAAAGATGCGTCTTAAGTGCAGTCTTAAAGGACTTGGTAGTTGGAATACTACGGATGTGTAATGGTAGAGAATTCCATTGTTTTGCTGCACAAAAAGAGAATGACCTTTCGCCAAAAGTTTTAGTTCGTGTCTTAGGAACACAGAGAATGCGTGTGTCTGCAGAAGAGCGTAGCTGACGACTGGGTGAGTAGACCGACAGAAGTTCAGTAAGATAGGAAGGAGATGAGTCAGAAAAGACGTTGTGACAGAGAATAGTCAGTTTGTAATCAATTCGAGCTTGTATAGGTAGCCAATGAAGTGAGTAAAGTAGCGGAGTAACATGGTCATGTTTTTTTGCCTTAAGAACTAGTCTGGCTGCTGAATTTTGAACTTTCTGTAGTTTTTCAATGCATTGTTTTGGTGCACCTAACAGAAGAGAATTGCAATAATCAATGCGAGCTAGAACAAGAGCACAGAATAGAGTTTTTGTTGCACTAACTGTTAAGTAATGACGGAATGAGCTGATCTGACGAATGGCGGTGAAGGCAGTGCGACAGATGTGATTGATGAAGTTGTTGGTAGACATGTTGTCAGACATAATGTAGCCAAGATTCCCAGTCGATGTTTTGAACAGTATATCAGAACTAGCCACCTGAATAGAATTAGGAATTATTGATTGTTGCAAAATAGGAGTAGGAGTGCTTCTGTCTTATTGTCATTCAGCTTGAGCTTGCTGAAAAAAAAAGTAACTTAATTTTTATCTTGTTTTTGGAAGTTCCTCTATGAGTTAGTTAGGTTCTCTGAGATGAACACGATAGCAGTGAAACACTATTGAAACACTAAATAGAAATTAGGAAGAGACAAAGTACTGCGTGATTTATTGTTTCAAAATAGGAGTGCTTCTGTCTTATCGTCATTCAGCTTGAGCTTGCTGAAAGTCATCCAAGACTTTACCTCACCAATGAACTCCTGCATCAATTGGACAGTGGAGTCAATATCAGAGGGATCAGTGTGAGTGTATAGCTGAGTATCATCTGCAAATGATTGGCTTTTAACTGAATGCTTTTCGAGTAGTAGAAGTAGTGGCCTTGTATACATTACGAAAAGAACCGGACCCAAAACGGAGCCTTGAGAACACCATAAACCAAGTCAGCTCTGTGAGAGATACAGCCATTTACTGATACCACATGTGATCTGTTAGATAAGTATGATTGAAACCAAGCCAGAACTGAGCCAGAAATCCCAAAATAATTTTGCAGGGTTTTTAGCAACGTTTGATGGTCGACGGTGTCAAAGGCAGCACTAAGATCTAAGAGGACCAATATAGAAATTTTCCCACTGTCCAGTGCGAGTAGGAGGTCATTTGTTACCTTCAACATCTTCTTAAACATAATTTGTGTTTACATCGCATGTTCCCGTCACAGCTGCTGTGGGCTGCGTGTGAGTGGACAAAATGTGTTTAAATCGCGTTTTAACACCGCCACTGTTGTTGTGTGTGTGAGGGCCGACCCAAATGTGTTTAAATTGTTTTAACACCACAGCTGCTGTTGGCTGTGTGAGTTTGGACCCAAAGAGGCTCGAGCTCAAGAAAAACTACACCAAGATGTCTATCCCGTTTTGTTTCGAGACCTGCCGAGCCTCCCACTTTATCTACTCTGCCACCAGGGGGACCTACTGCTACTGTGGCCAAGGTCAGTTAACTCAGATTTTTTTTTAAATTTGACAGTAGGAAGGATTGGTTTATATAAGATCTATCTGATTGCCCTTTTGACCCCTCGAAATGTAATACCCTTATGTGAACATGAAGTCAACAAAAAAGAGAAAAAAACACACCAGAAGACCTCGTCCAGGTACAGTGATTAAAGATGTTGTTGCTTGTGTCACTTCAGAGATGACCACAGCTGAGAAGATGGACTGGGAAGTGTGTGATCTCCCTTGTCCACGTCACAAGTATCAGATGTGTGGTGGGAACTCCTCGGATCTCTTTTACGTCACTTCCGGTGAGTTTTTGGTAATATGTGGTTACAATGACAATAAATCACAATATAAAAAATTATTGACTGGATGACGTCATATATATGTTTTCACCTGATACCTTACATCATATCTTACATCATGTCTTACATCATACCTTACATCATACCTTACATCATACCTTACATCATACCTTACATCATACCTTACATCATACCTTACATCATACCTTACATCATACCTTACATCATACCTTACATCATACCTTACATCATACCTTACATCATACCTTACATCATACCTTACATCATACCTTACATCATACCTTACATCATACCTTACATCATACCTTACATCATACCTTACATCATACCTTACATCATACCTTACATCATACCTTACATCATACCTTACATCATACCTTACATCATATCTTACATCATGTCTTATATCGCGTCTTACATCGCGTCTTACATCATATCTTACATCATGTCTTACATCAAGTCTTACATCACGTCTTACATCATATCTTACATCGCGTCTTACATCGCGTCTTACATCATGTCTTACATCAAGTCTTACATCATGTCTTACATCATGTCTTACATCAAGTCATACATCATGTCTTACATCAAGTCTTACATCATGTCTTACATCAAGTCTTACATCATGTCTTACATCAAGTCTTACATCATGTCTTACATCAAGTCTTACATCACGTCTTACATCGCGTCTTACATCATATCTTACATCATGTCTTACATCAAGTCTTACATCACGTCTTACATCATATCTTACATCGCGTCTTACATCGCGTCTTACATCATGTCTTACATCAAGTCTTACATCATGTCTTACATCATGTCTTACATCATGTCTTACATCAAGTCATACATCATGTCTTACATCAAGTCTTACATCATGTCTTACATCAAGTCTTACATCATGTCTTACATCAAGTCTTACATCATGTCTTACATCAAGTCTTACATCACGTCTTACATCAAGTCTTACATCATGTCTTACATCAAGTCTTACATCAAGTCTTACATCACGTCTTACATCAAGTCTTACATCAAGTCTTACATCAAGTCTTACATCATGTCTTACATCAAGTCTTACATCACGTCTTACATCAAGTCTTACATCATGTCTTACATCAAGTCTTACATCACGTCTTACATCAGTTCTTACATCAAGTCTTACATCACGTCTTACATCAGGTCTTACATCAAGTCTTACATCATGTCTTACATCAAGTCTTACATCACGTCTTACATCAAGTCTTACATCATGTCTTACATCAAGTCTTACATCACGTCTTACATCAGGTCTTACATCATGTCTTACATCATGTCTTACATCAAGTCTTACATCATGTCTTACATCAAGTCTTACATCATGTCTTACATCACGTCTTACATCAGGTCTTACATCATGTCTTACATCATGTCTTACATCAAGTCTTACATCATGTCTTACATCATATCTTACATCAAGTCTTACATCACGTCTTACATCGTGTCTTACATCAAGTCTTACATCATGTCTTACATCACGTCTTACATCATGTCTTACATCATGTCTTAATGATATCCAACCCACAACCTGTTTGAATCGTTGAGTTGTGTTCATTTTGTATTTTCTTTACTCATTTGCGGGAATTCGTCTACTGTACAATCCCAGGTGCTATTGAGATGTCGTTATTGAGGTCAACTAACTGACCTTTCATTGAGGTCAACCAACTCTTCTTTACTTTTGCCAGATTCTGGCCAGCCAAAAAGAGACGGTTGTCTGCCCATGATCTTGGGGTCACTGCTGGCGAACGTGACCATCAAACTGTCCAATGGGAGCTTCGAGGTGGTGGACTGCCTGGAGATGGCCGGAAGTAAGTCACGTGGGTGGGAGTGTCTACATCACGTGGGAAGGAGTGTCTAAATCACGTGGGCGTGGGTGAGGTATCTATTTCACGTGGGTGGGGCTTATCTAAATCACGTGGGTCGGAGTGTCTACGTCATGTGGGTGGGAATGTCTAAGTGACGTGTGTGGGAGTGTCTACGTCATGTGGGTGGGAGTGTCTAGGTCACGTTGGTGGGAGTGTCTACGTCACGTGGGCTGGGTATATAAGTGACGTGGGTGGGGATATTATTATTAATATATCTAAGATCACTGGAGTGGGTTAAGTTTGAATGAACACTGTTAATGTATTATTTAATGATCTGTTTTATATCTTGCAGTAATGAAAACAGTCTAGTATAGGAGCAGACAGTCTAGTATAGGAGCAGACAGTCTAGTATAGGAGCAGACAGTCTAGTATAGGAGCAGACAGTCTAGTATAGAAGCAGACAGTCTAGTATAGAAGCAGACAGTCTAGTATAGGAGCAGACAGTCTAGTATAGGAGCTGAGAGTCTAGTATAGGAGCAGACAGTCTAGTATAGGAGCAGACAGTCTAGTATAGGAGCAGACAGTCTAGTATAGGAGCAGACAGTCTAGTATAGAAGCAGACAGTCTAGTATTGGAGAAGACAGTCTAGTATAGGAGCAGACAGTCTAGTATAGGAGCAGACAGTCTAGTATAGGAGCAGAGAGTCTAGTATAGGAGCAGACAGTCTAGTATAGGAGCAGACAGTCTAGTATAGGAGCAGACAGTCTAGTATAGGAGCAGACAGTCTAGTATAGGAGCAGAGAGTCTAGTATTGGAGCAGACAGTCTAGTATAGGAGCAGACAGTCTAGTATAGGAGCAGACAGTCTAGTATTGGAGCAGACAGTCTAGTATAGGAGCAGACAGTCTAGTATAGGAGCAGACAGTCTAGTATAGGAGCAGACAGTCTAGTATTGGAGCAGACAGTCTAGTATAGGAGCAGAGAGTCTAGTATAGGAGCAGACAGTCTAGTATAGGAGCAGACAGTCTAGTATAGGAGCAGACAGTCTAGTATAGGAGCAGACAGTCTAGTATAGGAGCAGACAGTCTAGTATAGGAGCAGACAGTCTAGTATAGGAGCAGACAGTCTAGTATAGGAGCAGACAGAGTCTAGTATAGGAGCAGACAGTCTAGTATAGGAGCAGACAGTCTAGTATAGGAGCAGACAGTCTAGTATAGGAGCAGACAGTCTAGTATAGGAGCAGACAGTCTAGTATAGGAGCAGACAGTCTAGTATAGGAGCAGACAGTCTAGTATAGGAGCAGACAGTCTAGTATAGGAGCAGACAGTCTAGTATAGGAGCAGACAGTCTAGTATAGGAGCAGACAGTCTAGTATAGGAGCAGACAGTCTAGTATAGGAGCAGACAGTCTAGTATAGGAGCAGACAGTCTAGTATAGGAGCAGACAGTCTAGTATAGGAGCAGACAGTCTAGTATAGGAGCAGACAGTCTAGTATAGGAGCAGACAGTCTAGTATAGGAGCAGACAGTCTAGTATAGGAGCAGACAGTCTAGTATAGGAGCAGACAGTCTAGTATAGGAGCAGACAGTCTAGTATAGGAGCAGACAGTCTAGTATAGGAGCAGACAGTCTAGTATAGGAGCAGACAGTCTAGTATAGGAGCAGAGAGTCTAGTATAGGAGCAGACAGTCTAGTATAGGAGCAGACAGTCTAGTATAGGAGCAGACAGTCTAGTATAGGAGCAGACAGTCTAGTATAGGAGCAGACAGTCTAGTATAGGAGCAGACAGTCTAGTATAGGAGCAGACAGTCTAGTATAGGAGCAGACAGACAGTCTAGTATAGGAGCAGACAGTCTAGTATAGGAGCAGACAGTCTAGTATAGGAGCAGAGAGTCTAGTATAGGAGCAGACAGTCTAGTATAGGAGCAGACAGACAGTCTAGTATAGGAGCAGACAGTCTAGTATAGGAGCAGACAGTCTAGTATAGGAGCAGACAGTCTAGTATAGGAGCAGACAGTCTAGTATAGGAGCAGACAGTCTAGTATAGGAGCAGAGAGTCTAGTATAGGAGCAGACAGTCTAGTATAGGAGCAGACAGTCTAGTATAGGAGCAGACAGTCTAGTATAGGAGCAGACAGTCTAGTATAGGAGCAGACAGTCTAGTATAGGAGCAGAGAGTCTAGTATAGGAGCAGACAGTCTAGTATAGGAGCAGACAGTCTAGTATAGGAGCAGACAGTCTAGTATAGGAGCAGACAGTCTAGTATAGGAGCAGACAGTCTAGTATAGGAGCAGACAGTCTAGTATAGGAGCAGACAGTCTAGTATAGGAGCAGACAGTCTAGTATAGGAGCAGAGAGTCTAGTATAGGAGCAGACAGTCTAGTATAGGAGCAGACAGTCTAGTATAGGAGCAGACAGTCTAGTATAGGAGCAGACAGTCTAGTATAGGAGCAGACAGTCTAGTATAGGAGCAGACAGTCTAGTATAGGAGCAGACAGTCTAGTATAGGAGCAGACAGTCTAGTATAGGAGCAGACAGTCTAGTATAGGAGCAGACAGTCTAGTATAGGAGCAGACAGTCTAGTATAGGAGCAGACAGTCTAGTATAGGAGCAGACAGTCTAGTATAGGAGCAGACAGTCTAGTATAGGAGCAGACAGTCTAGTATAGGAGCAGACAGTCTAGTATAGGAGCAGACAGTCTAGTATAGGAGCAGACAGTCTAGTATAGGAGCAGACAGTCTAGTATAGGAGCAGACAGTCTAGTATAGGAGCAGACAGTCTAGTATAGGAGCAGACAGTCTAGTATAGGAGCAGACAGTCTAGTATAGGAGCAGACAGTCTAGTATAGGAGCAGACAGTCTAGTATAGGAGCAGACAGTCTAGTATAGGAGCAGACAGTCTAGTATAGGAGCAGAGAGTCTAGTATAGGAGCAGACAGTCTAGTATAGGAGCAGACAGTCTAGTATAGGAGCAGACAGTCTAGTATAGGAGCAGACAGTCTAGTATAGGAGCAGAGAGTCTAGTATAGGAGCAGACAGTCTAGTATAGGAGCAGACAGTCTAGTATAGGAGCAGACAGTCTAGTATAGGAGCAGACAGTCTAGTATAGGAGCAGACAGTCTAGTATAGGAGCAGACAGTCTAGTATAGGAGCAGACAGTCTAGTATAGGAGCAGACAGTCTAGTATAGGAGCAGACAGTCTAGTATAGGAGCAGACAGTCTAGTATAGGAGCAGACAGTCTAGTATAGGAGCAGACAGTCTAGTATAGGAGCAGACAGTCTAGTATAGGAGCAGACAGTCTAGTATAGGAGCAGACAGTCTAGTATAGGAGCAGACAGTCTAGTATAGGAGCAGACAGTCTAGTATAGGAGCAGACAGTCTAGTATAGGAGCAGACAGTCTAGTATAGGAGCAGACAGTCTAGTATAGGAGCAGACAGTCTAGTATAGGAGCAGACAGTCTAGTATAGGAGCAGAGAGTCTAGTATAGGAGCAGAGAGTCTAGTATAGGAGCAGACAGTCTAGTATAGGAGCAGACAGTCTAGTATAGGAGCAGACAGTCTAGTATAGGAGCAGAGAGTCTAGTATAGGAGCAGAGAGTCTAGTATAGGAGCAGAGAGTCTAGTATAGGAGCAGACAGTCTAGTATAGGAGCAGACAGTCTAGTATAGGAGCAGACAGTCTAGTATAGGAGCAGACAGTCTAGTATAGGAGCAGAGAGTCTAGTATAGGAGCAGACAGTCTAGTATAGGAGCAGACAGTCTAGTATAGGAGCAGAGAGTCTAGTATAGGAGCAGACAGTCTAGTATAGGAGCAGACAGTCTAGTATAGGAGCAGACAGTCTAGTATAGGAGCAGACAGTCTAGTATAGGAGCAGACAGTCTAGTATAGGAGCAGACAGTCTAGTATAGGAGCAGACAGTCTAGTATAGGAGCAGACAGTCTAGTATAGGAGCAGACAGTCTAGTATAGGAGCAGACAGTCTAGTATAGGAGCAGACAGTCTAGTATAGGAGCAGACAGTCTAGTATAGGAGCAGACAGTCTAGTATAGGAGCAGACAGTCTAGTATAGGAGCAGACAGTCTAGTATAGGAGCAGACAGTCTAGTATAGGAGCAGACAGTCTAGTATAGGAGCAGACAGTCTAGTATAGGAGCAGACAGACAGTCTAGTATTGGAGCAGACAGTCTAGTCTAGTATAGGAGCTGAGAGTCTAGTATAGGAGCAGACAATTGTAGCCGTATTCTTATTATATGCTTATCCTTCAAATATGTTAATAAAAGTATCGAACTTTTATATATCAATAAAATGTTATTTCTATCAATTTCTCACATTAATTTCTGTCCATAATGTTTTTCTCAACCCAGTTATCTGCCCCGAGTCTTGGCTTGAAATCAACGGTGGTTGCTACAGATTTTTCCCAGAATCCATCCAAGATCCTGCCACCATGTGCACGAGCATCGGAGGCCACCTAGCGGTGTACGAGACTGAAGAAGAGGCTTATGGCGTCATCGATATTCTTAACTCGACTTCGATGTTGTCAACTGTGTGTGAGTACTATTGTGTCAACTGTATGTGAGTACTATTGTGTCAACTGTATGTGAGTACTATTGTGTCAACTGTATGTGAGTACTATTGTGTCAACTGTATGTGAGTACTATTGTGTCAACTGTATGTGAGTACCATTGTGTCAACTGTATGTGAGTACTATTGTGTCAACTGTATGTGAGTACTATTGTGTCAACTGTATGTGAGTACCATTGTGTCAACTGTATGTGAGTACCATTGTGTCAACTGTATGTGAGTACTATTGTGTCAACTGTATGTGAGTACTGTTATGTCAACTGTATTTGACTATTATTGTGCCAACTGTATGTGAGTACTGTTGTGTCAATTGTATGTGAATATTATTGTGTCAACTGTATGTGAGTACTATTGTGTCAACTGTATGTGAGTACTATTGTGCCAACTGTATGTGAGTACTATTGTGCCAACTGTATGTGAGTACTGTTGTGTCAATTGTATGTGAATATTATTGTGTCAACTGTATGTGAGTACTATTGTGTCAACTGTATGTGAGTACTATTGTGTCAACTGTATGTGAGTACTATTGTGCCAACTGTATGTGAGTACTATTGTGTCAAATGTATGTGAGTACTGTTGTGTCAATTGTATGTGAGTACTGTTGTGTCAATTGTATGTGAATATTATTGTGTCAACTGTATGTGAGTACTATTGTGTCAACTGTATGTGAGTACTATTGTGCCAACTGTATGTGAGTACTATTGTGCCAACTGTATGTGAGTACTGTTGTGTCAATTGTATGTGAATATTATTGTGTCAACTGTATGTGAGTACTATTGTGTCAACTGTATGTGAGTACTATTGTGTCAACTGTATGTGAGTACTATTGTGCCAACTGTATGTGAGTACTATTGTGTCAAATGTATGTGAGTACTGTTGTGTCAATTGTATGTGAGTACTGTTGTGTCAACTGTATGTGAGTACTGTTGTGTCAATTGTATGTGAGTACTGTTGTGTCAACTGTATGTGAGTACTGTTGTGTCAATTGTATGTGAGTACTGTTGGCGGTTGGATTACGAAGTCAATAGTGCGCTTGCCTCACAAGCTGAGGTGCGTGGGATCAATTCCACGCTAAAGCCGCTGTAAAAATATTGATGAATTGCTAACGCTAAGAAAGTCCTCCGCTGAACTGGAGAGGGATGGGCGCCTCTAGGTCTATCAAGCCCGAGAATGTTCTAATGGAAACATTAGAACCCCCTACAACTACGGGTTATGGGACTAAAAAAAAACAAAACAAAAAAAACTTTTGTGCCAAATGTATGTGAGTACTGGTGTGTAAACTGTATGTGAGTACTGGTGTGTAAACTGTATGTGAGTACTGGTGTGTAAACTGTATGTGAGTACTGGTGTGTAAACTGTATGTGAGTACTGGTGTGTAAACTGTATGTGAGTACTGGTGTGTAAACTGTATGTGAGTACTGGTGTGTAAACTGTATGTGAGTACTGGTGTGTAAACTGTATGTGAGTACTGGTGTGTAAACTGTATGTGAGTACTGGTGTGTAAACTGTATGTGAGTACTGGTGTGTAAACTGTATGTGAGTACTGGTGTGTAAACTGTATGTGAGTACTGGTGTGTAAACTGTATGTGAGTACTGGTGTGTAAACTGTATGTGAGTACTGGTGTGTAAACTGTATGTGAGTACTGGTGTGTAAACTGTATGTGAGTACTGGTGTGTAAACTGTATGTGAGTACTGGTGTGTAAACTGTATGTGAGTACTGGTGTGTAAACTGTATGTGAGTACTGGTGTGTAAACTGTATGTGAGTACTGGTGTGTAAACTGTATGTGAGTACTGGTGTGTAAACTGTATGTGAGTACTGGTGTGTAAACTGTATGTGAGTACTGGTGTGTAAACTGTATGTGAGTACTGGTGTGTAAACTGTATGTGAGTACTGGTGTGTAAACTGTATGTGAGTACTGGTGTGTAAACTGTATGTGAGTACTGGTGTGTAAACTGTATGTGAGTACTGGTGTGTAAACTGTATGTGAGTACTGGTGTGTAAACTGTATGTGAGTACTGGTGTGTAAACTGTATGTGAGTACTGGTGTGTAAACTGTATGTGAGTACTGGTGTGTAAACTGTATGTGAGTACTGGTGTGTAAACTGTATGTGAGTACTGGTGTGTAAACTGTATGTGAGTACTGGTGTGTAAACTGTATGTGAGTACTGGTGTGTAAACTGTATGTGAGTACTGGTGTGTAAACTGTATGTGAGTACTGGTGTGTAAACTGTATGTGAGTACTGGTGTGTAAACTGTATGTGAGTACTGGTGTGTAAACTGTATGTGAGTACTGGTGTGTAAACTGTATGTGAGTACTGGTGTGTAAACTGTATGTGAGTACTGGTGTGTAAACTGTATGTGAGTACTGGTGTGTAAACTGTATGTGAGTACTGGTGTGTAAACTGTATGTGAGTACTGGTGTGTAAACTGTATGTGAGTACTGGTGTGTAAACTGTATGTGAGTACTGGTGTGTAAACTGTATGTGAGTACTGGTGTGTAAACTGTATGTGAGTACTGGTGTGTAAACTGTATGTGAGTACTGGTGTGTAAACTGTATGTGAGTACTGGTGTGTAAACTGTATGTGAGTACTGGTGTGTAAACTGTATGTGAGTACTGGTGTGTAAACTGTATGTGAGTACTGGTGTGTAAACTGTATGTGAGTACTGGTGTGTAAACTGTATGTGAGTACTGGTGTGTAAACTGTATGTGAGTACTGGTGTGTAAACTGTATGTGAGTACTGGTGTGTAAACTGTATGTGAGTACTGGTGTGTAAACTGTATGTGAGTACTGGTGTGTAAACTGTATGTGAGTACTGGTGTGTAAACTGTATGTGAGTACTGGTGTGTAAACTGTATGTGAGTACTGGTGTGTAAACTGTATGTGAGTACTGGTGTGTAAACTGTATGTGAGTACTGGTGTGTAAACTGTATGTGAGTACTGGTGTGTAAACTGTATGTGAGTACTGGTGTGTAAACTGTATGTGAGTACTGGTGTGTAAACTGTATGTGAGTACTGGTGTGTAAACTGTATGTGAGTACTGGTGTGTAAACTGTATGTGAGTACTGGTGTGTAAACTTTTCTCAATATTGTCATCTGCACTATAACATCCATCTATTATTCTCAGCCAGCATCAATACTTTTTTTAAATTTAGTATTTTATCATCGTGTCATCAACTGAGATAACTCTATTGTATACCGCTATACTTTTGTATGACAAACTGAGATAACTCTATTGTATACCGCTATACTTTTGTATGACAAACTGAGATAACTCTATTGTATACAGCTATACTTTTGTATGACAAACTGAGATAACTCTATTGTATACAGCTATACTTTTGTATGACAAACTGAGATAACTCTATTGTATACCGCTATACTTTTGTATGACAAACTGAGATAACTCTATTGTATACCGCTATACTTTTGTATGACAAACTGAGATAACTCTATTGTATACCGCTATACTTTTGTATGACAAACTGAGATAACTCTATTGTATACCGCATACTTTTGTATGACAAACTGAGATAACTCTATTGTATACCGCTATACTTTTGTATGACAAACTGAGTTAACTCTATTGTATACCGCTATACTTTTGTATGACAAACTGAGATAACTCTATTGTATAACGATATTTTTAAAGAGATCATCTCAACTCCACTTGTTGCTGTGGTTATTGTCAGGCAGAATCTTCAAAATTAGTTGTTAAATCATTTTCCTGAAAATTTGTATAGACAAAGAAGATACATTTTTAAACGAAAAATAAACTTTATTTTGTTGTTAAGATTTTTAGTACACATGTTTATTTTTTAAAGTATCGCCATATTATATATGTATATATAAATATAATATTATATCACCTGCAGCAAACTGGTTGTTCGGGTTGCTCAAACACAGAGCAGAGTCGTCCAACCCTCGGTACATCAACGGGGCCTTCGTCAATGAGAGTTTGAGAGCTGCTCTAGACTTGAAGAACGTCTCTCAGTCTCAGTGCTATGCTCACAATGTCAAGGACATCAGCAGCATCGCCAGTGTGGAGTGTGCAAGGACACCATACATATGTGAGAAAGGACCTGGTAAGATATGTTGTATATGTAAAATACTTCCTTGTTACATTTTATTTGCAATTTATATTGTTGACAGTGATTGAATATTTTATATTGTTTACAGTGATTGAATATTATATTGTTTACAGTGATTGAATATTATATTGTTTACAGTGATTGAATATTATATTGTTTACAGTGATTGAATATTATATTGTTTACAGTGATTGAATATTATATTGTTTACAGTGGTTGAATATTATATTGTTTACAGTGATTGAATATTATATTGTTTACAGTGATTGAATATTATATTGTTTACAGTGATTGAATATTATATTGTTTACAGTGATTGAATATTATATTGTTTACAGTGGTTGAATATTATATTGTTTACAGTGATTGAATATTATATTGTTTACAGTGATTGAATATTATATTGTTTACAGTGATTGAATATTTTTCCAATAAAAATTAATACCCATAAGCCAGTAGATACTTATTTTTACTGTAAAACTTAGGAAATTGTTGAACTATTATTTCCCACAAAATCTCTGAAATTGTTGTAGAAAATTGTAGGACATTAGACTTTATGTTACTAGCCAAACCTTTAAATTGTATGACATTAGACCTTATGTTACTAGCTAAACCTTTAAATTGTATGACATTAGACCTTATGTTACTAGCCAAACCTTTAAATTGTATGACATTAGACCTTATGTTACTAGCTAAACCTTTAAATTGTATGACATTAGACCTTTTGTTACTAGCCAAACCTTTAAATTGTAGGACATTAGCCAAACCTTTAAATTGTAGGACATTAGCCAAACCTTTAAATTGTAGGACATTAGCCAAACCTTTAAATTGTAGGACATTAGCCAAACCTTTAAATTGTAAGACATTAGACTTTATGTTACTAGCCAAACATTTAAACTGTAGGACATTAGACTTAATGTTATTAGCCAAATAACCTTCCAGTTGTAGGACATTAGACTTTATGTTACTATTCAAACCTTCAAATTGTATGACATTAGACCTTATGTTACTAGCCAAACCTTTAAATTGTAGGACATTAGCCAAACCTTTAAATTGTAGGACATTAGCCAAACCTTTAAATTGTAGGACATTAGCCAAACCTTTAAATTGTAGGACATTAGCCAAACCTTTAAATTGTAAGACATTAGACTTTATGTTACTAGCCAAACATTTAAACTGTAGGACATTAGACTTTATGTTATTAGCCAAATAACCTTCCAGTTGTAGGACATTAGACTTTATGTTACTAGCCAAACCTTAAAATTGTAGGACATTAGACTATATGTTACTAGTCAAATAACCTTCAAGTTGTAGGACATTAGACTTTATGTTACTAGCCAAACCTTAAAATTGTAGGACATTAGACTTTATGTTACTAGCCAAACCTTCAAATCGTGGTGTTCCTTGCTACATGCCTCACTATGCTTACAATA
Source organism: Ampullaceana balthica (assembly GCA_944989445.1). Classification (NCBI taxonomy): domain Eukaryota; kingdom Metazoa; phylum Mollusca; class Gastropoda; family Lymnaeidae; genus Ampullaceana; species Ampullaceana balthica. The sequence goes on along the minus strand of CALYLW010000300.1, from coordinate 905,451 downwards.
ACCTTCAAATCGTGGTGTTCCTTGCTACATGCCTCACTATGCTTACAATAACCTTCAAATCGTGGTGTTCCTTGCTACATGCCTCACTATGCTTACAATAACCTTCAAATCGTGGTGTTCCTTGCTACATGCCTCACTATGCTTACAATAACCTTCAAATCGTGGTGTTCCTTGCTACATGCCTCACTATGCTTACAATAACCTTCAAATCGTGGTGTTCCTTGCTACATGCCTCACTATGCTTACAATAACCTTCAAATCGTGGTGTTCCTTGCTACATGCCTCACTATGCTTACAATAACCTTCAAATCGTGGTGTTCCTTGCTACATGCCTCACTATGCTTACAATAACCTTCAAATCGTGGTGTTCCTTGCTACATGCCTCACTATGCTTACAATAACCTTCAAATCGTGGTGTTCCTTGCTACACGCCTCACTATGCTTACAATAACCTTCAAATCGTGGTGTTCCTTGCTACATGCCTCACTATGCTTACAATAACCTTCAAATCGTGGTGTTCCTTGCTACATGCCTCACTATGCTTACAATAACCTTCAAATCGTGGTGTTCCTTGCTACACGCCTCACTATGCTTACAATAACCTTCAAATCGTGGTGTTCCTTGCTACATGCCTCACTATGCTTACAATAACCTTCAAATCGTGGTGTTCCTTGCTACATGCCTCGCTATGCTTACAATAACCTTCAAATCGTGGTGTTCCTTGCTACATGCCTCACTATGCTTACAATAACCTTCAAATCGTGGTGTTCCTTGCTACATGCCTCACTATGCTTACAATAACCTTCAAATCGTGGTGTTCCTTGCTACATGCCTCGCTATGCTTACAATAACCTTCAAATCGTGGTGTTCCTTGCTACATGCCTCGCTATGCTTACAATAACCTTCAAATCGTGGTGTTCCTTGCTACATGCCTCACTATGCTTACAATAACCTTCAAATCGTGGTGTTCCTTGCTACATGCCTCGCTATGCTTACAATAACCTTCAAATCGTGGTGTTCCTTGCTACATGCCTCGCTATGCTTACAATAACCTTCAAATCGTGGTGTTCCTTGCTACATGCCTCACTATGCTTACAATAACCTTCAAATCGTGGTGTTCCTTGCTACATGCCTCACTATGCTTACAATAACCTTCAAATCGTGGTGTTCCTTGCTACATGCCTCACTATGGTTACAATAACCTTCAAATCGTGGTGTTCCTTGCTACATGCCTCACTATGCTTACAATAACCTTCAAATCGTGGTGTTCCTTGCTACATGCCTCACTATGCTTACAATAACCTTCAAATCGTGGTGTTCCTTGCTACATGCCTCACTATGCTTACAATAACCTTCAAATCGTGGTGTTCCTTGCTACATGCCTCACTATGCTTACAATAACCTTCAAATCGTGGTGTTCATTGCTACATGCCTCACTATGCTTACAATAACCTTCAAATCGTGGTGTTCCTTGCTACATGCCTCACTATGCTTACAATAACCTTCAAATCGTGGTGTTCCTTGCTACATGCCTCACTATGCTTACAATAACCTTCAAATCGTGGTGTTCCTTGCTACATGCCTCACTATGCTTACAATAACCTTCAAATCGTGGTGTTCCTTGCTACATGCCTCACTATGCTTACAATAACCTTCAAATCGTGGTGTTCATTGCTACATGCCTCACTATGCTTACAATAACCTTCAAATCGTGGTGTTCCTTGCTACATGCCTCACTATGCTTACAATAACCTTCAAATCGTGGTGTTCCTTGCTACATGCCTCACTATGCTTACAATAACCTTCAAATCGTGGTGTTCCTTGCTACATGCCTCACTATGCTTACAATAACCTTCAAATCGTGGTGTTCCTTGCTACATGCCTCACTATGCTTACAATAACCTTCAAATCGTGGTGTTCCTTGCTACATGCCTCCCTATGCTTACAATAACCTTCAAATCGTGGTGTTCCTTGCTACATGCCTCCCTATGCTTACAATAACCTTCAAATCGTGGAGTTCCTTGCTACATGCCTCCCTATGCTTACAATAACCTTCAAATCGTGGTGTTCCTTGCTACATGCCTCCCTATGCTTACAATAACCTTCAAATCGTGGTGTTCCTTGCTACATGCCTCCCTATGCTTACAATAACCTTCAAATCGTGGTGTTCCTTGCTACATGCCTCCCTATGCTTACAATAACCTTCAAATCGTGGTGTTCCTTGCTACATGCCTCACTATGCTTACAATAACCTTCAAATCGTGGTGTTCCTTGCTACATGCCTCACTATGCTTACAATAACCTTCAAATCGTGGTGTTCCTTGCTACATGCCTCCCTATGCTTACAATAACCTTCAAATCGTGGTGTTCCTTGCTACACGCCTCACTATGCTTACAATAACTCAGCCATTCAACTCCAATAGACTACCTGGGCTGCAATGAAGATCTCGATCAGTCGTTGGAACAGATTGAGGATTACGGGGACCTGACTTTGACACAATGTCTGGAAACATGCAAGGGTCAAGGTAAAGGACATTGGACCTATGTGTTAGTTCCGTTAAAAGTACTCAGTCCTGGTTTTGTGTTAGTTCCGTTAAAAGCACTCAGTCCTGGTTTTGTGTTAGTTCCGTTAAAAGCACTCAGTCCTTGTTTTGTGTTAGTTCCGTTAAAAGTACTCAGTCCTGGTTTTGTGTTAGTTCCGTTAAAAGCACTCAGTCCTGGTTTTGTGTTAGTTCCGTTAAAAGCACTCAGTCCTGGTTTTGTGTTAGTTCCGTTAAAAGTACTCAGTCCTGGTTTTGTGTTAGTTCCGTTAAAAGTACTCAGTCCTGGTTTTGTGTTAGTTCCGTTAAAAGCACTCAGTCCTGGTTTTGTGTTAGTTCCGTTAAAAGTACTCAGTCCTGGTTTTGTGTTAGTTCCGTTAAATGTGCTCAGTCCTGGTTTTGTAGAAGCTGTCCCTTGAAAAGTGCCATTGGTAGTTAAATTATCAGCATACATGCAGTTACAAGCTAAAAATTGGAACTTCTTTTTGAAATTATTTCATCCGTACCGTTGTTTATAAAGTCTTTTTCCTGTTAAAATGCCAAACACGTTTTTTAAAACTAATATTGTATTGTTGGATTAGGATTTGAAATTTTTTATTAACTTTTAATTTTAAAATTGTCAGTTGTGTATGTTCCTATTAATTAAATATTTTTATGATGTCAAAAATAGTGTAAAATAAAAACTGGAGAATTTGGGACTGAGCCAATCAAAACATAATGGCTGTGCCAATCAAAACGTAATTGCTGTTCCAATCAAAACGTAATTGATGTGCCAATTAAAACGTAGTTGCTGTTCCAATCAAAACGTAATTGCTGTTCCAATCAAAACGTAATTGCTGTGCCAATCAAAACGTAATTTCTGTGCAAATTAGAACGTAATTGCTGTGCCAATCAAAACGTAATTGCTGTGCCAATCAAAACGTCATTGCTGTTCCAATCAAAACGTAATTGATGTGCCAATCAAAACGTAATTTCTGTGCAAATTAGAACGTAATTGCTGTGCCAATCAAAACGTAATTGCTGTTGAAATCAAAACGTAATTGCTGTGCCAATCAAAACGTAATTTTTGTGAAAATTAGATCGTAATTGCTGTGCCAATCAAAACGTAATTGCTGTGCCAATCAAAACGTAATTTCTGTTCCAATCAAAACGTAATTGATGTGCTAATAAAAACGTAATTGCTGTGACGTAGTGTAAAAAGATTTTGGCTGCCACACCCAAGGAAAGAAGCATTAAAACATAGGCATCTGGCCGAATGTGACCCCACTCCAAAGAAAAGTGCCGCCCAATGTGTGACGCCCCTGACTGGTTGAATGTTCTTGGGGAGTATTCACAACTTTTTAATGAAATGAGAGATGTGGATGTTGATGTGGATGTAGATATAGATTTCTCTAAAAACTTCTGTTACTGGAACAAAAGTAAATTATTGTGTTGTTACAGGTAAAATATTAGCAGGAGTGAAACATCCAGCGGCCTGTTACTGTAGCAACAATGTGACCTTGACCAAGGTCAGTGAGAGTTTGTGCCCCAAGACTTGCAGCTTTAAACAGGCTTGTGGATCTCTGACAGACTTTATGAATGTCTACATTCTCAGTGAGTTGTGTCATAGAGTCTTGCATTTATACATGAGCAAATATTTTTGTGTTAAACTAAATCTTTTACAACACTCGCCTACATTAAAGCATTGTGTAATTTTATTATAGCCAATAATGAAATAACGTTTTATTGTGAAGCAGTGTTTGCTTGCTTAAATTATATTTTATTTGAATAATTAAGTTACGTATATAAAATAAACAATAACATTTGATGTTTATCAGTACTCAATGTCTGAATTTCAATAAAAGTACATTTTTGTAAGCTTACTGTCGGGCCACAAAAATCCACTTGGTGGGCCGCATGTGGCCCGCGGGCCTTGTGTTTCACACCTCCGTGCTAGATTTAGTTTTCAAATAAGTCATTTTCTTGATAACACCGTCTACAGAGTATAACAGAAACGCAACAAGCTGCGAGGAGCTGTTCAACCAAGGCGTCCTGCTGTCTGGACTCTACAGCCTTGGCACAGGAGTCACAACTTGGTGCGGAATGAAGGGTAAAATCTGGAAACTCCATTTAATATTGTTGTTGTTATTGTCTCATTCTTTAATATTCACGTCCTGACTCAGAGTGAGCTATCAAAGATGATCACGTGACATAAATAATTCTTGTGTCTTTATGGGCACAGCGTGTGAGCCTCCGGTGGTTGTGTAATCAAGTCCTAATAATAGGACGGATAGGGATAGTATTATAGTATGATAATATGATAGTGATAGGGATAGTATGATAATAAGATAGTGATAGGGATAGTATGTTAATAAGATAGTGATAGGGAGAGTATGATAATATGATAGTGATATGGATAGTATGATAATATGATAGTGATAGGGATAGTATGATAATATCACTATGATAGTGATAGGGATAGTATTATAATATGATAGTGATTGGGTTACTATGATAGTATGGTAGTGATAGGGTTAGTGAAAGTTTTTTTTTAGGTTAGGGTTATTGTTAAACTTAATTGAAGTTGTGTTGTGTTTTATTGTGTTGTCGTGTTGGTTATTTTAAGTGCCTTAAACTTAAATGCATCCTTATTCGGTTAGAGACCAAAGATTGTGCTCTACAGATGAGCATAAAGTACGGTGTCCAGAATAATCTGAAATCATTATATTGATATTGTTTTTTGTTGTTGTTTTTTTTAGAAGTGACATCAAATTATTCAATAATCAATTCTAGAATAGTGTTGATTTGTTTATGATGCTCCTGGGGGAGGGGGGGTTCCTAGTTGCATGATTTATCAATTATATCATCAATGTCTATCTACTGGACATTAGCCACACATTGACTCAGATGACAAGATCCATTGAATAATAATCTTTGTTCTCATTACTTTAAATAGGCAACATTAAGGGGTCGTTCATAAATGACGCCATGCGATTTTGGCCGATTTTTAACTTAGACACCCACCCTTCAATATGACGTCACAAAGCTTTGCGCCCCCCCCCCTTTTAAAAGTCGTATTTTCTATTTGAAAATGAGCATGTTATAAATCAATTTGTTGTCATTTGTATATGTATTTAGTGTAAGGCTACACTCTAATATCGTAACAAGTGTGAAGCCATGTAAAAAGTCATTAAATAAAAAATAAATTGAAAACAATCAAATATTTAAGTGGGACTTTTATTTAAAGTTGCGCGTTTTGATGTGACGTCACATTTCTTAAACACCCCCCCCCCGTCCCTTCGTCACACATCGCCACAAATGTGTGGAAACCCCCCCCCAGGTGCGTGACGTCATTTATGGACGCCCCCCTAATGCAGTAACTCAGTTCTTACATTTATAGCCAGGGTTTGTTGCCATGGTGATTGGGACGAAGAATATCCTCTAACACTCACAGTTTTTAACGTCACTTCCTTTCAGACTCAAGCTACCTGGCACAACAGATTGAAATCTGGCATCACAACCGGTCAAGTGAGGTGGACTTCTCTGACCTCACGTGGAACAGGGTGGGGGTAGGAGACCTTGTCTTGGGTCTGGACGTGGTGGCCAACACGACCGCTCAAGCGCTGACCAAACGCTGCAATGGTAAGAACTTAGAACTGGGCTGGTGGTGATTGGATACTTTCATCAGGTCTATCATTGTGTCTTTGTCATGAAGGATGAGTTTTATGTTCAAGTAAATTCTGGTATTAGAGGCAGTTGACAAGGAGACTGGCCACATAGAGGCAGTTGACACGGAGACTGGCCACATAGAGGCAGTTGACACGGAGACTGGCCACATAGAGGCAGTTGACACGGAGACTGGCCACATAGAGGCTGTTGACACGGAGACTGGCCACATAGAGGCAGTTGACACAGAGACTGGCCACATAGAGGCAGTTGACACAGAGACTGGCCACATAGAGACAGTTGACACAGAGACTGGCCACATAGAGGCAGTTGACACAGAGACTGGCCACATACAGGCAGTTGACACGGAGAGTGGCCACATAGAGGCAGTTGACACGGAGACTGGCCACATAGAGGCTGTTGACATGGAGACTGGCCACATACAGGCAGTTGACACGGAGAGTGGCCACATAGAGGCAGTTGACACTGAGACTGGCCACATACAGGCAGTTGACACAGAGACTGGCCACATAGAGACAGTTGACACGGAGACTGGCCACATAGAGGCAGTCGACACGGAGACTGGCCACATAGAGGCTGTTGACACGGAGACTGGCCACATAGAGGCAGTTGACACAGAGACTGGCCACATAGAGGCAGTTGACACAGAGACTGGCCACATAGAGACAGTTGACACAGAGACTGGCCACATAGAGGCTGTTGACACAGAGACTGGCCACATAGAGACAGTTGACACAGAGACTGGCCACATAGAGGCTGTTGACACAGAGACTGGCCACATAGAGTTAGTTGACACAGAGACTGGCCACATAGAGGCAGTTGACACAGAGACTGGCCACATAGAGGCTGTTGACACAGAGACTGGCCACATAGAGGCAGTTGACACAGAGACTGGCCACTTACAGGCAGTTGACACATAGACTGGCCACATAGAGGCAGTTGACACAGAGACTGGCCACATAGAGGCAGTTGACATGGAGACTGGCCACATAGAGGCAGTTGACACAGAGACTGGCCACTTACAGGCAGTTGACACATAGACTGGCCACATAGAGGCAGTTGACACATAGACTGGCCACATAGAGGCAGTTGACACGGAGACTGGCCACATAGAGGCTGTTGACACAGAGACTGGCCACATAGAGGCTGTTGACACGGAGACTGGCCACATACAGGCTGTTGACACAGAGACTGGCCACATAGAGGCAGTTGACACGGAGACTGGCCACTTACAGGCAGTTGACACAGAGACTGGCCACATACAGGCTGTTGACACGGAGACTGGCCACATAGAGGCTGTTGACATGGAGACTGGCCATATACAGGCAGTTGACACGGAGAGTGGCCACATAGAGGCAGTTGACACTGAGACTGGCCACATACAGGCAGTTGACACAGAGACTGGCCACATAGAGACAGTTGACACGGAGACTGGCCACATAGAGGCAGTCGACACGGAGACTGGCCACATAGAGGCTGTTGACACGGAGACTGGCCACATAGAGGCAGTTGACACAGAGACTGGCCACATAGAGGCAGTTGACACAGAGACTGGCCACATAGAGACAGTTGACACAGAGACTGGCCACATAGAGGCTGTTGACACAGAGACTGGCCACATAGAGACAGTTGACACAGAGACTGGCCACATAGAGGCTGTTGACACAGAGACTGGCCACATAGAGTTAGTTGACACAGAGACTGGCCACATAAAGGCAGTTGACACAGAGACTGGCCACATAGAGGCTGTTGACACAGAGACTGGCCACATAGAGGCAGTTGACACAGAGACTGGCCACTTACAGGCAGTTGACACATAGACTGGCCACATAGAGGCAGTTGACACAGAGACTGGCCACATAGAGGCAGTTGACATGGAGACTGGCCACATAGAGGCAGTTGACACATAGACTGGCCACATAGAGGCAGTTGACACGGAGACTGGCCACATAGAGGCTGTTGACACAGAGACTGGCCACATAGAGGCTGTTGACACGGAGACTGGCCACATACAGGCTGTTGACACGGAGACTGGCCACATAGAGGCAGTTGACACGGAGACTGGCCACTTACAGGCAGTTGACACAGAGACTGGCCACATACAGGCTGTTGACACGGAGACTGGCCACATAGAGGCTGTTGACATGGAGACTGGCCACATTCAGATTCAGACTTCATCACTAAAAAAATTTGGGATATATTATGAGGGCTTTGTTCAAGCAGTTAGTCCCTCTTGAAAGACAAATTACAAGGCTTTAGGAAGGATGATGACATCACTCAAGGAAAACGCAATAAACTTAATAGTGAAGGAAACTCACAATCAGTGGTGGCTTTAAATAATCCTCGTGCATACACACAGAGGCGTCACTAGGGGGTGCGAACTGCACCTGGTGACACCAACCATCACTAGGGGGTGGGGGTGGTGCGAACTGCACCTGGTGACACCAACCGTCACTAGGGGGTGGGGGTGGTGCAAAGTGCACCTGGCGACACCAACCGTCACTAGGGGGTGGGGGTGGTGCAAAGTGCACCTGGTGACACCAACCGTCACTAGGGGGGTGGGGGTGGTGCAAAGTGCACCTGGTGACACCAACCGTCACTAGGGGGGTGGGGGTGGTGCGAACTGCACCTATTGACACCAACCGTCACTAGGGGGTGGGGTGGTGCAAAGTGCACCTGGTGACACCAACCGTCACTAGGGGGGTGGGGTGGTGCAAAGCGCACCTGGCGACACCAACCGTCACTAGGGGGTGGGGGTGGTGCAAAGTGCACCTGGTGACACCAACCGTAGCGATACATGTGCACAAATTTATTAATGGTATTATTGATGCACAAAATCTCTGACACTGAAGTTTTATGTAAATCAAAATTTCATTTTATGTTCAAACAAAAGAAAGTATGTGTACCAAATGCCTTGAGGTATGTAAAAACGTCATATTGAATACTGGAAAAAAATGCAGGTAAAATAAGAAAGGGGAGTAATGAATACAATTTCCTTAGATTTTTGTTACATTGTTTATTTTGTCTATTTCACTGATCACCAGGACTGTTTCAACCAACTAGCATCATGGCCACCGTCAAATCAGCTGATGTCCAGCAGCTTGTCCAAGATGTTTTAAGATGTAAGTGTTTTAAGCCAAGATTTGTTAAGATGAAAGTGTTTTAAACACAATGTCTAAGTCTATAATCCTTAAATATCAAATTATAGGAAGATGTAACAGTTGGTAAATATGTGCAGTCTTTTATTTTAATATATTCGTAAACAAATATTAGCAATGTTGTAAAAGCTTTGAATTTAATTTTGAGCTCCACTATCTTATTTAAAAAAGGTTTAAATAGTAGTGAGAAGTAGATTGTCCCACTGCCACTTTGCCTGTTCAGATACCTGCCACTTTGTATGTTTAGATACCTGCCACTTTTTGCCTGTTTACATATCTGCCATTTTGTTTGGCTGGTGTTTGGAACACTCAGCCTTTATAAGTCAAAATTTAGGATAAAATCATTCACCTGAAATGGTGCACCTCACGTAATATTGTCGTAGTTTAATGAAGACTAAATATTTATTAAAAATTATTTGGTTAAATATTCTAATGTTTAAACACCCAGGGTCGCTGGACACACCAAACAGCGTGCCAGTATTTGTTGGACTCGTAGATCAGTTTTACATGGGCGTGTACACCTGGTCAGACGGCAGCTTGTTCAGGTAAACTAAATGACATCCAAATATTGTTTGTCTTAATAGCACAAATAATATTTTTTAAAACTGTTAAATACATGGGAGAATATCACCAAAAATGTAATATTCAAGGTTTCATTTTTTGTTCTCTTGTTTATCATGTCATGTAATATCAAGTCATGTAAGATAAAGTCATGTAATATGAAGTCATGTAATATGAAGTCATGTAATATGAAGTCATGTAATATGAAGTCATGTAATATGAAGTCATGTAATATGAAGTCATGTAATATGAAGTCATGTAATATGAAGTCATGTAATATGAAGTCATGTAATATGAAGTCATGTAATATGAAGTCATGTAATATGAAGTCATGTAATATGAAGTCATGTAATATGAAAGTGATTCTAGTCCACACTTAGAATAGTTTTGTAAACAAATTACCAAATCTGTAATCTGTTCATTGGTGTAAAATTGACGCGGTGGTCGAGTGGCAGCGCGCTCGACTGGCGTACCGATGGTCACGGGTTCGAATCCATTTGAAGGCAAGGATCTGTTCCCGGGGCCTAGGGCGTCCCTGAGTCACCCAGCTCTGAATGGGTACCTAACACTAGTTAGGCGGCTGGGTAATGTGTGGAACCCTCATAGCCGTGGCCTCTGAACGCTGCATCACTTGCCAACAGATCATCTGTCATGGTCTGTGGACGCAATTATCTTCTGCATAGAAGGAGCGTCCATATAGATAAGATAAGATGAGATAAGAGATCCCTTTTGACAAAAGTAAAGTTGAAAATAACATTTATTTGATAAAATGTAAGCATGTATGTTATGACAATATGTCTCAATGACAACACTTTTATTTAATCTAATTTCAGGCTGTCTGATGTGAACTGGACACAAGTCCCTGGTGAGATTTATTTCAATGCATCCCAAGCAACTACTGTAGAGCTAGCCTCAGATGGGACATTCAAGGGCCAGAACTCTTCAGCTGTGAACCATGCGGTGTGTCAGAGAGATGATTGTAAGATAACTATAAAAATTATGTCCCCTTTTTGTGTGATAAATTATAAAAGCTTTAACTTTTCACCCAACCCTTATATGCCTTGTATTTAACAAATCATGGGTTCAAGCAACAAGGTGTAGCTATATGAAAATCTCAGTCAGTGCTTCAACTGCAGTCTTTGTTTTTTTTGTTCTCTTAATTTTTTAATTTTTTTTATGTAACTAAAACTTGTCAAAATTTTTTGTATAATCATTAATCTTGACTGAATAATAAAATAATTTTACAAATAAATTTTTTGTTTTAAATCTCCAGTTTACCTTGGCTGTCTGCTGGCCAATAGCACTGTACCCATAGAAGAATTTGCTGTCAGAAGTTATCTGTCCATGAGCCTGACCTTGTGTCAACAAATGTGTCAAGGTCAACTCAAGTCACAGCTGCTACTGTCTCTTTATGATTGTATTTGTCTTGACCCTCAAGATGCATCACGTGTAGGTGTCTCTATGTGGTATCTGTCTTGACCCTAGATTTATGTGGCATCCAAGTCATTCAGTTGGTAAAGGATTTATTTGAGCACTACAAATACAAAATGTAAAGTTAAAAAAAAATCTATTAAACTGGTTTCTATTCTCTATTTTTTACCTGTCCAAATACACCTGAAATTTTCTAGGCCCACAATTTATAAATATTTTATATGTTTCCATTTCTTCCTTTCAGATAAAATACCAATTTAAATTTATTTATACAATTATTTATTTTATTTTTGTGTTGGTATGTAGCAGGTCATGAACTTCTTGGTCCAGTCCACTGACCCTCAGTGTGATGTCCCTTGTCCTGGAAATTCGCTTCAGAAATGTGCAAGCAGCAACTATTTCAGACGCTATATTATAAGTAAGCTGAGTTATTATCTTGTCTTAGACAATGTTCCCTTTAAGCTGCATGGCTGCACAGATATCTAACCAACGCCAAGCAGCAGTTTAGATTTACCACACAGACAATTTTGTAAAATATTGCAAAAAAAATGGAATGCTGAGCAACTTTTCACACAAGTTTTTTTTTCTTAGCACATAGACCAACAAACCTTAGAAGGATCTTTGGTCTTCGATCTCATAAATTTTGTTTACCCCAGTTTCAAAAATAAATCTCAAAATTAGAAAGACTTACTTTAAGCAAACACTTTAAAATATTTAAATTAACATAAAATCTTTTTTTTTAAAAATCAATTTTGATCGTATGGTTGATGTCAAAGCAAACAACTTTTAAAAATCTGGTTTCTTCTATTAAAACAGATCCTGACTACCCTCTGACATGCAAGGAACTCTATGATAACTTTGTACTTATTCCCAGCACATACCTCATCAATGGATCCCAAGAAAACTGTGGCATTGATGGTAAGAATCTAATCTCAGATAAAAACTCTTTTAAGAATTATTAAATAATTATTATTTAATTTTGATTCAATTTAATTGTAGATCATTGGGATTGTATTTAAAATATCCATTCAATTTTTTGTTGTTTCCATAAATAGCAAGGCATTCTCAGGGGAAGTAAGTGAATTTCATATTTCTTATATAAATTTTTTATTTTAATGTCGCTAAAAATGAACTTAAAATAAGCAGTTACAAAGTATGTAATATATTATTTATTGGTTACTTTCACAACCAAGATATGTCAAGCACTTGTCCGACTGGGTTTATTGGTAGAGCAGGGAAATGCTTCCGCTTCTACAGACAGAATGATAAGACAGTTCGCCAGGCAGCATCAATATGTCAATCCCAAGGATCCTACCTGGCATCACCCATCAGTCAGGATGACCTGAACATTCTGATTTATTTAATCGAGTCATTCACATCTCTCAGCACCGCCTCTCTGTGGATGGTAGGTGGCTAGCACTTTAATTACTGACTGTTGGTAGGTGGCTGGCACTTTAATTACTGACTGTTGGTAGGTGGCTGGCACTTTAATTACTGACTGTTGGTAGGTGGCTGGCACTTTAATTACTGACTGTTGGTAGGTGGCTGGCACTTTAATTACTGACTGTTGGTAGGTGGCTGGCACTTTAATTACTGACTGATGGTAGGTGGCTGGCACTTTAATTACTGACTGTTGGTAGGTGGCTGGCACTTTAATTACTGACTGTTGGTAGGTGGCTGGCATTTTAATTACTGACTGATGGTAGGTGGCTGGCACTTTAATTACTGACTGATGGTAGGTGGCTGGCACTTTAATTACTGACTGTTGGTAGGTGGCTGGCACTTTAATTACTGACTGTTGGTAGGTGGCTGGCACTTTAATTACTGACTGTTGGTAGGTGGCTGGCACTTTAATTACTGACTGATGGTAGGTGGCTGGCACTTTCATTCCAGTGTTTAGAGTTGAATTAGCCCATTAAACAGTTATTTTTTATCAACTTTATATTGCGTTGTATGTTTAAAGTAATACAATGTCACAAGCGTCCTAGTCTATGTCTGGATCGCTTGCTCTAAGATTCATCAACACCAATTACACAAGAAATAGTCGAACACTGCTAACAGAAAACAAACTTTAATTCCAACTTCTTGATACAACACCCCTCACTTCAACCGTCTCTCTGACCTCTACACACATTCCAAACACGTCAACAAAAAAAAACTCTCCCTTTTCACGCTTTCGCTCCAACAAGCCAACAACACCACCGTGCGCAGCTCACAAGTTAAAGGGGGGGAAATTGGTCATCCGTGACATACAATACTGAAAGGTTCAAGGTTGTTCCAAAGAAATTGAACTTTAAATTTTGTCTTATTGCTTTATGTTTATTATCAAAATCTATGCTTTTATTTTTTTTAAAATCTTATCTTTATCTTATCTGTTTACAGACGCTCCTTCGATACAGAAGATTATTGCGTCCTACGCTTATCTAAAATCAATTTGTCATTTTAAGTTTCTGGCACTGTGATTAGTTAATGTGAACTACACAGTTGTACCTGTCATTTAGTTGGCTTAACCCTTAACTATTAGCTTATGTCTACTTTTACAGGGTTTTTTACAGCAGTTATTCCATTATTTCCATTTGAAATAATCTACCCTTTAACGAAAGAGAATTTTATAGTTTTTTGGTCCTTGGGTCAGTTAATGAGAACAATTTACTTACCCAAAGCCTGAACTATTTGCTTTATCCAGCTGTTACGATTTTTAAATTCAATGGTTTATCTGAAAAGTATGTTTAAGAATAGAAATATGTTTAGAGAAAATAACTTTAAAAAATAGAGAGAATTTCTCCTATGTATCTAAATATATCACAAGTTTAAAGAAGGAGGAAATGTAATGAAATAGTATTTTAGAATACATTGCAAAATTCTGTGTTATTTATCTGTTACATCATGGCAATGAAGTTGACTTAAGAATTATTTTTTTAGGTTGGTTATCACAGTCCATTTGGAAATAGACATTTTGTCACTGCTACTGGTAATATGATTCCAATCAGTGATCCACTTGTTGCAGACCTTAAAACTGGTAAGTTAATTAGTTTATTGCAGCTAATGACAATAGTCAAAGTAAAGCAAGTACATGTCATTTGATTTTCCAAATTTAGTTAGACTATAAGAAAGTTATGTTACTTTTAAAAATTATTTTTAAAAAAACAGGAACTGTGATTGTAGCACTAAATATAACATCTGGACGTCTGCTATCATTGCCTTTCAATACACAGCTGCCTTTCATCTGTCAGACTCATCAGGGTAATTATGACATAATTTATACATATTAATAAATAATTAATTAAAGATCATTTGTGATTCAATCCATGTCAACAATATAAAAGGACAGAACTAATGTTATATTTATAGGTTATCAGTTAATATTCCAATTTTTTAAAAATGTAAGTATTAGATTATTATTTTTTTTGGCTGAGTGTTTTCATTCTTTGAAGAGCTGATTGGATGTGCGAAGGTCAACGGATCGTCTACTTACTCCACCCTGACCCTGTCTGTTGGAATGAGTGTACAGCAGTGTGTTGCCTTCTGTTTGGGAAACTCAAATCAAAGTCAGCCTGTGTTTGCCTTGCTGCAAGAATCTCAGTGCGCTTGTACTGATGGGTCAAACATCAAAGTGAATGATTCTCAACCTTTCTGTAAGAGGTCTTGTCCGGGACACTTCATGCAGTTGTGCGGCTCAGCTGTGGACAACGTCTACACGGTATATCCTGTTGGTAAGGAGTTTAGTGAAATAATATTGAGTTTAAAATTTGAGGTCAAAATTAAGTTAAGAGTAATGTACCTTTCTTGTCACAATAAATACTCTAAAAAAATCTATGACTATGGAACACATTTGTTACTGTCACTTTAATTAAGAAGAAATTTGTAACACTAATGAGGAAATAAAAATAATTTTACCAGTAAAAGGGAAACAGCCTTTCTGTTATAAATCTAATTTTCTTCATGTTTTGACAATTGTTATTGTGTGAAAACGAGTATTTTTCATAAAGACAAAGGAAGTTAAAGTGAGTTAAAGATTTCAAACTGCCATTCACCGCTGCAGTTCACAACTGAATGTTAACTCTAATGACTTATTAACTAATCTCTACAACCGTCCTGCTTACAGCCAACTACACATCAGCAAATCTCCATCACAGTTGTGATGATCTGCTGTCCTACGGCGTGGTGCAACCAGCAACTTATTTTGTCAACACTTCAGAATATGTCACCTGTTTCAAGTACAGTAAGTTCAAGATTTCCTACAAAAAAAACAAAAGAAACCCACAAATTAAAAAAAAATTATAGCCCATTTTTAAAAAAAAAGTTTATTTTAATTTAGGATTACTTTAAAAACTATTTGTTGAAAAGAGGGAGGGAAGTCATTATCCTAAAAGTTAAAAAATAAATTTTGATTAGTTGATGATAATTTTCTGTTTGATTCTTGAACATTCAGGCAGAATGAGTGATCTGTTTATGACTGACACAGCAAGTGCAAATGTACAAACATCAGCCGATGGATCAAACTCAAGTTTAGCTCTGTGAGTTTTGATTACAAACTGTTAACTTACTTCAGCTAGATAGATGTCGACGAAAGTGTGTGTGTGTGTGTGTGCTGCTTTCCCTTCCCAATTCCTACTAGTCTGGCTAGAGCCAAGGAAATCCTAAACACCAATTTAAAATAACACATTTTTTTCTGATGTTTTTAATTGTATTTTTAATAGTTTCTATTTGATTTGAATATATCATCTATAAATAATTCTCACCTGTTAGTTGCCATTCAAGAAAATCATGAATTACTGCCCTTGGTAAATAGGAGTCCTCCCCCCCACCACCTTTGAATTATGTGCCACTTTCAAACTTATTTAACAAAAGTACACAAAAATAACTTCCAATTTCTTGAATAAAATTGTTTTTTATTTCTTTTGAAATGTTTAAACTTTCATATTGAAGAAACATTTTGAAATAATACAAGATGATATGTGGTTCATTTAATTCAGAATGAGATTAAAGAATCTTTTGTACCAAGGATGGACGGGCAGTAGTGTTTCAAAATCTTTTCTCCTATTCAAACTTCCTGATTACTATGTTATAGAAGGAATTATAATTCAGGGTAGGTATGAGTTCAAATTTATGTGTAATTGGATTTTTCAGATTGATTACACTGCAATTAAAGTTAAACACATATTTATATAATATACAACCGTGAGTTTATGAATATTATTATACTATAACTCAAAGTTTTTAAAAAAATTAAGCATGAAAAAAAACCATCTGATTAAGCAGTAAGAATAAAAATGAATTTAGTTATTTTTAAAAATTTAAGACAAAAATTATCATTTTATGATATTACCTATTACAGGTAATATTCTGAGTTTTTCATTCACAACATCAATGGATGGTTCATTTTATGAAACATATCAGGCAAATATGGCAAGTATTTTGTGGTTAAGAAATTTTACTTAGAACTTCTTTACACTCATTTTATTTTATTGCTTAAATAATGATTTTTACCACTGTGAAAAACTCAAATTCCTCATGATTCATTAAGAATCTAGTGTTTACTCACACCACTGAATAAATTGATTAACTTTTTTTTAAAGCAATTTTATTAAAGATTTTGTAACAATTAGGAATCTAACCTTTCTCCCTTTACTTAATTCTTTAAATTTAATACTTAAGAATTTCTTATTCTTTTATTTTATTGGAAATGAAAGAAAATATAAGAATGACTACACATGCAATTTTCAAATATTATTTATACAGAGCCAAATTGAAAATAACTTGCCTGTGCCACACTGGATCACTCTGTCAGTTCCAGTTGTGGCCAAGTGGATCAAAATCTTTCTTGATGCCTGGAATGGAACTAACCCTGTAGGAAGTAGTGAACTCATTGGATATCCTTACAGTAGTCACAACTGTTAGTAAAAGTTCACAATGTTAGTCATATGTTCAGGAATATATTCAATTCTTACAAGATTTGATATTGTTAAGAAAAATAAACTAAATCAAAATTTTACATTTGAGCCTGAATGCTTTATTTTTTATTTATCAGTCACTTATCACTACAGAGGTTGTCATAGAAACCTGATTATAACAAAGCAGTCAACATCAACTAGCAACAGTTATGAAGGTTGTAGAAAAGAATGCAAAAGCAATGGCTACCCTTATCTCGTACTAGAACAAGGTAGGTAAACAACATTTTAAAAAAATTTGTTGGTGGCTACCCTTATCTCATACTAGAACAAGGTAGGTCTACAATATTCAAAATGCATTAGTTGGGTCTTTAAAAAACAAAACATTGTAAGCAGTACCAACAAATTGGTTTTGTAAAAAAATATATTTATGTCTTCAAAAACATTATTTGCAATATCTTTTATCTTATCTATTATATTGCAGCAGCTCCTTCTACAGAGAAGATTAATGCGCCTTATTCTTATACTTGGTTTGTGTCTAGTCTTGCAGTTTTATTAGAGTTTGGAATATTGATAGTGTGTTGTTGTTTATTTTGTCTTGTTCAGACAACCTGAATTCTAGACAGGAAGGGGGAGGATTTGTATGTGTTTGTTCATGCATACGAAATAAGAAAAGTGCTCTGTTCCACGTCTATCTGAGTGTTATAATAGATTGTAGTTGTGTTGTATTTCCAAGTAAGAATTTCATTTCTTAAGTATTAATACTACTTGTACTTTGTTCCATTCTCTAGTGTTTCTAGATTTAATGATTGAATTGATGGTGTTATTCTTGCCAATTTTGAATATTCACCAGTAACAAATCTTGCAGCTCTGCTTTGAATTTGTTCTACTTTGAATTTGTTCTGGCTTATCTATATGTTCTTTGGTAGATGTAGTATTAACTATATTATATTGTTTTTTTGGAGATCTTATTTACATTTTAAAAGATTTTTAACAAGATTTATATAATTTCTTGAATTTCAGATACCTGTCAATGCACTTACACCGAGACCACAAGAGATTTCTATGGAAATGATACAGAGAAATGTGGAGGTTCATGTTTTGGAGGTTACCCCTGTTCAACAAGTGGCCTGAACAATGTTCTGTATACAACTGCAGGTAACTAACTGAATACATAACACATGAAATAAAATAATATTATTTTAATTTTTTTTGGGTCTTACACAATACATTTTTGGACTCAAGTTAAACACGAACATAGATGGGCTTGTTTGTTTGTTTGTTAGTTTGTTTGTTTCTTGGAAATTTATTCTAAAAACCCTAAAACTGCAGCATAATTATTGCAAAATCTCATCTAATTCTTATCTCTTTGAATGTCATTTCTTGCTTCAAGATGGTAAATCTAAACAGACGTAACAATTTGTTTAAAATGTTCCAATAAAGCAGGCATAACAATGTGCTTCAATTAGCCCAATTAAAGTAAACTTAATACTTTGAGCCTAGCTACCTGGGGAAATTTGAAACAGGTATGTATTACAGATAATCAGTCAGGCGAGATTCAGACTTTTCACATGTAGGATTAAAAGAGTTAACAATGTCTACACACAAACATACAACAATTTCAATATTTTCCTCTGCCAGATTTGACCTGTCCAAAAATTATCATTGAGAATTCTACCATGACAACACTCAATATCATCAATGGTTCTAGTGAGGACGCCTTTCCTGTGCTGACAACATTAAGTTTTACCTGCTACACTGGGCACGAGTTCAACGCTTCAATGACGACAATATCAAGTACCTGCTACAACTTTCAGCAGTGGATTCCAAGCTTAGTAGGCCTGGCATGTACAAGTTAGTTTTGTTCTATAGTAAACAGATGTGGCACGTACAAGTTAGTTTGTTCTATAGTAGACAGGTGTGGCATGTACAAGTTAGTTTTGTTCTATAGTAAACAGATGTGGCATGTACAAGTTAGTTTTGTTCTATAGAAAACAGATGTAGCATGTACAAGTTAGTTTTGTTCTATAGCAAACAGATGTGACATTTACAAATTAGTTTTGTTTTATAGCAAACAGATGAGACATGTACAATTAGTTTTGTTCTATAGAAAACAGATGTGACATGTACAAGTTAGTTTTGTTCTATAGCAAACATATGTGACATGTACAAGTTAGTTTTGTTTTATAGTAAACAGATGTGACATGTACAAGTTAGTTTTGTTCTATAGTAAACAGATGTGGCATGTACAAGTTAGTTTTGTTCTATAGTAAAAAGATGTGGCACGTACAAGTTAGTTTTGTTCTATAGAAAACAGATGTGACATGTACAAGTTAGTTTTGTTCTATAGCAAACATATGTGACATGTACAAGTTAGTTTTGTTTTATAGTAAACAGATGTGACATGTACAAGTTAGTTTTGTTCTATAGTAAACAGATGTGGCATGTACAAGTTAGTTTTGTTCTATAGTAAACAGATGTGGCATGTACAAGTTAGTTTTGTTCTATAGTAAAAAGATGTGGCACGTACAAGTTAGTTTTGTTCTATAGTAAACATATGTGACATGTACAAGTTAGTTTTGTTCTATAGTAAAAAGATGTGGCACGTACAAGTTAGTTTTGTTCTATAGTAAACAGATGTGACATGTACATGTTAGTTTTGTTCTATAGTAAACAGATGTGGCATGTACAAGTTAGTTTTGTTCTATAGTAAACATGTGACATGTACAAGTTAGTTTTGTTCTATAGTAAACAGATGTGGCATGTACAAGTTAGTTTTGTTCTATAGTAAACATGTGACATGTACAAGTTAGTTTTGTTCTATAGTAAACATGTGACATGTACAAGTTAGTTTTGTTCTATAGTAAACAGATGTGGCACGTACAAGTTAGTTTTGTTCTATAGTAAACATGTGACATGTACAAGTTAGTTTTGTTCTATAGTAAACAGATGTGGCATGTACAAGTTAGTTTTGTTCTATAGTAAACATGTGACATGTACAAGTTAGTTTTGTTCTATAGTAAACAGATGTGGCACGTACAAGTTAATTTTGTTCTATAGTAAACAGATGTGACATGTACAAGTTAGTTTTGTTCTATAGTAAACATATGTGACATGTACAAGTTAGTTTTGTTCTATAGTAAACATATGTGACATGTACAAGTTAGTTTTGTTCTATAGTAAACATATGTGGCATTGGTGTTGTTCATAGAAGCAGGTGTTGCATGGCAATTTTTCATTTTGGTATTTGGCTTGTGTAGGGAGAGAAATGTAGTGAATGTATGTCATTGTATGTCATTGTATGTCTTTGTATGTCATTGTCTTACTATATGACTGTTTTTATTGTTGGATATATGTTGTAGGTTGTGGTAGACTACTGTTAAAATTGGGTGTCGAGTAAAGACAAATTTAGGATTTTATTAGATGATCTTGAAAGTTTAAGAAATTTGACAATTATCAAATGACTTACGATTATTGCAAAGTGTGAAATTCACACCACACTGTGAAAGTGAAAATTGTCAAATTTAAAGAAAACATGTTGTTTTTAAAAACAAAAAGTATAGTTTCATGCTTACTTGAATAATGTGGTATCTACAAGATTGTAAGTTTTAACCATTCCTTATCATTTGACAAATACTTTTAAAAACAAATGCTTCAAGTGTCAATGGAGTATAATTTATGATTAGCGTACTATGTTTATATTGTAGAGTATTATTTATGATTACAGTACTATATTTATTCTGACAGGAGTCAGCTGTGTAACATACCCTTCAGTTCTTGATGCACTAATTATCTCAGCAGCTAACATGACAATGTTGTATGGTGATACCATAAGTTATAAGTGCAATCAGTCACAATATTCCTTTAATGGAACGGTTGACATTTGGACAATGACATGCAATAAGAATAAAAAATGGCTGCCGACACCTTTGCCTTGCGAGCGTAAGTTGGGTCTTTTAGCTCACTAATCTAATGATGTGATTCTTAGTACCTATTTTTAAACATTAATGTGCTATTCAAACGAAAAGGCTTCATTTAAAATTCCCTTGCATACTTCGATTATCCCATGAATTATTATGTAAAAAATGTTAGTGCATAGTAAAAATTAAATATAGTTTCTTTCAATGCATTTAGAAATTTTTTTTAAACTATACATATTTTTTAGTACTTAAATTTTTTAAAATTAAAATAATTTGGTACCAGACAAATTACTGGGACTGAGAAAATAAATGTTAGATTCTTCACAATTTAATTTTGATATCTTTTAAAATGTATTTTTTAATTCCTAATAAAATGGAATTGATGATAAAACTGTTTAACCTTTGACATTTACTTGGTCAGCTGTCAAATGCCTGGCCACTCCAACAGTTGGAAATGCTGTTGTTAATGGCACTGCCAGTTTTTATGTTTACGGCACAGTGCTAACGTACACCTGCCAAGATGGCTGTTACTTTCCATCAGATAACCAAACAGTCAAGAACATTTCCTGTCTGAGTAATGGTCAGTGGAGCCCAATAGAGTCTGCTTGTCAGAGTAAGAACAATACATTCTTTATCAGAATTTTGAAAAGTAGAGAATCTATCAGAAATTTGATCATCTGAAATTTAAGCCTAGGCTCTGTTACAGTAGCCACTCTTTTGGATTCATGACTGCACTGTATATCATTTATATCATGTATATCATGTATATCATGTGGGGGGTGTCAAGGTGTCAAGGTCCTACACTATGGTTATGTTATATGGCACTGTCTGCTCTGTATATCATGTGGGGGAGGGGGTGTCAAGGTGGGGGAGAGGGTCCTACACTAAGGCTATAATATATGGCACTGTCTGCTCTGTATATTATGTGTTGGAGGGGGTCATACACTATGGTTATGTTATATGGCACTGCCTGCACTGTATATCAATTGGGGTGGGGGTGGGGTGGAGTGTCAAGGTGGGGGAGAGGGCCATACAATAAGGCTATAATATATGGCACTGCCTAAACTGTATATCATGTGGGGGGAGTGTCAAGGTGGGGGAGATGGTCCTACACTATGGTTATGTTATATGGCACTACCTGCTCACAATGTGGTTGTTGGGGCTATAGACTATAGGTACGTAAGCTCAAGCCCTGATCTGAATATGTAAGGTAGTTTCAAACCTTAATATATGTATATTTATAACCTCTATATATATTTATATTCTCTCTATATATTTATATCTTATGCAACCTCAACATTTAAAATTTATTAAAACTTGTGCAAGTGCTGTTTGGGTGGGGGGGGGGAGATCACTTTTGTTATTTCTAAATTTAAATTTCAGGGTTTCGCTGTTCTGTTGAACCCCCTGCCCTTCCCTTCACCTCTATACTGCCAACTAATGAGTCGTACTCTGCTATTTACCGCTGTGAGCAAGGGACTGAGTTTTCTGACAAACTTCAGGAAAAACAGACAAGATGTAGCAACATCACCTATCTTTGGAGTGACATTGGTGACGTCTGCAAGTTTAGGAGTAGGTTTAAATATTATAACAGATGTGGTTTTTTAAAAATCATTATATGGGCTATTTTATTCATCAATAAATGAAGAGAGAAGTAAAAATTAGAGTTATCCACAGTGTTGATGGATGAAAATGTTCATGTTATTTGAGGCTTGATTATATATAAAACTGAATTCCAGTTTCAAAGAATTTTGTTAAAGTTCCTCTAAAAACATTTTATTAAGTGGTTGCTTATAATCAAGCCTGGATGTTTATTTTACAATAGAAAGTAAAATTGTGATAAAAGGTAGATAAGATAGGTAAAAACTTGAGATAAGATAGGTAAACACTTCAGATAAGATAGGTAAACACTTCAGTAAGACTCAATATTCTGTGTCATAAAAGTTCAGGTCAATTAATGATGTCCGGTGCCCTCAAATCTCATTGGCTGTTTTGGGCTAAGAAGAAAACTAATAACTGTCTTTTAGGTTCTAACTTTAAAAAAAAATATTAAAAAATAGAAGAAGGAGGATGCAGCTTGCATCACTGATGCGTGAAATCATAAAAGTAGTTAAATGACCCCCTTTCCAGTCCATGACGGACTATGGGGCAAGTGATGTAGCGTTCACAAGTTTTTTTAGCCACCACTAACGAGCAGGGGAATGTGTGGCCAGCACAAATGCCCCAGGGGCCTTGCCAGTACCCGGACTCAAACCCGCGACTCGGGATCTGCCTCGGATCGATAGTCCAGTGCGCTACCACTTAGACCATCGCGCCATAGTAAAATTCAATATTTCCTAGATCTACTCTTATTTATCAGTTAGCAGAGTGATCAAAGGAAACGCTGGTGAAGAATATATCATTTCAGACTCTGAGACCACCATGACTTTGCCAACTGGTGATATAATAAATTTAACTTGCCAATAACTTGTTTCATATGTCCACAGTTGAGATAATTTCAAGTTAAAAGTAATCTGCTTTCATCTCCAGCCTACCATGAAGGTGACATCTGGCTGGTGGAGGCCAGGGCTTACATCCAGCCGACTCCTCTGGTGGGACTAGGCTCTAGGAGTCTCGTCGACTGCGCTCTCGGATGTATTAACTGGCAGCACTGCCGCGTGTTCAACTATAAGAGGGAGATCACCCAGGATGACATCAGCTGCAGACTTTACTCTGAGGATCTGAACAACGTCAACACAGAGACCAGCAACAGCTGGGACATTTACATGGTCCAGAAATCATGGAGGATCTAAGTGACATTGGCTAGAGCAGACGACAGTTATATTCTTTTTGGACTTTTTAGGCAGTATAGGTGGATCCTTCAATGCATTACATTACATTCATGATCAGGTTCTGTATGGAGAAATTGGTCTATAAAACAAGATGTATTAATGTTTAAATATAGCAGGATTATGTAACAAAACAAAACTTGATCAAGGATGATTAAAATGTAGTTACTGTTATAAAACTACCTGGTATCAGATGTGTGCAATATTTTCCCGGTGCAATTTTCTCCCGGTGCAATGTTCTCCCATTTTCTTATTTTCACCTGAACATTCAACAGGTTGAATTTATTTCAGGATTATTTTCATGTCCAAATATTCAGCTTAATTTCTTTTATTTTTTATTTTTGTCTAGTGCATTAGTTGTTGGTAACATTTCAATTAGAATTTATGTGTATCTGGGCACAGACGTGAGCCACTTGGATGTTGTCTTGGTTTAAATAGGAATCGTCAAGGAAAAATGGCTTATTAGCACAAGAGGTGATAAAGTTATATTTATAGCATCAATTAAACCCATGACAAACAAACAAAATTCTCTTACACTCAATCAAAGTCAACAATCAATAACAGCTACACAATAAATCTCTACACTTACTAAAAAAAAATAGTTTAAAAAACAAATATAAAAACATCTCATTAAAACCATTCCGAAAGTTTTACTTGGACCATGCCTATATTCAATAAAAGTATTTTACATTCCTCTAATGCAGTGTTGTCCAACCGGTGTGCCGCGGCACACTATTGTGCCGCGAGAAAATTTTAGTGTGCCGCGAAAGATTTCAAAAATACCATAAATTGCGCTTTTCGAACCTTCAAGTTTTGAAAAAGAATATCCTTAACCGAAAAAGAATTGAATAAAAACGTTTCATGTTTGTATTGTTCTGGTTGTGAGAATCTCTTGAAAGCTACAAAATTTCTCTCCTCCATTGGGAATAAATATCTGTTGTAAGTAAATAAAAACCCTTTCCTGCTGTTCACTTTTTAAAAAACTTTTAATTACAGACGGCTATGGATAATTTTTTGAAGAGAAGCCAGAAGGATTCCAGCGAGCATCAAAATGGAGAGAGAGCTGCGAAATCCAAGAAGAATGTTACCAAACGGAAATATCACGAGGAATATCTTGAGTATGGTTTCATACAATGTGCAAATGATCCTTCTCTTCCGTTTTGTCTTAATTGTAACATGGCATTGTCCACGAGTCCATGAACCCCAGTAAACTGAAGCGGCATCTGAACTCAAATCATCCAGGATTGAAAGACAAGCCGAAAAGTTATTTTGCATCCATTCGGTCCAACTTAGAGCAGCAATAAAAAATAATGAAGAAATTTTCCTCAATTCCTGTCAAAGCTCAGTTAGCAAGCTATAAAATTGCGAATCTTTTGGTCAAACAAAAGAAATCTCATTTGGACGCTGAGACAATCATATTGCCGTCTTTACGAATCGCAGTTGAGACAATGGAGTTTGGGACCCGACGCTGTTGAAAAAATAAATAAGATTCCACTGTCTCACCAGACGATGGGACGTCGTTGCTGGATCATTTCGACAGATTTGGACAATCAAATTAAAGAGCATTTTGCGGAAGCCGACGACATCCAAAAGCTCTGGGCAATGCAAATCGATGAAAGTACTGACATCAGCGGAAAGGCGCAACTGCTCGCATACGTCACACGTGAAAGACTGCAGATGATAGACAGAGAAATGAGAGTTTGCTTATCCAGCAATGAGCCGCGTTTTGAGCTCATCTGCTCCAAAGAAAACGCTCAAGTATCTCATTAATTATGAAACATCTTTTGAATAAACACTGATTTCTTGTTTTTTTTGTGAGGTGTGCCGCGCAAATTTTTTACCAGTTTAGTGTGCCGTGAACGATTTTCGGTTGGACAACACTGCCCTAATGAATTCCTTACACCTTACAACTTAAACCTTACAACTTAAACCTTACACCTTAAACCTTACACCTTACAACTTAAATATTACAACTAAGACCTTACAACTTACAACTTTACAACTTACACTTACAACTTACACCTTTACAACTTACACCTTTACAACTTACACTTTACAACTTACACCTTTACAACTTACACTTTACAACTTACACCTTTACAACTTACACCTTTACAACTTACACTTTACAACTTACACCTTTACAGCTTACACTTTACAACTTACACTTTACAACTTACACCTTTACAACTTTACAACTTACACCTAACACCTTTACAACTTACACTTTACAACTTACACCTTTACAACTTACACCTTTACAACTTACACTTTACAACTTACACCTTTACAGCTTACACTTTACAACTTACACTTTACAACTTACACCTTTACAACTTACACCTTTACAACTTACAACTTTACAACTTACACCTAACACCTTTACAACTTACACTTTACAACTTACACCTTTACAACTTACACCTTTACAACTTACACCTTACACCTTTACAACTTACACCTAACACCTTTACAACTTACACTTTTCAACTTACACCTAACACCTTTACAACTTACACTTTACAACTTACACTTTAAAACTTACACCTTTACAACTTACACCTTACACCTTTACAACTTACACCTTACAACTTAGACCTTACAACTAACACCTTACAACTTACACCTTTACAACTTATACCTTACAACTTACACCTTACAATTTACACCTTATAACTTAGACCTTACAACTAACACCTTTACAACTTACACCTTTACAACTTACACCTTTACAACTTACACCTTTACAACTTACACCTTTACAACTTACACCTTTACAACTTACACCTTTACAACTTACACCTTACAACTTAGACCTTACAACTAACACCTTTACAACTTACACCTTTACAACTTACACCTTACAACTTAGACCTTACAACTAACACCTTTACAACTTACACCTTTACAACTTACACCTTTACAACTTACACCTTTACAACTTACACCTTTACAACTTACACCTTTACAACTTACACTTTACAACTTACACCTTTACAACTTACACCTTTACACCTTACACCTTTACAACTTACACCTTACAACTTAGACCTTTACAACTTACACCTTACAACTTAGACCTTACAACTAACACGTTACACCTTAGACCTTACAACTAACACCTTTACAACTTACACCTTTACAACTTACACATTTACAACTTACACCTTAGACCTTACAACTAACACCTTTACAACTTACACCTTACAACTTAGACCTTACAACTAACACCTTACAACTTACACCTTTACAACTTACACCTTTACAACTTACACCTTTACAACTTACACCTCACAACTTAGACCTTACATCTAACACCTTACAACTTACACCTTTACAACTTACACCTTTACAACTTACACCTTACAACTTAGACCTTACAACTAATACCTTACAACTAACACCTCACAACTAACACCTTACAACTTACACCTTTACAACTTACACCTTTACAACTTACACCTTACACCTTTACAACTTACACCTTACAACTTAGACCTTACAACTAACACCTTACAACTTACACCTTTACAACTTACACCTTACAACTTAGACCTTACAACTAACACCTTACAACTTACACCTTTACACCTTACACCTTACAACTTAGACCTTACAACTAACACCTTACAATTTACACCTTTACAACTTACACCTTTACAACTTACACCTTTACAACTTACACCTTACAACTTAGACCTTACAACTAACACCTTACAACTTACACCTTTACAACTTACACCTTTACAACTTACAACTTAGACCTTACAACTAACACCTTACAACTAACACCTTACAACTAACACCTTACAACTTACACCTTTACAACTTACACCTTACACCTTTACAACTTACACCTTACAACTAACACCTTACAACTTACACCTTTACAACTTACACCTTACAACTTAGACCTTACAACTAACACCTTACAACTTACACCTTTACAACTTACACCTTTACAACTTACACCTTACAACTTAGACCTTACAACTAACACCTTACAACTAACACCTTACAACTAACACCTTACAACTTACACCTTACAACTTACACCTTACAACTTAGACCTTACAACTAACACCTTACAACTTAGACCTTACAACTTACACCATACAACTTACACCTTACATCTTACAACTTCTCAGAAACACATTTCTTGGTAAATCCTATATAATTATTTAGTACCAACGACTTTCAACAAAAGGGTAACTTTATTTTAAGAATTTCTTGGACTTAAACAATTGACAGTTTTCAAATAATATTAATATTCTTGGCTATATCAATGTAAGTTGACTTATGTGCTTACCTGGTGAAATAAAATAATAAGACATTTGTTGAACATTTTTAAAAAAATATATAAAATCAAGATTTTGAATTATAAAATAAAATATCTGCTTTCAAAAATTATTAATGTAAATTTGTTTACCTTGAATCAACCAGTTGAAATAAAATGAGCTGGCAAATGTTGGTGAATATTGTTTGCTTTAAGTTTCTTATAATAAAGATAATTTCATGATGAAGCAAGACATAGACCTATCTGTTGTCAATTACTGTCTATGACATAGACATATTATATGTTGTCAGGTACTATCTATGACATAGACATATTATATGTTGTCAGGTGTCAGGTACTATCTATGACATAGACATATTATATGTTGTCAGGTACTATCTATGACATAGACATATTATATGTTGTCAGGTACTATCTATGACATAGACATATTATGTGTTGTCAGGTACTATCTATGACATAGACATATTATATGTTGTCAGGTACTATCTATGACATAGACATATTATGTGTTGTCAGGTACTATCTATGACATAGACATATTATATGTTGTCAGGTACTATCTATGACATAGACATATTATGTGTTTTCAGGTACTATCTATGACATAGACATATTATATGTTGTCAGGTACTATCTATGACATAGACATATTATATGTTGTCAGGTACTATCTATGACATAGACATATTATATGTTGTCAGGTACTATCTATGACATAGACATATTATGTGTTGTCAGGTACTATCTATGACATAGACATATTATGTGTTGTAAGGTACTATCTATGACATAGACATATTATATGTTGTAAGGTACTATCTATGACATAGACATATTATATGTTGTCAGGTACTATCTATGACATAGACATATTATATGTTGTCAGGTACTATCTATGACATAGACATATTATATGTTGTCAGGTACTATCTATGACATAGACATATTATATGTTGTCAGGTACTATCTATGACATAGACATATATGAGGTAAGTTACTTTCTGTTTTATGTTTTAAATCTTAGTAACTTGTCAGGTACTATCTATGACATAGACATATTATGTGTTGTCAGGTACTATCTATGACATAGACATATTATGTGTTGTAAGGTACTATCTATGACATAGACATATTATATGTTGTAAGGTACTATCTATGACATAGACATATTATATGTTGTCAGGTACTATCTATGACATAGACATATTATATGTTGTCAGGTACTATCTATGACATAGACATATTATATGTTGTCAGGTACTATCTATGACATAGACATATTATATGTTGTCAGGTACTATCTATGACATAGACATATATGAGGTAAGTTACTTTCTGTTTTATGTTTTAAATCTTAGTAACAATATTGACGCAATAAACATTTTTTTTGGTGTTAATATTAAAAGCTGTAAATATTTTATTCTAATTTTCAAAATTGACTTGAATAGTGAGTTCAGTTTTGGAGAACATAATGTGAAATGTAATAACAGCAGACGGATACAAATGCTTATATAGAGGTAAACTAAAAAATGCATTAATTTAATGATACATTTCATCGATCTGAAATTTTGATACAAGGTATTTTCAGCCAAGATCTATCTGTGGTAAAATTTTGAGCTCTCTAGGTCCATCAGAAGTGGTTTAATTTTACGTTGTAAAATTTGAAAACTTGCAGACAAGAATGAAAACAATGCTTACAGACATGAATGAAAGCAAGTTAATAAAAAAGTTATAAAAATGGGACTTAACAGAACGTTTTTCCCCATTATTAAATTTAGAAAATGTCAATTAGCGGGAACAAGCTGAAATGATTTCACACATAACAAAAGGGCATTTGTTTACATTGTGTTCCGAAGATGTATGAATGTTAAGCAATTTTTAGATGGTCCCTATTAGCTTGTATTGTTACTTTCTTGTTTTCTATGTACATTATCATAATTGTCTGCTTTCTAATAAAGGGGAATCAAGGTGTTCTTTCGCTCATCTAAGTCATTCTAAGTAATCTGTAAATTTCAAACAGGCTAAAATTGTATTTTATTGAGTCCAGCTTGAAGTCACAGACAGATATGTTATTTTATTAATTTTTGTAATCAAATTGAACATTAAAATAATTAAATACTGTACTGATTTATTGCTAAGATATGTCAACAACAAAAAACAAAACAAAGAAAAGATATAACTTTAAAAGTATTTAATGGTGATAAAATATCATTTTAAGAATGAAAGTACAATCTACTGAATGCAATCAAACATTTGGCTGTACATATAGTGGGAGAAAAATACCAGAATGAAAGTACAATCTACTGAATGCAATCAAACATTTGGCTGTACATATAGTGGGAGAAAAATACCAGAATGAAAGTACAATCTACTGAATGCAATCAAACATTTGGCTGTACATATAGTGGGAGAAAAATACCAGAATGAAAGTACAATCTACTGAATGCAATCAAACATTTGGCTGTACATATAGTGGGAGAAAAATACCACACAATTATTAAATTTTATACCATTTAAATATGGTCTCAACAGATCCCATCACAAAATTCTAACAACATGGCAATAGGAAAGAAAAAATTTATCTTGAATAACCAACTTGCATGTCATACAGGGTCCATTTATAATATGATTTTTTGGGGTCATTTCGCAACACTAATAATTGAGGGTTCTTATTGCATGGTTATCACTTATTTCTGCAAATGAATTTTACTTTTCCCCAACTGAAAAAGTGCCAACTTATGACAAGGAAAAATGTGGTGTTACAAAAAAAAAGACAGAAAGATTTATTTTATTAATTTTTGGAATGAGAAAATCAAATTTATTTGATATTTATTCAGTTCCCAGGAAACCAAATTAATTTTTATGCCTAATAAATGAACTGGTAATCAATATTTTCTTCCAGTTTAGATAAATAATTGTCTTAGGGTTTATGAACATTGCACACACAAAACCATCTCGATACTTGGTGTGTTTTGAATTCAAGAAACTAGGTAGAATCGTCATCAAGAGTTCCTAATAATGTAATCCATTGCATGATGTCTTACTACATCAGCTTAAATTAATTAGCACTCTAGGGGGCTCTTCTTTACATGTTATTGATGTATCACATTTTAAGATAATGATTGAAACATTCTATCCTCACATCATCTCCATCAATGTTCATTTAATAAGTGATCTTAGCAAGTGTTGACATTAGTTTCCATACTTTAAAACTTCCTTTTATAAAAACAAGTTGATCAGGCAAGCAATGAATTTGATATCAAGAATCAATAAAGATGAATTTAAAATTTGAGACCCTTAACTGAAACAACTTGCAAGCTGGAATTCAAGGAATATAAAATAAATAGGAAAATGTCGCTACAGTAAATGCAGAACTTGGTTAAATAATGTTATTGTTAAACATTGGTGTGTTGTTTAAATGTGTAAGTCATTTAATCATTGTTTTTTTTTACTTAACTGCTAACAACTAACTAACAACTAATGGTTTCAGAATATAAATAATTGCTACTTGTTTTAAAATAATAAATTGTTTCATAGCTTTTTGAACTATGTCATTGAAAAGGTTATGAAACAATTTATGTTTAGTGAATAAATTAACTTATAAATTATAACCTAAATGAAACAGCTCAAAATCCATTTCAAAAGAACTTAGAATGAATCTTGCCCAAGCCTTTTGATTTGGAAACCAACATCAGAGTAAATGTCACAAAGCTATACAGTATTATAAAAGATATAGAAGTAAATAAAGAAATAAATACATTTTTAAATAAGAATTTATACCTTTGGGTTTAAAATGAAAATGGATTTCTCAAGTGAGCAGATGATGATAAAAATATAGCAGACATCAGACAATGATACGCCTAAATCTTCTAATTTCTTATTTTTGACACTGAAAGAAGACTAAAAGCAAGCATTTGTCATAAAAAAAATATGGCAATATTTTCAATTCTTTTTTATTTTATTTTTCAATTCTTTATTTATTCTGTTTTAAAAAAAATTGAAGCTGTAACAACAATATTAATTTTAAACACTTTTAATAACTACACATTTCCGACTAGTTTTTAAAACTTTGTTTAACTGTAATAGAACATGATCCATATACCAATAGAACATGATCCATATACCAACAGAACATGATTCATATACCAATAGAACATGATCCATATACCAATAGAACATGATATGTAACAAGTGAATGAATAACAGACGCATTCTATTTTTAGAGACGACATGGAAGTCACAACCAATGAGATTCCAAGAAACAGAAACAAAATCATGAGTGAACTATGTACTGCATGGAACAAAATCAGAAACTAGTACCTATATACTGCACTGTACAAAAGTATGAACTAGTACTAGTGCCCTGGTTTTATATATATTAAGGATAGTGATAAAGCAAGAAAGGTAAATATTCTGCCAGAGTTACAAACCATGATTTCAAGCATAAAAAATACTGAGACGGCCACATCACATATGAAACATTCAATGATTGAGCTGAGCGCGTAAATTTTAAAATGAATTATCACTTAGAATATAAAATCACTTAATCAAAAACAAAGAATGAAACAAGAAACATGAAGTTTGTTTCATGAAATAGGCAGCACTTGGTAAAATGAGAATATATTTTTGTTAAATGTTGAATATTATTATATTATTATGCAATGTAAACCTCTTCACAGTTGCAAGGGAAGTTGTTTATCTCTTCAATCTGAAACTTGTGTGTGAGATGAGCTGAAGTAATTAAATTCTTCTTTTTTTTGGTTGGTTTTTTTTGACAAAAGCTTTGAAAAATATTATCTTTAGGCTCCAACTAAGGCTTTTAAACAAACTGGAAAAATATGCAAATAAATAAAATAATACTGCTGTAATTCTCTTTGACTGAGGCAAGTCATTTGAGGGTTGGGGAGGTGTCTTCAATTAAAAAGTAGTTTTAAAAATGAGGATATTTCTAATCAATTGTCACCAGCAATATGAAACCAAATATATCAATCAAATGAATATAATGTTGAATAGCATCAACAATGACACATTTTTAGATGCAAAAATGTTTGTGTTTTTAAACAGCTAGACTTTTCAACATATTAATAGAATGAAACAGTGACACCCACCTTTGACATTTGGCCTTCAGTTGAGGTTTAAGTACAGCCTTAATTGGAGAAACTCTGCATGAAATCTTACCAGAGAAATGTTAAGACTCATCATTGATTTTAACAAATAAAATAATTCTGACCAATAGGACAAGTTTTTACTTGTAGATAACAAACATGAGATGTGATTGGACCATGGGTTTAAAATGTAAGACACAACATTCTCGAAAAGTTTTTTTTTAAGCATACACCAACACATATTTGGTTTATAGCATTACCCATTATTTCCAAATGAATCAAATGACCAGGAAATAGTTTGTGAGTCT